>JAQFVV010000018.1:3435799-3847342 GCA_028023455.1 Epiperipatus broadwayi
AATTAATATTGTAAACCTAAATTAAGTTTATAGTCCAATATCAGCAGGGTTTTGCATTACAGCTAAAATTAATTACGTTTATTAAATTTGTATTTGCTTTTAAATATTTCCGATTTTAAATAAATTCCATTCTAACATTAAATTGCTGTTAAAAAAAAATTACTTGTGAAGACCTTTTAGTCAAACATATATATACGTCAAGCATATATATATATATGAGTTAATGCAAAATTCTGCTGAAATCAAATGCTTATATTATTAAAAGAAATAATGTATTTTTTACTTTTAAATCTTGTTCAAATATTTAGTATGATTTGATTTTGAGATAAGCCCGCCAACATTTTCTAAAAGAATGTATATTTTTAATTAGTTAAGCCCATTCAAGGCAAATTAAAGATGGCCTTCTCTTTCTTTTTTAATTAATAAAATCCAAAGTTTAAAGAAAGAAATTTAGAATAAAAAAGTAAAAGTTATTTTTAGAAAATGTTACTTTGAAACAAAGGAGCATGGGGAGGCTTATCAAGATCTCAGATCATACAAACAATAGAAGGTAGCTGACAAAGAGGGTATAAATAGAAGTGAGAACAAAAGACTGGATTATTCAGATTTTCCTTTTGAAGGTGATTCATTCAAAGTTTTCTTGCTGGCATTCAGATTTCTCTTTGGAGAACTTTTTCAGATTTTGCTTGTGGAGATTTTATTTAAAAAAAGTAGACAACTGCCATCTTCAAAATCATGGAGAGGTTTGAACATGCTCAAGTTAAAAGCAACAGTATTTTGAGGGAAATGAATATGCTTGGCTAGGCAAATAAATAGCTTTGCCTATCGCCGAGGTTCCTGAATACCATCCAAAATGCCATAGTATCCACTCAATAGTCATCTGAACTCTGTGCCGTGTCTGGAGAACTTTTCGTGAAACCATACTACATATTTCCATTTTCATTGTCCGGACAAATACCTATCGACGGTCGGATCAAGCCACGAACGCCGTAGGGAACATGACCAAGGAAAAAAGGACGGTAATCGTATCTCCTCCATTGAACTATTTCTTATGCTACCTTTTGTTCATACCTTTTTTTTTAATTGCTTCATTGAATTATATGTATGAAATGTAGTATTTAATTATATATGTTATGTAACCATTTTTATTAGACTAGTCTTAAATATATATATATTGTGTGATCATCTATATATTTTAACCCTTTTTTCCTTCGCTATTCTTCATTACTAACATGTGTAAATATTTTGTATTTCATTGCGGTTAAGCTTAAAAGTTATTTTTTGTTCAAGTAAAATCTCTTTCCAATTTTATTTGTGTTTGTTAATTAAATACGAGTCAGTTTCTTTTGTTTGCCAACTTGATCTCCTCGATAACGCCTCTTTTGTCCGCCACTAGCTTATTACATATATCTGATTTAGCTATATACGTCTTAAATAATTTTAAACTGTTTTTAGCGCAAAGCAATTAGAAATGCTTTGCGAAAGATCCTTTTTTTTATTGTACTTTATCGAGAAGATCGAGTTGACAATTTTATTAAAATTGGGAAAAGATTTAGACCGCAAACCTATTAATCCGTTTTTATTGTCTAATTAGTTTGTTTCATTAATTTAGAGGAATAGCGGAGGCCATTAAATCATTATTCATATTTTAAAGCCATTAATTAAACATATTATTTAACTATCAAAAGCTTGAGTTTCCTAATTTTATTATAATGCTTTATTTTACTTTTCTAATGATCCAGGCACGCAAAACACATATTTCTTAGTACTTTTGCACATTTAACTATTTAGTTCCGTAGGTGTTCCTGTCCATGTTTCTTTCCGCTGATGCTAAGCTGTCGCCGGTTGAAAAATAATTTATGCATGGCTCAGATAGTGTTGTTTGTTTGTGATCAGGCCTCGAGAATAGGCGAATGGGCAGAGGTCATAGTATTCTTGATTTAATATCTCGCGTATGGGTGGCCTCGAGGTACTTTCGCCTAGTATTCGAACTGGGTTAAACCAACATACATTATCTGACTGTCACAGTAAATTTTTTTTTCTCCGTATTCTGTCGACCAACGTGGGCCGAATTTCATTTTTTATGGGAAGAATAGGAATAGGGTATTTGAAAATATAGGTAGACGTATAAGAATTTTTTTTCTCCGTATTCTGGACGCCCATCGTGTGTCTATTCGAAATTTACATACCCTGCAATGCCCTGTATAACATTTGTATGGGTGTATAATGTTTTTTACTTTCTTCTGTTTTAAATTAATGAATAATATATATGTAGATTTTTTTCCCCGGGTTTGTACACACATATATATAATGTTTTTTTAAATAACACGAAATAATTGTTAGTTATACGTAAAATTTTTTGCTTCTAGTTTGTCGCAGTGGGACGTATGTCATTTTTTTAAAAAAAATTAGTACCCTGAGAAGTTAGTTTAGTTTAATATATTTATATAAAAATAATATATGTATAATTTTTCCAAGTTTGTTTCCTAATGTGAGCCAAATGTCATTTTTTTAAATTAATTAACAAGTTAAATGTGTCACAAAGTAAAAAAAAAAATTTTTTTTCCGAGTTCAGTATATATATGTAATGAATAGTTTATATTCAGAAAAGTTAACACTCCGTTAGTTATTTTTTTTGTGTGATTATAAAATTAGATTTCAGAATTAAACCAATTTTTTTTTCCTAATGAGTAGTTTTGTCATGGCCACTTGCCATATTTTTCTTGTCGGCTAAAGTATATAGCTTCGATGAGGCGGAAGTGTCAAATATATACCCACCCGCCCTCCCTTAAATTAGCTTTCGTACTTTAGATTATTTTTAGTATTGCTCAAATATGAGAAGTTTTGATGTAATAATGTTTTTTTTCGAAATATAGTGTATATTCGGTTGTGTTAATATTGTAGTAAAAAAAAAAAAGTACAATTAGATAATAGAATTTTTTCTCCGTTTGTATAAATTTTTGTAAAGATCTTAGATAACATTTTTTTTCCGTTAATTGAAATTTTTTTTGAAGATCAAAAAGTTTTGATAAGTTCAAATTAACACGTGTCAACGTATGGTGTTAGCAAATATTTTTTTCACTTTCTCTGCGTTTCGTTTCTTTATATTGAATAATTGTAATCATGTAAATTTTTTTTTTTCCTTTTTAAAGATTTTGAAATTACGTTTCCTCGCAAACATATATAAATTAAGTTTTGTTTCAATACTAGCAAACTTAATTTTATCTTTATGAAAAGTAAATGCGTATGTTCGTTAATAAATATATATATTAAAGATATATTTTTGTATAACATATATGTCAGCCACCCTTTAGTTAAGATTTTTTTTTTTCTCATTTCGGATTATGCTATTGAATCATTTATTGAGTAACCGTTAGGTGAAGACCCTTTGAGTAACCGTTAGGTGAAGCCCTTGTTTTTTAGTAACCATGTTTGGTGAAGACCCTTAGAGTAACCGTTGAGGTGAAGACCCCTTACACTTTAGAGTTTAGGATTGCTGAGTAGCCTGAAATAATAGGTCTACGTCTGCAATCATTGCTTCCTTGTCATAGTTGCGACCAGCGTTTACTAGCCTGAAATAATAGGAGTATGCGGTCTGCAATATGACAAATCTTTCTAAGAAAATCATGTACATGATAATAAAAGAAATATTTGTATAGGTATATCTGTTTGTATATTTATATGTAGTCATATATATGCTTATTTAATGATGTACATATTCATATATATGGATGCATATGGTATACACTTCGTTATAGTTCGGTAAAACCCGTTTTTATATAAATGTTTTTTAAACAGTTTTTGATTTCAATGCGTGATTCTGTAAAATTGCGTGATAATTGTTAATCTATTTCGGGTGTGACCAAAATGGTAGTTGGTTTCGATCCCAGGTTCATAATTCGGAGTGGCGGTTATCATGGGATTTTACTTTTATTTTAATTGTTTTTTGTATTAATATTTTGTTTTGTTAATCGTACTTTAGGCTGGTTAAATTTTTTTTTTTGTGTGTCTTGACCAAAATGGTAGCGTGGTTTCGAACCCAGGTCAGACATGTTACCTTACTTAGTTGTTATACGTCTTAGACTTAATTAATATTGTCATTTAAAATACCATTTACTTATTCATGCAGAGATTTTTTTTGAAAGTGAAGTGAAAATCAAAATAAATTGTAATCGCATTAAACTTTATAAACCTTATCAATGTGTGCTTGGATCATTATCCATTAATATGTATATTTGATATGGCCATTGTCTTGTCGACTGGCGCCCTTCTCAAATAAATTTGTCGGCAAGTGCAATCTCTCATATCGGATATCAAATAAACCAAACTATAGTAGATGATCAAAATAACAATGTATGCTTAGTGAGCCAAAATAATTTTTAAACATGACTTATGTATATTTTGCTCACATATTTTTTTATATATATACTTGTATTAATGTAAATGCATTTTTTAGTTGTTTCAGGTGTCAGAGAAAGCCAGGTCAAGCTGTAAGTGTGTTATTTTAATTATATTGGGACAAAATAGCAGTGATATTTTAATGAAATATAACAATAAATAAAGTGAGGAGACTAATATGTAGTATAAATATTAAAGACAGACACGGCAGGATTTTATATATATATATTTTCATGTACAAACAGATACATATAGGCATAGGGTTAAGATAGGACCTCGTGAGGTAGGCAAAGTTAATTTCTGAAAACATAAATAAAACAGATATTTAAAATAAACTTAGAATACTGACTTAGTTATAATTTTAGAAAGAAGTAAAAAAATTTTTTGATATACAGAAGGATATAGCTCCTAGATATACGTGATATAATATACTTATCTAGATTTATAAAAAGACTAAAATAAGTTTTATAAATAAGGTGGGTTTGTTGTCTAGCAAAATAGCCAATATTAGCAAAAATGGACCAACAGAAGAAGACGAACATGACAGCGATGAGGAGGTAGTGCTCAACCTTCCAAATACGGCAACGTGCAGTGACCAAAAATACAATTTGGAAGATCTCGTCAAAGAAATGAGAGATGAAAATGAAATGATGATGAAAATGTTGCAAGAATTTATGAATATCACATCGCAAAGATTGAACCGTTTGAGGCACATATGGAACTCCATCAAGAACAGAGTATTGTAACAGAAGCATCACCAGAAGATGATACTCAAAATCAAGACTACACTGAAAATCCTACTGATATGAAATCGTCGAGTGATTATGAATCAGGTGAAGCCACTCACCAGTTGGACTTCTCTGGACAAATGAATGAGGAGAGTAAAAAAACAAATGATCAACAGCTGTTGAACCAACTCCAGGTGCAACAGGACAGTGAAATCTTTACTGGACATATCAATATTACTCCTGTGGCAAAGATTAGCAACATAAAATGTTTTAGAGAAGAACCGGTTGGGAACTCTAGACACCACCTTGATAGCTTGAAAATCTGTCTCCAAGTCCAGAACATGACTGAGCAAGAAAAGAAGGCAAAGGAAAAATTAAGACGTACAGCTCGGCATCGCAAGAATCGAAACCGGCAATATAAATGCAGGAAAGGAAAGCAAGCATGGCTAAGAGACCTTAGGCCAAGTAGTAAAGTGTGGAGGAAAGTTAAAAAGTTCTTCCCAATATATAAAGGCCCTCACACATTAAAAAAGAAGTGTGGAATAAGTGTTTTGTTTTGGAAAAATAGATCTCAGCCTACAAAGACAGTATAATGCTACAAACATAAAACCTTATGTACCACCAGACCCCGGAAAATATGCAAATTAAAAATAGATACCATACCATGTTAGACTAAATACAACACAGACCCGATTTAAGACACAGAAGATTGAATTATGGATAAACCGTTAGTGATATAATAAAGTAAAGAAAGACTGTTAGTTGGTTAATATAGTAAACAGTACAGCAAATAAAGAGTAGGTTTGAACTCACCTGGCACAAAATTTTGACCTCTGACCTGAAGCAACAGCATTTTTTTTTTAACATTTTTTTTTTTGCTCACTAACTATTGGGAAATGAAGCAATGGATCTGAAGTCCGATCCATGCTTCACATCTTCCTATAAACTTAATTAATATTGTAAACCTAAATTAAGTTTATAGTCCAATATCAGCAGGGTTTTGCATTACAGCTAAAATTAATTACGTTTATTAAATTTGTATTTGCTTTTAAATATTTTCTTTTAAGTAAATTCCATTCTAACATTAAATTGCTGTTAAAAATATTACTTGTGAAAACCTTTTAGTCAAACATATATATACGTCAAGCATATATATATATGAGTTAATGCAAAATTCTGCTGAAATCAAATGCTTATATTATTAAAAGAAATAATGTATTTTTTACTTTTAAATCTTGTTCAAATATTTAGTATGATTTGATTTTGAGATAAGCCCGCCAACATTTTCTAAAAGAATGTATATTTTTAATTAGTTAAGCCCATTCAAGGCAAATTAAAGATGGCCTTCTCTTTCTTTTTTAATTAATAAAATCCAAAGTTTAAAGAAAGAAATTTAAAATAAAAAAGTAAAAGTTATTTTTAGAAAATGTTACCTTTAAACAAAGGAGCATGGGGAGGCTTATCAAGATCTCAGATCATACAAACAATAGAAGGTAGCTGACAAAGAGGGTATAAATAGAAGTGAGAACAAAAGACTGGATTATTATTCAGATTTTCCTTTTGAAGGTGATTCATTCAAAGTTTTCTTGCTGGCATTCAGATTTCTCTTTGGAGAACTTTTTCAGATTTTGCTTGTGGAGATTTTATTTAAAAAAAAGTAGACAACTGCCATCTTCAAAATCATGGAGAGGTTTGAACATGCTCAAGTTAAAAGCAACAGTATTTTGAGGGAAATGAATATGCTTGGCTAGGCAAATAAATAGCTTTGCCTATCGCCGAGGTTCCTGAATACCATCCAAAATGCCATAGTATCCACTCAATAGTCATCTGAACTCTGTGCCGTGTCTGGAGAACTTTTCGTGAAACCATACTACATATTTCCATTTTCATTGTCCGGACAAATACCTATCGACGGTCGGATCAAGCCACGAACGCCGTAGGGAACATGACCAAGGAAAAAAGGACGGTAATCGTATCTCCTCCATTGAACTATTTCTTATGCTACCTTTTGTTCATACCTTTTTTTTTTATTGCTTCATTGAATTATATGTATGAAATGTAGTATTTAATTATATATGTTATGTAACCATTTTTATTAGACTAGTCTTAAATATATATATATATTGTGTGATCATCTATATATTTTAACCTTTTTTTTCCTTCGCTATTCTTCATTACTAACATGTGTAAATATTTAGTATTCCATTGCGGTTAAGTTTAAAAGTTAATTTTTGTTCAAGTAAAATCTCTTTCCAATTTTATTTGTGTTTGTTAATTAAATACGAGTCAGTTTCTTTTGTTTGCCAACTTGATCTCCTCGATAACGCCTCTTTTGTCCGCCATTAGCTTTACGTATATCTGATTTAACTATATACGTTTTAAATAATTTTTAAACACTGTTTTTAGCGCAAAGCAATTAGAAATGCTTTGCGAAAGATTCTTTTTTTTATCGTACTTTATCGAGAAGATCGAGTTGACAATTTTTAATAAAATTGGGAAGAAAAGAGTTAGACCGCAAACCTATTAATCTGTTGTTATTGTCTAATTAGTTTGTTTCATTAATTTAGGGGAATAGCGGAGGCCATTAAATCATTATTCATATTTTAAAGCCATTAATTAAACATCTATTATTTAACTAACAAGCTTGACTTTTGCTAAATTTGTTATAAATGCTTTATTTTACTTTTCAATGATCCAGTTACGCAAAACACATATTTCTTAGTACTTTTGCACATTTAACTATTTAGCTCTTTAGGTGTTTCTGTCCATGTTTCTTTCCGCTGATGCTAAGCCATCGCCGGTTGAAAAATAATTTATGCATGGCTCAGATGGTGTTGTTTGTTCGTGATCAGGCCTCGAGAATAGGCGAATGGGCAGAGGTCATAGTATTCTTGATTTAATATCTCGCGTATGGGTGGCCTCGAGGTACTTTCGCCTAGTATTCGAACTGGGTTAAACCAACATACATTATCTGACTGTCACAGTATAAACTAGCCCAAATTGTATCTAGGTTTAATTAGTAAACATGTAACTAACCCATTGGAGATAGATACAATCATAGGTTATGCATTTCATTACACCATCGACAGTATCCTACTAGAAGACCATAGGCCCGACCATAGTAAGATGAGCTCCCCTTCTCTTGTGGAAGCGTCCGGCCTGTTACATGTTGGGCATGATCAATATACATCTCACAAAGTGAACAGTCCAGTCCGTTACAATATATAGTAAAAAAACTAAACTATAAATATATATATTAATAAGTACAATTTGTCACACACACATTTGCAAAATATTATATACACAAAGAAAATAATTAATAAAAATACATGAACTGATAACTTTAAAATCTGTTATTTTACCAACATTTTTAAAGAATTTTTTATTTTTTTTCAACAGAAATGGCTAAAAATAATTAATAAAAATATATTAGTCAAAATACACAATTTATCAAAACTGTTTTCTCAGGACCCTTAATAAAGAACAACTTTTTTTTCAAGAGAAAAATATAAAAACCATTTTATTTGACATAAAATTATAAGTTAATAAAATTTTTCCAATACCTTAATTAAACTTTTTTAAATATAATCAAAGAGATTCAAAAGTTAACTTTAATATTAAACAGAAAAATAAACATATATATAGCAAAGTACACTATATTTTGCTCCAAGCCCTCCTTTGTATAATAGAACACATTTTATTAATAAATATTAATTAGAATAGTATACTCATTGTTTATTGAATTGCAAGTGTACAGTACATTCAACACACACATAAAATAGATGTTTTTTTTTTAATGTGTAATATGCATATAAATGAATATGGCAATATAAAAAAAATGCTAAAAATAATATTAATAATAGATTGAGGAGACACATTTTCATATATGTTGGTGAATGTGTGTTCACTCATGCATTCATTGAAACAATAAGAATAAAAATGAAAAAGCAACTACCATATTTTTATTTTTAAAATAAATAGTCAAATATCTGACTTTCATAGCTATTAAATATACTCTAGGCAATATTCTTTTTTTTTTTTTCAAGAACTTTTTTCTTTTATAGAAACATAATAATGACAATATTATCAAGAAATTAGGATCTCTTGCATCTCTGTTTTCAACATGAACTGAATAAATTTTATTAATATATATCATCGTGTACAGCAGTAACAGAAGGAAAAATGGCTTCTGAATATCATAAAATTTACAAATTTTAATGGTTTTTTCGTTTGTTTGTTTTCATTTTTCTTTGGATAGAGTAGTGGTCTTCAACCATTTCACACCTGCGGACCGGCAAAAATAAGGAAAAGATTTCACAGACCAACAAAAGACTATAGATAAATTTTCTTAAAAATGTAAACTGCTTAGCCTTAGATGAGAAAATTGTTATAACTGACCAAAACAACACACTAGTTACTGTATACTGTAATGGTGTTGCTTACCTTCACACACTGAACACTTTCTCAAGTTGCACAGTCATACTGCTACTGAAAACAGTACAATAACAATCGTTCTCATTAATGTACCTGCTCTGCTATATTTATTATTTCATTGTTAAAATATGCAAGAATAAAATGTTATTCATCTGAATGTTGGTAAATATCACAGCTAATAATAAATACATGACAATGATTATGATAAATGTAATATCTGTATTTAATGTTAAATATACAAGATAAAGTTTTATATATATATAGAGTTTGTATAATAAAAAACTTTTTTTTTAATTTTGAATTTTTTTAGAAAAATTATAAAAAATTTAATTCTAACTCCTCCCCCCCCCCCCTAACTAGAAAAACAAATTAATTTATGTATGATTGATTAGATTTTGTTTTCCGTCCATTTCTTTTTTTTTAATTGGGTAAAAATGAGATGAAAAAATGAATAAAAGTTGTTTATATTAATTAAAATTTTAAAATATTATTATTTTGTTATTACAAACTTTCCTGCCAGTCTAGCATAGACCAGCAGAAAACTTCTGTGGCCCAGCGCCAGTCCGCAGACCAAGGGTTGAAGATCACTGATATAAATAGATACAGCATAATTCAAGCCTCCACTGTACTTTAAATTAAGCATTGTATCTATAATTTAATTAATATGATAATAAACCTATATGTATATACACACATTTTTGTATATATATATATTCACATACATTTTGATGAAAATTTAAATGAGAAAATACAAAAAAATATAAAATCCAAGTGATAGAATAATAAATATTACATTCTTTTATCAATTTCTAATTTTTCTATTATATATAAATTTGAAACACGATTTAATAAATCAGATAATGTTGAAAATGCCATGTACATACATGTATGAAGGAAATAATATATAATAAAATAGAGAAATAAAATTATTTAATTATTTACATTGATATAAAATATATTATAGAAATGGAAATAAATTATAAAATTAATAATGCAATATTATTTTTCAATTTATATAATAATAATAAATATAAATTTAAATGAAATACAAATTGACAATTTAAGTACTAAAAAATATACTTGAGAAAAGGTAATAAAAAAAAAAGATTGAATTCTTTTTAAAAAAAATAATTTTCTATATACAAAAAAGAATGAAGATATTTATAACAATAATAATTATTTATAAATATAAAATAATATTGATATTATAGAAGATAAATAGCACTATCAATGAAAATGATACACTTAAAACTACTTTTAAAATATTTAAAACTATTATTAGTTTTATATTTTAATAATATTGAAAATTATACTATATATATATAAAGCATATATATACAACTTTAATAAAATTATAATATATATATATACATAGAAATACATAAGTATATACAATATATATTCATTAAATAAAATAAAAATAATATATAAAAAAATAATAAAGATATCAAAACATTATACTGTATATAAATAAAAAATATATAAGAATATAGTATGTGTAGGTATCTTCATATATATAAAAAGAGCAAAATAAGTTTAATGTATACTTGTGTAAATAAACAAAAAAATAATATAATATAATGGTATTTTATAGCTTTAAAGACTGTTAGATGGCCAAAACTGTCAGATATTTTCGATCACTATAAAGATTTTTTTAAAAAATCTTTTTTAAATTTAAAATGATATTAGTACATAATGTCAATGAAAAAAAGAAACACAAACACACCTATATCATTTCAATATATAATGAGAGTAAGTATGATAAATGATCTTCAAAAAAACATATACATATATAAATTTAAATTTTAAATAAAAAAACTTAAAAAAACATTTTTAATCATCACTTTCTCCTTGCAACATTAGTTATTTGGAATCTATATTGTAACGATCCGGAGAATACACTTAACATAATCTGCACTACGGGCGCCATCTAGGCATTTGAAACTAGAAAAATGTATAGAGTAGGCAGATATGTAAGTCAAAAAAAAAAATTTTTTTTTTTTTTTTGCATCCGGTCGTTAGCCCATGTCACTAGCTCAGTGGAATAGCAGAGATTTAATAATATAATATAAGAGTATATATATAAAAAAGAATAAAATAAGCCACTGCCAGTAATTAACATACAAACATTTATTTATGCACATATATATATAAGATTGAAAATTGTTTTAGTATCAGTTTACACTTTAACATTTAACATTATTTTTTTTAACTTTACTTTAGATTTTTAATTTACATTTTAATTTCTATTATATTATAAGTTTACATTTTAATTAAGTTCGCACAGATGGGATTATAAAAGCTTGTTTTAATATGTTGCATATAGATCGGTTACATAGATTACACGGTTAAAAACATTTCAAAGTAAACATAAACGATCAAAATATAAAATCATTGATACTGACAATTGCAGATGGAAATTTATAAGTAACCCAATAGTATTCACCATAAGATACTTGCATTGTCACCAATGACTTACAAGACATCCGAATAAATACATTTTAGATACTCACCATAAGGTATCATTATTTATCGAATGTCTATATATTTTGATCAAATATGAAAACTCAAAACATACTTAACCGATAACCAATCCATGCAAGCGTCTATAAACAACTTAAATCTAATGCATTTTTATTTAGGGTCGAGTATGAATAGACTACATAGATTTGCATTTGAAAATAAAATATTCTATCCCTATTTAACCTTAGGCTAAAATTCGCAGTCAAACTGGCATCAATTCATCTGATACATCGATGCATTCAATGTAATACGGAATACGGCAGCACCAAAAAGATTAAGAGAAGACATTGACTCTCATCAGATAGGAATATTACATCTATCTAACGAGAAGAACAATAAAAAAAAAACTCCATAGAAAGGAACTGCGTTCTCCGTCTTATAATTCCTTTCATAGGCAAACGGGTGAGTGTGGCGTATATATAAACGATTCTGTCAGTAGCGAATCTCCGACTACATCTACTAACTACATCAATATATCCAATCCATTGACCCAATCTAACAACGAAACAAATAACCTAAGATTACCCTCCCCTAATATAACTTTACAAATCTATACAGCCATTCACGCCCGACTTAAGTTTAACATTTATATAATTTAACTTAACGGAAAACAGAAATCATAATAAAACTTAAAGAACAAAATTAAATAAATGGAAATGATTTTAAATAAATAAATAAAAAATACATCAAATAACATTATTAATAAATTAAGTTGGTCAGATAGGATAATATTGCAATCATTTAAATATGGAAAATTTTTATTTAATGTTCATTATTTATAAAGTTCTTATGGTTTAAAACAGTTCATCTTTATCCGTTGCTTGCCATGAACGTGAATTCCCACGCCGTCCTCAAAAGATTGGTATCCATTTAGCCGTTGTTTCTTTATTTATTCGAAGGTTTTTTTAGTTTAGTTGGTCCTCAATGTAGAAAACGATAGTCATTTCTCTTTCTTTCTTTGACAAAACTGAAGGGATTGAATCGTGCGTCTCTTCAATCCCTTCTCCCGCCCTAACACCTATCTGTCACATCGTAATAATCATAATCACTAACTAATAATTTCCAAACTTGTCCTTTTAATATTACTTTGAAAGATTTACTTAACATTACGTCATCGATGTGATGATCCTTTTCGTTGAGGTCCGATTTCCCAATGGATTTATTTCATTTGCTAAAAGTTTCTATTGTTTTCCTATCTGACCGATGTTTTTACATTTAAATGCCCAAGGCTGGTTTACATTTGACTAATTAAATTTATCATTTCCATTTCTGATTAACTAACCTGTTTTCCAAAACAAAGATATATTTATAAAGATAAATTTAAAGATATAATTTTATCTCCAAATCTTTTTAAAATTTAGTTTTAAAATACTTTTTCTTTAATAAAGTTTTATTTTAATAATTTTTCATTATCTGTGCGATTTAATATATACGAGTTTAAGATGATATTTAATTTCAATTTTTAATTCTTAAAGAAAATTTTTAAATGCGAACTTTTTAATTTACTTTCATGTTTAATAAATAAAAAAAAAACCAATGTAACGAACGTCTGTGCTCGTTACAATATGAACCCATCACATACAAATATAAATATTCAAGAACTAACTCTAAACAGTTAAATTGATTTAAAAATAATCAAAATATCAAAAGAAAAATACAATTTTGAAAACAGATAATAAGAAGTGAGACAGTATACGGAAATATTATCAATAGCTATATGAAGCTGATTAAAAAATAATAAATCAACATTACACTGCATTATACCTCTGGATCAGTTGAACTTCCATCAATGTTCTCTTCAATAAACCAGTCACTTTCCCACACCCAATCATTTATGGATGGAAGCTTAAAACTTTCTTTTGATAAATTTTCCAAACCATCTTCACTACTCCATGCAGGTCGATCGGTAAATAAAAGTTTGTCACTAAATCCTTCTACAGGATTCCATCGCTTAATGGTAAAAAAAAAAGGAGAAAAAATTAAATTTTAATACATAATTAAAACAATAAATTTTAATATTTATTCTATTATTTTCCTAGGGAAAAATTCAAGATGTCTCCATTCAATGCATTATTCATTAATGCATATTTATAATTGTGCAGCTAAGAAATTCTAGAATATGAAATGTTTCCAGGTTTACAAATGTTGAAGTTCACTTACAAAAGTACGAAGTAATTTAAAAATATAATAGCAATTTTCTAGCTATTTTTCTATTCTATAATACAGTATAATTAGCAATAGTTTTATTTTGTACTACAATGTATATATATATCATAATGGTCAGACTAGCATATTTCACAACTTTATATTTTCTCAATTCATTTACGTAAATTACACAAGTGCCACCTGGCTTTAAGCATTAGGAAATAAACTAGCACATGCATATCTAAACAATATTTTATTCAATATAATAATGTAACCATTACACAGCCCCATTTGCAATGCTGGGCTAAATTGCGAACCTAAATTATTCCCGATGAATGATAGTAAACCAAGCAATCTTACATAAACTAAGTAACAAATCATGCAATAATAATTTATTTACAAGTGTACTTATTAACTGATATACAATTTATCTCTTTAACAAAATCATTTAATCTTTATATATCACAGTATCAATATATTCATAGATGTCATACTCGCTGTACCTTTACTCCTATCTTTAATAAACTTAAATATAATTGTAGATGTGTATGAATTCATACATATAACATTTCTTTGACTTGCATGTTTCCTAGTATATTAACATAAATATGTTCTATATGGAAGAGACATCAATGCTATCTTCACTATAATAATCATAACTGCTTACATAATAATAATTAAAAAAGATAGCCTTTTTAGTGCTAACCCTAACTGAATAAACCTTCTATACAATAATTATAAGGAATGTCCTTTTATCCTAAATCTAATATAATACTACTACAATTTATACAGGAATGATTCATTCTGAGATGATCCCTAACTCATTAAACTGATAGAAATGTATTTTCCTATATGGATCCGAACATAAGTAAACTATTAAACATTGAACAAACAACTGAGCATATATAAATTCATCTACATAAAATCCAATTCTCAGTAATCAAATACAATTTTAACTATGAATGAATGAGACTTAGGCAATTTATGTGTTTCTAGCATTTACATGATTATCATTATTTTTTTTTTTCCTTTCTTCTTATTAATAACTTATATAAAATTCATAAGCTTGACATACATATGTGATTTATAATAATTATTTAAAAAAAAAAACAAATAAAGAAAAGTTATTACAAATTCATTACTTTTTTTTTTTTTCCAGTTTCTTTTAAATATTACTTAGATAATAAGCCTTATTTACTAATTCAGATTATTTAAAATAAAGTACAAATCACCCTTTAAATATAAGAATCACCCAAAACAAAACAAATTGTCATTTACTTCTTTCTGACAAATATTAGTAGTCCATTTAGGGTGATAGTATAGCTTTATAATTTCTAACTATCTTTTAAAAAAAAATGCTAATTTTTCATTTCAGCTGAAGCTATTCAAAATACAATTCAATAGTGTTCCAGATTAGATCTAACTAACTGTTTTTAAAAATAATAAATTTATAAAACAAAAAACTGTTTTTTCCCCCCTTCATTAAATATAATTTCTATTTTGTTTTCTTTTTTTGGCAATAGTTCTTACTTTTTACCTATCAAAAGAATTAAAATAGCTATTGTAAATAACATTTTTATACTCAAAAATATAAAGACATTATATTTTAACAATTTTTTTTAAAAACAAAAATGGATGAAGAATATATCATGTAAATACATATTGTTATATATATATATTGTAACAGTAAAAACTTCTCAAATCCTCAGTAGTTTGGATTTGAACCCAAACCACGGTCGATACAAAACAACTAATGGATTAGCAGAATAATAATTTATATTTATTAACAGTCACAATTATGTAACTGTATTTAAAATTATAAAACTTCCAGTTGCTTATGTAATGATATATAAATACTACATGTATGGGTTTGAACCCAGAACCAATGATACGCAATATATAAGATATTTGATGATCAACATGCATATATATGATAAATATAAAAATAACCTACTATATGCATCAGAGAATCTCGTAAACCTTGGTTCAAATAAATATAATTATATTAATCAATGTGATGTTGATGACTGGGATTTATAACCACAAATACTCCTACTAATATTTTATTTGGTTTAGGTTTCAATAAAAATAAATTCCAGGCACCAAACCTCCTCAAATAGGGGAAGTTTACTTAGTATTCTGGTGAAATATTAATCATCATCAATGCAAATTATTACCATGACACCAGAATATTCCCGAGTAGTTCACATATCTCACAGAATTGTGAATGATTCATAACTAGCATATGTGTGTTGATGTTATAGTGTTTTAATGGAGTTATAGACAAAGAAATCGATTGATAAAACAATAATTTAACAATTTATTAAAGCAAAAAAATATATAAGTTGGTTATATCTATATACTAGTGATTCTAAATGTAGATATAAAATCCAGCACATCATAACAATCAATATATTTTCCACCAACAATTTATATATTTTCAGTTTGTTTTAAGTCTGTCTATACTAGTGATTCCCAAATGCAGATATAAAATTAAACATATTGCAACAGTTAATATATTTTCAATTTTTAAGTCGATACCAGTGATTCGAACTGCAGATACAAAATATATCACCTAGTTAATATATTTTCAATTTTAAGTCTATACTAGTGTTTCCAACTGCTGATATAAAAAATAATATCCTAATAATTACTGACTTTTTATTTTTATGTTTAAGGTCTTTTAATAATATAAAAGGAATATTTTACCAGTCAAAATATCTAAAGTCCTAAATCATGGGTTTTATACGATGTTTTTCCAGTAATTACAGTTGTTTTCATAAATTCACTTGAAGAGTATATTTCTTTTCACACACTGGAGATAGGAATTGTAGTTACAGCAGCATGGTAATATATAGCATGTAAAATATATAGATCTTTGGTAATCTTTGAGGTTGTAGCGATCTAGTTCCACAAACATTATTTACAGGATCGGACTCCATACTCAGGGACTTCCGATTGGTGGGCTAATTTGTTACCTAGCCTTGCATGGTAAATGATCCGCCACTATATGAAAACATTATTATAGATAAAAATTTCTTCTTAGCATGGCACACCTCAACACTGCTCTAACATATAACTTGCAGTTTGGAATCAGGAAATCAACATTGGAATAAAATTGACATCAGAATGAATGACGTTGGGTGACAGTTATGTAACAGTATTATATAATAATCGTGCCAATAGCTCTTAACAAGCTTTTCAGAATATCCCTATCCTCAGACCGATTTCTAGCCCTGGCTTTCATCAGTCAGGCACTAGGATATAGGGATATTCTGAAAAGTTTGTTAACAGCTATTGGCATGATCATTATATAATATTTGTAATACAAGTTTATAAAATACAAGCTTATTAAATTAAATCACATGATATATGACTTGATTTCCTTGCAATTATATAATAGTAAAAATCTCAAAAAAGTAAATTTACTGAAAATACTTGTAAAGTAATGATCAACATCAATTCAAAATTATTACTACAATACTCCAGCATATTTTCCAGTGGTTCACATGATCTCAGAGTTGTGAATGATTTATAACTAGCATATGTGTGTGACATTATAAACTTTTATTGGAGTCATAAACAAATAAATGGATTGATAAAATAATAATTTATAATGTTTATTAACAAAACAAAAACATGTGTAGGTTAGTTCCATCTATATATTAATGATTCCCAAATGCAGATATAAAATGAAATGGGTCACAACAATTAATATATTTTTGGTTTTTAAGTCTATACTTGTTATACCAAATGCAGATATAAAATATAATATATCACAATAATTATTATACTTTCAGTTTTAAGTCTCTACTCATGATTCCAAATGTATATATAAAATGTAACATATCGAAAAATTTAATATATTTTCAGTTTTAAAACTACACTCGTGATTCCCAATGCATATATAAAATATAACATCACAAAGTGAATATCTTACCAGTAAAAATATTTAAACACATAAATCCTGATATTTTTTAAGATATAATTTTTTTTTTCTGTAATTATGACCATTTTCATAACTTCTGTTGAAGCGTAGATTTCTCCCATTTTCATGCTGGATACTTGAATTGTAGTTATAGCAACATGGTACATGTAGAACATTAATAAGACTTTGGCAATTTAGCGGAATATATGCATTTCTTTCCTTTCTTGGCATCTTAGAGGCTAAAGTGCCATAGCCATTGACATTATTTACTGGATTGGACTGCATACTCAAAGGTTTTCTGACTGATGTGCTACTTGTTGCTTAGCCTTGCATGATAAATACTCCACTACTGTAATAAAAAAATCTTATACCTGTTAGTTCTATGAGTATTCAAAACTACTTTAACCTTCTGTCCTAGAACTTGCAATTTTAATTAGCAGTCCAGTTTCTTCTCACACACTTATTTTAATATGGCTTTTAAATTACATTTGCAATCAGAGTAATTTCTCCCATTTACATGCTGGTTACTTGAATTGTAGTTATAGCAGCATGGTACATGTAGAACATTAATAAGTCTGGCAATTTAGCAGAATATATGCACTTTTTTCCTTTCTGGTCATCTTAGAGGATATAGTGATCTAGTTCCATAGACTTCGATATTATTTACTGGATTGGATTGCATATTCAAAGGTCTTCTGACTGATGTGCTACTTGCTGCTTAGTCTTGCATGATAAATACTCCACTACCGGAGTAAAACAATCTTATACCTGTTATGACTATGAGTATTCAAAACTACTTTAACCTTCTGTCCTAGACCTTGGAATGTTAATTAGCAGTTCAGTTTCTTCTCAAGCACTTAATTCAATATGGCTTTTAAATTACACTTGCAATCAGAGTAGCCTTCTCATGGAAAAATCGCAACAGAATAAAAATCACATCAGAATGAATGATTGCATAATGTCTATGAATTTTGAATGGCCCCCTTTTATACCTCTCTGTTATGTTTCTATCCCCTGTCTATATCATTTACCCTCACTCAAACTGCAATGTAGACCATTCTAAAATCTCGGACTCCAGAGTAAAAATATTCTATTGTTTTCTTCTAAAACATGTGGGGAAAACAAGCTTGTATACAATATTATTATATATTAAAAGAAATAGCTGCTTGTTTTCTTCATTTTATCTGCTTCTTTTCTTTGCCAACTTTGTTTTTTTATTTCTAATTTCTCAAATATCATTAATATATAATTTTTAATCTGAAATTTCAATTCATCTTTCCATTTACTACAGGAATCAACAAGATTTTATTTATAAATCGATTCAGAATAGGTAAAACCAAAAAATTCTCAAAAATGCTTAAAATTTATGAACTACATATTTTAGACTTGATTCACAAATTGACTCATGATGAACAGGCTTATTTATTATATTTCTACTCTCATATTACAGAATAAATGGTCAATAACATTATGCATAATAATTTTTTTCTCTATTTTTTTTTAGTTTCGAGGACAATTTCTTTATTTTACTGTATATACGTGCATACACACACACATGTTCAAATATTTAATTAACTCATGTAGCATTTCACCCTGACTAATTTGAGCTACACTTGGGTTGATATGGTTATAATATATATAGATATAGACAATTCTAAGTGATATCATTCTAATTAAACAACATTAACACCATTCCTGGAAAATGTTTGATTGATTTTCAAATTCAGTTATCACACTACTTTTTTGAAACCAATTAATCATAATAAATAAGAATTTTTTTTATTCACTTTATCATCAATATACAAATCATATATTTACCTTTCCTGACTTATATTTTGTGTTTTAAGTTTCTCTAAATCTTTGTCATATATATAATGTTTAAATTTAGTTCTTAATAGAATCTTCTTATCCTCAACAATAATGAATGTTCAAGAAAAAAAATAATTCTATTAAATAATTACAACATTCAATGAGTTATTGTTTTACATTTTTTTCTTTTTTGAAGATCTATATCAATATCATTATATTTTACAATTCTGATGTTTATTCATAATGGCTCATTCTGATAAAATTTTTAAAAAATTTCGTAAATTTTTTTATCATGATTAAGATTCTTCTCAATTTTGTAATATTTAAATAAATAACATAATTTAATCTGCATACACAACTGTTTTCTAAAATGACAAGGAATTGCATTGCATAAATTGACATTATTATCAGACATGACTCTTTTGAAGCTTCATTTTATAAATATTTTCCAATTATAGGTTCATGGTAAATAAGTCTTATGATGAAAGCATTATTGTGATCAAGAGTGATCTAAAAAATACCTTTACGTATTTTATATTAATGACTGAAATTAAGCTTTACTTCATCTGTATAAATCCTAATCCTAAGTAAGCAATTACACATTTTAGTAACTTTAAAGCTATAAAGTAACTTGAGGTACCATAACTTGCTTTCAAAACATATTTAAATGCTAAACTAGTAAACAAATTGTGTAACTAAATCAACTTGAATTCAAAATTGTAGGTTTTAAAATTTTAAGCCATTAGTCTCATTAGTAGTGGACAGGAATAAAATGAGCAATTGGCCAATAAAAAAACATAATACAAAAAATATTTTATATAAAAAAACTTAATCATAAAACAGACCATCTAATGACTATATCATTTGTTCATTTTTATATAAAATTGATTATAAAATGGAACAGAAGACATTAGTTATCTAATGTGGACACATACTATATTGCTTTATTTTGATATATATTTAATTTATTTAATTTGCACTTATATATTAGGACTATTTGCAAAAGAATTGAAAACATTTAATATTTGTTTTTTAGAAAAAGTGAAGATTTATTAATACTTTTCCAAATATATTTAATTGTTAAAAATAGTACACAGGTTATTATGGAACACAATGTTTCATGGTATTATTCTCCTATCTTACGCAGGTGTTGCAGGCATAATCAGTGATAGCTACCATAAGAATTGAATCAGTGACTTAAAGTTTTGTGAATAGGTGATACTCGAACAACTAGGCTTTTCTATTAACCAGCAATAGTCAGTAGGAATTTTACACACTTATCTATGAGAGTCTTCTTGATTTCTTTATTTTAAGGTAGAGAAATCCAATCCACAGCTGGCAAGTCACATGTGGCTGTATGTATATGAATGCAGCCCAACATAAAATTGTAAACTTATTTAAAACATTCTGATATTTTTTTTACTACTTGTATTGTGATTAAAATAAATGTATGTATATCTAGCTATTTGTATGCATGTGTGGCTTCAGTTTTACAATGGCATGTGCCTTCCTCTTCTAAGCACAGATAATAGAACTAACAACCTCAAATTATACATATGATAGTAGTGACATGGCAACACAGAGATTATTAATAATATTTCAATTATCATTGTAATGCTATAGGTTTAAAGTTATTTACAAGTCAAATAAGTGTTCTTATTTGATTATTAAAGGTACTTCCACATCCCAATGGCACTTTACATATATTCTGTATAATAAAGCTAGTGATCAATTGATGAATCAGCGTTGAGCTCCTTTGTCAGCTAATCAGGTTATTTTTACAGTTGAAATAATCATTGGCCATGGTCTTTTTTTTATTTAAAGTTAAATCTATTCTTCTATCCACTCTCTAAAAGTTCTTTCCTAGTAAACTAGCATTCCATAATGTTAAAACATTTTTTGCAAACAATATAAATAAATAATATACAATATCTTTTAAAACAAAATATATTTAAAATCATATAAGAATATGCAAAACGTAAACTTCCCAATTAAATAAGTAATATGTTTAAATGCACTAAAACGCAGGCAGTGGTAAAGCTAAGTACGAATTGTACCACTTGTTATAATTATAAGATGAAACTTCTCAAAAACGCTCAGCCAATTAATATTACAATTTTTATTTAGCTTTACTATTGGCTGTGTTTTGGCACGTTGTAAATTTAATTTTGTTTTTGAAACACGTTTTTCCCTTTTCATTCATTTTCCCTCCTGAAAAAAAAAGATTAAGCTATATCAAAGATTGTTATCATTGATTTTGAAAAATGTTTACCAAACTTAGTTATTTTAAAGAAATAACGTAATAAATTAAAAGTTAATTTCTGAATAGAAATCAAGTGATTGGTTAATATATTTTTTTATGAAAATATACTTTTTGATGAAATGAATGTTTAAAATTTCATACTATCATATCATTTTTTTGTTTATTGTTAATCAATTAGATATTAAATAATTGTTTTAAAAACACATTTTTTAGTCTTAGATTCTTTATTCTATCCAATTCCTGTTTTATAAATTGCAGTGTATATGACCTTATTTCATGATAGTTTAATTTTCTAGGACTTTTTTTATGATCCCAATAAAATTATTTATTTATAACAGGGTAAGCCTATGAATTATTTAAGGTTATTTACAATAAGCTGCTTTATTTATTTATCTCTTTCTCACAGTAATAATTTATAGAGTTCTTGCTTCTCAAGCTAGATTTGTGCATAAGTTATATGGGAGAGAGGTTTATGTTTAGTGTTATGGACATCCAGATAATGATAATCTTAGATTAGTTCAAGGGGAATATCCTTTGAAGTCTATGCACTATATTTTATTTAGTTTAGTATTTATTAGAAAATGAGTTTATAGTTGGCCAGTATATTAAAGTTACTAAGTATCCAAAGTATTGATGATGATCAGCATGTTTTATTCCAGCATTATTTTTTTACTGTTTGTATTCTTATGGATTAGCACTTAAGTTTGTGCATCCAAATTAATGTTTAAATAATCTGCACCAAGCTGGCAATGGCTAATTAATTAGCATGTTCTAAAGAAGACCCATTACAACAAGATTGACTGTAGATTTACTTTAATTGTTGATCATTCATGATAATGAATGAGTATTCTTGTCAGTAATGTGGTGAACTTATAGTTAACATACTTATATTTACTTAAAATAGTTAGCTGTGCTGATTTCTCATGCTCATTCTTTTTATATTGATTCATATTTATTCATATTACTTGTATATTTAAATTTTGTAGTGACTTGGAATTGATGATGATGAGTTCCATCATCCCAGGTTCACTCCTAAAATTTTCCATATCATTACAATGTATATATACATATCAAACATGCTACAAATATATAAATTACACACAATATACATATATAAATGTATGATAAATTTAAAATTATATAATATATAAATGTATTAAATCTTAATCTTAAATTTAAAGTTTATGCATTAATATTTAGATTAATAATAGAAAATTAATAATAAAAGATTGTAAGTTTAAGTTAGCTACATTTTTTATAATTTTGATAATATTAATGAATATAAAGAATAAATTTTTAAAATAGTAGGGACTTACTGCCTTTGACTTTTTATGATAGAATATACATGATATATTTAATGTAATAATAACTACTCTTTCTTATTGCTTTGCCAAATGTATACCATATAATACTAAATCATCCATGCACTTTACTACTGTTACATAATGCTTCATTTCTCATCCTCTTTTATAGTTTAGATTGCTCCTGCAATGTTCTTCAGAACTTTTTATATCTCCTAACTTCAACAGTTAAATTCAAATTTTTCTAAAAAAGTTCTGAAGAAAATTGCTGAGGAAATCGAAACTGTAAACTGTAAAAGGGGGTGGTAAATAAAGCATTGTGTAACAGTAGTAAAGTGCATAGATGATTTAGTATTATATGGTATATTTAATGTATACATATATATTGAATATGGTATATTTGTTGTGTATAATATATGTATATGTAGTATTTTAATAGGATATAAAAAGTGATACAATTTATAATGAAATGTAATGGGTTGTACTGTTTATATGATAAACTATTTCTGCTCTGAAGAAGTCTGCTAAACAGTCAAAAGTGTTAATTGATTAAGTTAAATAAAACAAGGATTGCTATTGTGATAAAGAAAATTGGACTTATTTAACTATAAGGAGTATAGAAAGACTGGTGTTTCTTTGACCTTAAACTCAGAAGTGTAATCCATTAAATTCACCCGCAGGTTGATATATACTGGTGGAACAAGTCACTCTCATTCACTTACTATGTAAATAATCACATTGTAATAACAACTGCAACAAAAGAGATATAAATAATAGTCATTAAGAATCTTCCCTGCTTGATTTCTTTAAGACTTCCAAGAAGATGTAAGTAATAGTCATTAGAATCTTCCCTGTTTGGTTTCTTTAAGGCTTCCAAAAGAAATTAAAATGTCTCCTTTCAATTAAAAGTAAACTTCTTTTTGCACCCACTTTCATGTTACCTGGTATAAATTAATTTAAACATTGGAACATGCATAGTAAAAAGAAGGGTTTATTTACAAAAGGCAATGTTAACAGAAAGAAGAGTATGTTTAAAATTTATAATAACTTGGAAAAAAATACTAGTCATATTAAAAGGGATCTAAATTCATTATTTAATACAAGCACTCAATATCTTACTTATTTTCTTTAATATTAAAGTTGGAATGATTTATCATAATACTTGATACAATTTCAATTCTCATTAGTCTATTATTAATTTAATTTTACTGCAATAAATTATTAAATAAAATATATATAAATAAAACAGCTTTAAATATTGCAGTGTATAGCAATAGCCTTCACATTTCTCTGAAGATGGCATTCTCTAGTTAAGAATTATTTGAACTGAATTTATAAATTAATTTTCTAGCTGGTTAATTATGTGAAAGAAATAATCCTAAAAGCTAAAAAAAAAAAAAAAAAAATTCCATTATAAATACTTTAAATATGAACCTTGAGTAGTAAGCCTAACAAATTACAGTACTAGCCATTGTTATAATGTCCTAATATATGTTTATATTTGCGTATATATAAAAGAGATGATTTATTACAAAAAGTTTAGATATGACTTCTAAAAAAACATTGTAACATAACATTCTCATATCTAAAAAATTATTCATAAGTCAGACAGGTATCAATCAATACACATAAATATGATATATCAAATCTGCTTTGATCTTGGAAGCAATAGCCATATTGATCTGCATAATCAGAACACCTACCATTTATAGTAAGAGCATAACAAATATGATATTCTTTATAATGTCCACAAAAAAAAAAAAAAATCATTGAGTTTCAAATCTGAAAAATAAAAGTCCAATATTCCTAATCAAAATCAAATGAAATCACTAAAAAATCACTATCACACCTTTCAAGCAGTTTGCTTAAAGCTTATATAATAAACATTCATGTGTGTGTATATATATATATAGTAAGAATTGTAAATAAACTTTCAATAGTGTACTATGATTTCATTGTAATACAGATAAATGATGAAAAAAAAAAAATTATTAAAAATAAATTTACCTGATTCTCATAAGTTATTTCTTTGTATCGTATAGGTACATCTGATGCAAGAATATAAATGTACAGCTGGTGATCACCTCCCAGAGCCCATATACCTTGTTGTACAGCAGACAAGCGTTTAAAATCTAAACCAAAATAATCCAATTCTTGCCAATGTTGGCTATTAGTTGACAAAGTATAAACTTTGCCTTTATTATTAACAGCCCACAATCTTGTTGGTGGCATGGGATAGGAAGAAGCACAGCTTCAACTAATAAATAGAAATACATAAGTATTATAATAATTGAAAATTTTTGCTAAATATAAAAAAAATTGCCATATTTAAAAAGATTATTATGAAATATTATATAGTTGCCTAATTCATTTAAAAAAATTAGTGGTGGAAAAAAAGGATGACCAATAATAAAATGGCTGAATATCACCATTACAATAATGAAAATGCCTTTTAGCAATCTAAAAAAAAAAACAAATGTTAGGCCATTTAAAGAATGCTTTAACTTAATTAAAAATTTAATGATTTTTTTATCTCTGCAAGCTGTGTAGCTGTTCTCACTAAAATATTTATCATGTTTTTATTAATCCCATTCAAGACTGCCATTTTTAAAATCTGTTAATAATTTAAACTAATTTCTAAGTTCTAGAGAGTAAAACCATTTGAGCATTTATGAAGATTAGCGATGTCAATTGCTGATATTGTTTTTTTTAATAGCTTTTGACTTTCTGGAAATACATTACATATATCTTATTATAACGATCGAAATGCAAGTGAAGATCGAATCTAACCGCAAAAACGATATCTACAACTACCAGGGCGCCATCTAGGCATTTGAGCCTAGAAAAATTTATAGAGTAGGCAGATACACGCTGTTAAGATTTCACTTTATTTAAATATTCCGATCGTTAGCCCAAGTCACTAGCTCAGTGGAGACGCAGAGATAAAAATCTATATCTTAATTTATATCTTAAATATCAATAAATAAAAGCCACTGCCAGAAATTAACACATAAAAATATTTGTTTACGCACATATAAAATCATTCTAAATTCGAGGAATAGGTTTAACATTTTTAGATTTTTATATTACTCTTTAATTGTACATTTACATAAATTTCAATGAGTTTAATATTTTATTTAGATGGTCAAGTATGAATAGACTACATAGATTTGCATTTGAAAATAAAACATTCTATCTATATTTAACCTTAGGCTAAAATTCGCAGTCAAACTGGCATCAATCCATCTGATATATTTATGTATTCAATGTAGCATGAAAATACCACAGCACAAATATACTATACTGTCAGGAATGGACATCTGAACAGTATAATTAGAGAAAACATTGACTCTTGTCCAATACAGGAATATGACGTCTGTATAGCAAGAAGAACAATAAAATCAAAACTCCATAGGAAGGGACCGCGATCCTTTTTGCCGACTTACAATCCCATCCATAGGCAAAGGGTTGGTGCGGTGTATACAGCGATTCTGCACGTAGCGAAACTCATACTACATCTACTAATTACACAAATACATCCAATCCATTGACCCAATTCAACAACGACACAAATAACCTAAGATTACCTCCCCTAATATAACTTTACAAATCTATATAGCCATTCACGCCCGACTTAGATTTAACATTTAAATACGTTCGCACAGATTTGTTTAAAAATGTTGGGTATAGATCGATTACATAGATTCCACGGTCAAAAACATTTCAAAATAAACATAAATGATCAAAATACAAAATTATTGATACCGACAATCGCAGAGGGAAATTTATAAGTAACCCAATAGTATTCACCATAAGATACTTGCGTTGTCACCAATAACTTAAAAGACATCCGAATAAATACATTTTAGATACTCACCGTAAGGTATCATTATTTATTGAATGTCTATATATTTTGATCAAATATGAAAACCAAAATATAATTAACCGCAAACGAATCCATGCAAGCGTCTATAAACAACTTAAATTTCATGCATTTAAATAATCTTTACAATAAGAAAAAAAAAAAATGGAAATGATGTTTATCAATCGGAAAACATATAAAATTAAACATTATTAATTTGATTTAAAAACTTACAAAAGTCAGATAAGAGTCCGTTTTAACATTTAAGTTGGCTTGTTTATCAATTTGTAAAACTTGATGAAAGTTCTTAATTGATTTTAATAATTGTTCATTTCATATAGCTTATGGTAGAAGAGTCCAGGTTTCTGCTTTTAATTCCCGCGACGCCTCCATTGGAAGATAATGTTCTGGAGATGGCAATAGCTGGTTCAAGGTATCACAGTCTTTTCCTTTTTCTTTTTTTTTTTTAAATAGAGAGTGTGGTATGTGCGTCCTACCACAACTCTCAAACACACAACGCTGGAACTGTCCAGAAAAAACTGTATTTCCCTTTTTATATTATCCACACGGATTCAATCAACAAAACGTCACTAATCCATCACTTTCGTTAGGGTCCGAGCCAAGGTTTAGTGCTTCCATTGGTCAAGCTAATTTCTTTTTATTTTCTTATCTATCTTTCATCAGATCATTTTAATTATACAAGAACCCAAGGGCCAGTTTGGTTTTCGATAATTCATAAACAATCATTTCCATTTACAGATTACAAGAATTAATTAATACCTGTTTTTATTTTTAAATCTTGTACTTTTTTTATTTATAACAAAGTACGTTCAAATACTTATTTATTTGTTTTTTAAAAAAAAATATTTTTAAAGTTTGGCATCTGTGCGAATGTATATACGTTTAACAAAACCTTTTAATTTTAGCGTTTAGTTTTTTACTTTTATTTGCGAACTTTTAAGTTTTTATTTTAAATTAATGTAACGACATATTTATATATCGTTACATATCAGTAAACTTCCTCAAAAAACAAAAACATTAAAAAAAAAAAAAAGACTTTACTTAGTGTTAGTAATTACGTTACACAAATTGATTATATATGAAAATTTCAAAAGGACAAAACTTTTTTTTTACAAGACAAAACAGTAATTACACACAAATATAATGATTAAAAAAAAAATTGACTGTTGATTCCCTATTACCAGCTAAATTTCTGCCCCCTCCCTTCCAAGTTTCATTTCTCCTACCTTTAACTATTACTTAGGCAAGTTGAACGATTAGATTTTAATTTAACAAGACTTTTTTTTTAAAAAAAAAATATGATTTATATTTATTATTACGTTTTATTCCTCGCATTTATATTTACATATGCGCAATTTTTCTTACTGGCAGTACTTTTAAGACCAAAAATTCAAACTGTAACTCCACGTCAATACAACAAATATATTTATACTAATTTCAAAAAAAATATTACGGGCATGATTCATTTTCAAAAGTACTAGTGGTTTATTAAACATCTGGCTATAACTTTACGTTAGTACAAAAATGTACTTATTTCAGAAAAAACATGTTATTTGCATGATTCACTTTTAAAATTCTCAGGGCACTCGTGATTTATTAAAGATAGAAAATTTCATCATCATCAATTCCCCTTCTCAGGGTCAATCTCTGAGGTAAGGCCACACTTGGGATGCCAATTATAACGATCGAAATGAAAGTGAAGATCGAATCTAACCGCAAAAGCAATATCTGCAACTACCAGGGCGCCATCTAGGCATTTGAGCCTAGAAAAATTTATAAAGTAGGCAGATACGCGCTGTTAAGATTCCACTTTATTTAAATATTCAGATCGTTAGCCCAAGTCACTAGCTCAGTGGAGACGCAGAGATAAAAATCTATATCTTAATTTATATCTTAAATATCAATAAATAAAAGCCACTGCCAGAAATTAACACATAAAAATATTTATTTACGCACATATAAAATCATTCTAAATTCGAGGAATAGGTTTAACATTTTTAGAATTTTATATTACTCTTTAATTGTACATTTACATAAATTTCAATGAGTTTAATATTTTATTTAGATAGTCAAGTATGAATAGACTACATAGATTTGCATTTAAAATTAAACATTCTATCCCTATTTAACGTTAGGCTAAAAGTCGCAGCCAAAACTGGCGTCAATTCATCTAATATATCGATGCATTCAATGTAATACGAAATACGGCAGCACCAAAAAGTTAAGAGAAGAAATTGCTTCTCGTCAGATAGGAATAAATATTACATCTATCTGCGAAGAAGAGCAATAAAAAAAAACTCCATAGAAAGGAACTGCGTTCTTCGTCTTATAATTCCTTCCATAGGCAAAATGGGAGGGTGCGGCGTATGAAGCGATTCTGCCCGTAGCGAATCTGTACTACATTTACTAAATTACACCAATATATCCAATCCATTGACCCAATTTAACTACGAAACAAATAACCTAAGATTTCCCTTCCCTAATATAGCTTTACAAATCTATATAAACCATTCACGCCCGACTTAAGTTTAACATTTAGATACGTTCGCACAGATTTGTTTAAAAATGTTGGGTATAGATCGATTACATAGATTCCACGGTCAAAAACATTTCAAAATAAACATAAACGATCAAAATACAAAATTATTGATTACTGACAATTGCAGAGGGAAATTTATACGTAACCCAATAGTATTCACCATAAGATACTTGCATTGTCACCAATAACTTAAAAGACATCCGAATAAATACATTTTAGATACTCACCGTAAGGTATCATTATTTATCGAATGTCTATATATTTTGATCAAATATGAAAACCAAAATATAATTAACCGCAAACGAATCCATGCAAGCGTCTATAAACAACTTAAATTTCATGCATTTAAATAATCTTTACAATAAGAAAAAAAAAAAAAAATGGAAATGAGGTTTATCAATCGGAAAACATATAAAATTAAACATTATTAATTTGATTTAAAAACTTACAAAAGTCAGATAAGAGTCCGTTTTAACATTTAAGTTGGCTTGTTTATCAATTTGTAAAACTTGACGAAAGTTCTTAATTGATTTCAATAATTGTTCATTTCATATAGCTTATGGTAGAAGAGTCCAGGTTCCTGTTTTTAATTCCCGCGACGCCTCCATTGGAAGATAATGTTCTGGAGATGGCAATAGCTGGTTCAAGGTATCACAGTCTTTTCATTTTTCTTTTTTAAATAGAGAGTGTGGTATGTGTGTCCTACCACCTCTCAAACGCACAACGCTGGAACTGTCTGAAAAAACTGTATTTCCCTTTTTATATTATCCACACGGATTCAATCAACAAAACGTCACTAATCCATCACTTTCGTTAGGGTCCGAGCCAAGGCTTAGTGCTTCCATTGGTCAAGCTAATTTCTTATTTTCTTATCTATCTTTCATCAGATCATTTTAATTATACAAGAACCCAAGGGCCAGTTTGGTTTTCGATAATTCATAAACAATCATTTCCATTTACAGATTACAAGAATTAATTAATACCTGTTTTTATTTTTAAATCTTGTACTTTTTTTATTTATAACAAAGTACGTTCAAATACTTATTTATTTGTTTTTTAAAAAAAAATATTTTTAAAGTTTGGCATCTGTGCGAATGTATATACGTTTAACAAAACCTTTTAATTTTAGCGTTTAGTTTTTTACTTTTATTTGTGAACTTTTAAGTTTTTATTTTAAATTAATGTAACGACATATTTATATATCGTTACATTATAATTCAGCAATCAATAATCACTTCCTGTATCAAATTTATTAAGCACATTGTAGTCTTGAAATATATATTTTCTTTTAGTCAAATTATATTTCTATTGTAGTTTCATTTTGATGTTTCATGTTCACTTAGATTTTAAATTTTTGGTCAAAGAAAAATTCATAAAATAACTTTCATTTTTAAAAAAATTTGTATCTATGTCTCCTAAATCTGACAAGATATTTGCATAATTAAATTTCCACATTTTCATTACATGCACAGCAATTCTGATACCAATCTTTTCTTTTTTCATTCTTTTTAATTTTTATTCCTTGTTTTGTGCTTTTTTTTTTTCCTTTTGAGATTAGAATGATCATACACAATTCTAAATGACTGCCAATAAGAAAATGGTATTTTCTACAAAGTTGAATAATTAATTATTCTGTAGAAAGAGTTCATTTTCTACAATACTATACTCCCAAATTTTTATTTTATTTATAAGGAATCCTATTTTATTGGACATATCTAATATTTGTATTTTTATAGAGAATATATTAAAAATAACAATTCAATATAAAAAATTATTTAATCAGACAATTTTTATAATAATATATTTAATTTCACCAACCTGGATTTCGCTCCTATACTGGAGCCTTATCAAGTTGTAAACATACTTAAAATTACAATTCTTTCTTTTCTACAGCAACTCCTCCTAAAAGGCTTCATTTTACATTATAATATCAAAGATAAAACAAATCTTCTATTTCCTATTCATTACATACACAAATAATTATACATAATATTTACTACACAAACCTGATCTAAATCATAATCAAACATTTACATTATACAATCACACATTTATACATTACCATCATTCATAAATTTCCAAATCTTTCTCTCCTTACAAACTTATATAACTACACCTGAGTCTCGTTTTGTGCAGTAGATAGGTTCAACAGAAAACCTGCATTAAAAAAAATCACACAAACATAGACTTAAATTTACCTTGAAAAATGGGGGATAGGTGCTGTAATCTTCAGAATTTACATAAAAGCAAAGCAACAAGGAAAAATTACTTTAAAATTTGCATTAAAAAAAGTAAGCAAATAAAGTATGACTAATAAAAAAATTCAAATATTTAAAAAAAATTAATACAAGATAAACTTTTTTTTACTTTATTTATTACTACGGCATTTAATTTTCCATTTTTCATACATATTTTAATCATTACCACTAGCGTTATTTGTAAACTGGTAAGAAATCAGATTCAATGTGATGTATTGTGGCTTCTCCTTAAACGAAGTCAAGAATCTCTCAGCAATTGTGCCCAGAGAAACCTGTTAGCCACTTTATTTTTATTCGTGATGTGATGTACAACTAGCACCATTTTCAGTCTTGTGCTGTGTTAATGGTTTTCTGTTTCTATATGAAAAAAAAGGGATCGCAATCAAAACAACAAGATTATACATTATCATTAGAAAGATTATTTTCAGTTTATAAAATCTTCATTTTTTATTTTAAAAATCTAAAAGATTATTTATTTCTGTTATATATAACAAAATACGTTTTAAAAGTTTAAATTTTTTGAATATTTATTGCAATATTTTTATATGTAAATATAAATCTATTATTATTATTTACTCATTGGTATAAAATAGGTTATTTACAAAGAAGCCAAGTTCTAAATACAGCTTCAGGTCATATTCACATTAGCTGCTAACATAACACTATATTTTTGAAAAAAAAAAAAGTATTTCAAATAAGTCAAATTAAGTTAGTAATAATTTAAATTTCTTGATATCTAATAAATATAGTGAAATATGAAGGATGTTAAGAAGAAATATGAATCGCATAACTTCAAAATCGCATTAAAATAATCCGCATAAAATGAGACCCAGATGTATATTTAATGTTTTCAATCCAACATAATTAGAATGATAATCATCTATATTTCCTATATTACATATTCATTTCCCTAATGATCTACTGTTTTGCCATCCTATTTTAATATTACCAGGTAATTCTTCTCTTACCAACTCTTTATATACTCTATCAAAATATGGAACTGAAATCCATTTATTATTTACAGTCAACTTATTATTATAATATCTAATATCTTCATCTTTATTTTTAAAAAATTTACTTATATCTTTCTTTTAATATCCCATACTCATATAATCATTTTCAACCTCCAACTTTTGCATTAATGCTACATCCTTATCTAATGTTAACCTATCATTTTTCTCTCTAAACCCGTTCATTGCTGCTATTTTTTAGAGACTATGGTTGATATAAACCTGGATCTATTATACTTCTCTTTTCTTTTTCCTTAATATAATGTCTTATAACAATCTCACCTGTCACACTCTTCTTCATAAAAATATCTAAATATTTTAACCTTTTCTTTCCATTTTCCATCATAAATCTAATACCATATCTATTATCATTCATTTCATTAAATGCATTATTGATACTTCTACTATTGCCCATTATAAGTATATCATCAACATATTTGTGATATTATACAATTTCTTTCATCCTTATATATTTATCAATTACACTTCGCTCAATATAATCAATCATAATAGACGATAAAACACCACTAATGAAACAACCCATTCTTTAGTTATCTTCCAAAACTCATTTTTATATTTAAAGTACAATGTTTCACTTATCAACAATAAAACCTCATTAATAATCCACATCCATTCCTTCGACATACCACCATAATTCTTTATTCTTTCCAAAACTACTTTTATAGTTTCCTCTCTAGGTATACTTTGATACTGTACCGGTCAAAACATGTTTATCCATCTAACATGAGCTGGAACTCACAAAATGTACTTCAAACCCAGCCAAGCCCGAGAACCTGGATTCAAACCACTCCATAAGCTCCAGATCAAACACCTAATGGATAACATAACAATGATGGCACACGAGAATTAATTTTAAATCCGGCCCACTAGCAGAGTGGAGAAGACAATAAGACATATATTAACCATGACTTAACTAAAATATGTATACGCATGGCTGTACATTTGGAAGTGGAGGAAAAGGAATTCAAACTACTCAAATAAGTTAGACAATAAAAATATAGTTTAATATAATGACAAATTATTATACATTATGACTTAATTGTATACATTAGAATGTGCGTGAATGAGCAAGCGGTCTGCCAAACAATAGATTATTATGTCATTCACGCTATATTTCTCATATGCTCTTTTATTAAATAAACGACTATATACTATAAATAAGCACACATCTTTGGTGAGTCCAATATTAAGATGCCAATCGATTATTAGAAAGAATTTACATAAAATTGCTATTAACGCTTTTATATATGCTTCTGAAACATGGTGACTACCATTATTTCAGGGAGCATCCCGAGATTCATTACAGATATATTATAAACTATTTTCATGCCATTATGGCCATGAAAATAAATAAAATACATTTGAAAACATATTTGATGACATGATAAAATACTTAATGAAGATTCCTTTAATTAGCGCTGGTAAGAAGAACACTTTATTTTCCCCAAAGCATATACTCTTAAATTTAGAAATAGATTACGACGGTAGGATTGGATAATAAGATTGAAATAACATTATAAATTAATAAAGTTAATAATATTCGGTATTTATATATATATTTTGAGCAGAGCGCAATTTTAATATTATTACAGTACTAAAATTAGGTCATAAGCAAAAGAAATAATAATAATAATACGAAGTTTGGGCAGTACTGGCATAATGGCAAAGAACTAAGAGGAAAAGATAATGCTTCTGGACAAAAACGAAGTCTAAGACCCCCTTATTGGGCAGTGCTTAGTCACCGATGTGCAGGCCTTTTATACGAATAAAGTGGATAGGCATAGCATGTGCCAGACTTACGGGAATCACCACCAGAGGTCTTTTTATATGAAATAAATGGTCCTGGGAAGGTCAACTATCCTCTGAACAAGGCGTGAGAAGAAATCTATGGGTTCAATCTAGTCGCAACCCTCATATTAGAAGCACGTAATATATATATATTCAAGAAGATATGCCGAATGTCAGTAACGCAGTATGGATGGATATCACTAACGACTGGAATAAGATTTACTGCTTCAAAAATAAATGACCCTAGTTTGAATGCCATAATTTATATAGATAATGCACAATGCCGCCATAATATACATACAAGATTTTACTTAATAATTAAAATAGTAAAATATACATTAAATTTTACCCCTTTCTTTTTCTGCTGTTTAAAATGACTCAATCCCACCTTCGCATGATTTTACAACAACTGAGAATATTTAAGCACATATTATTTTAAGAATATGAAAAAAAATAAAAGAAAGCTAGCAGTTATAGAAAACAACTCATAGGTCACTTTTTCAAAAATGAGTAAATAATATTTTAAAATTTCAAAACGTTAATTAGCCTAAGTTCTGGATTCCCTGGGTAGAATCCAGAGTTGAATAAATAGCAAAATTTCATACTAAAACATAAACAAAATGTTGACTCGTAAAAACAATCTGTGAGCATACTAATTAATAATGCATTATGTTTTAAAAGGACGTTGATAACCTTAATTCATGAAGGTTTACTTAAAAGAAGAAAGAAAAGATTTTACAAAATTCAACTCGTCAGATTGCTTGAGATTGGCATATTAATAACTAAAATAGACATATAAAATTAAGTAATAAATACATATAAATAAATGACCGCACCAAAGTTAAAGAAAATTAGAGCATATGTGAGAGAATTAAATTTATAGAAATTATTTGAGAACAATTTACATTATTAGAAAAGTTACAAAGTTAAATCATACATTAGAAGAAATTGATAACAGGGTTCGAGATTAGTCAGCTAGATTTACTTTTAGGCGGTATGCAAATCAATACCTTGCACAATTTAAGACTCCATTTTCAAAGTACGACATTCAATGGATCCATGTGAGTCCTTATGTGGCAAGCAAGTTTCTATTTAGCATTCTAAAGTTCTCCATTGGGCAATTACTTCATTTCAGGGCAGCAGTTAGATGGTACATTAGCGGGAAAAAGACCCAAAAGATAATTGGCATCTACTCTATCATTATCTTAGATTTCAAAGTTGCGTGGAGTATTGATAACAACACAGTTCTCTCAGTAATAGCTAATCTATTGATTTAAAATACGGCCATTTTACACTCCTGCCCAGGTATTCAAAGAATGATTTCCATTTCTTATCTCTAGCTCAAACATAATCTTTAATCTAACAGAAATTTTACATTTCTTTGTCCATTGTTTTTTTTTTGAAAGATGCAATTGTTAGATAACATTCCAAAAATATATTCAAATCTATTTCCAATGACAAAATGTTTATAACAAAAGTACAATTGTTAATCTTAATCCCCATTTTATTTTAAGTAAAAACTTTAATTAAAACTTCCTTCCCCAGATTAAAACAGTAGTGTTTCCAACCCTTCAATTATTTTTGGACAATTAACAGTTGCATCTTCTATCTTGGATTTTATAAAATATACAGTTTAATAGGAAAACAAGAAATTTAAAAAGAAAAAGTTTAAAAAATGACTTATAATAAAATATTAAAAAAAAAAATCAATATTTTGTTAGTATGTTTGCTCCTATATATATATATTTGAGCAGCACCTATGTACTTTAATAAAAAAGAATAATAATAAAAAATGTTATTTAAAAGTTAAAATTTTATAACTTAGGTGCGAATCTCAAATATATACATAAAATATATATATGAGACTAAAGGAGAGGGATCGGATATAGGGTTTAAACATAGGTTAGTAGATAGAACTATGAAGCTCAATCTTAATTTAATTTCACATTTTTTAGTTTATTTATAATTTCCTCAGAGCTTTTAATGCAATATTTCCCAAAACCCACACCAATTCTTAAAATCCAATATTGCTCTTATCGGCATACTATCTTTTTGTGTCTTAACTTTCCCAAACATACTAGGATGTTCAATTACTGTAGGATATAAATGTCTATATTCTTTTTCATTAATTAACTGTTTTACCCTCATATTAGTCAATAATATTTTATATTTTGTTTTAATTTCATTACTTGAATTCTTATTCATTTTCATTCAAAATCACAAACTTTGGTCCCTTATCTTCAGTCGTCACAACCAATTTCTCTTTTTTATTTATTTCATCATTAATTTTCCTAATAACTAATTTTTCCTTCCATTCTTTCTTATTTAATTTATCCTTTTTATTAATTGCACCATTAATTCTCGATTGTATTTCCATCTTCATTTTACTATCAATATTCGCAACCTCTACTCCCACCACTGTTGCCTTCCGTATATTTTTATCCATAAATGGTATATATTTAATACATTTATTTAATATATTTGGTGTGGATTTCACAAATGAGGAGACAGAAATATTAAATAAAAGTATTAAATATATACCGTTTATGGATAAAAATATACAGAAGGCAACGGAAGTGAGTGTAGAGGGTATGAATATTGATAGTAAAATGAAGATGGAAATACAACCAAGGATTAATGGTGCAATTAATAAAAAGTATAAATTAAATAAGAAAGAATGGAAGGAAAAATTAGTTATTAGGAAAATTAAGGATGAAATAAAAAAAGATAAATTGGTTGTGACAACTGAAGATAAGAGACTAAGATTCGTGATTTTGAATGAAAATAAATATGAGCGGAAGGTTTAAGAAGATATGGAAAAACAAGAATATTTGAAAATGAATAAGGATCCAAGTAATGAAATTAAAACAAAGTATAAAATATTATTGACTAATATGAGGGTAAAACAATTAATTAATGAAAAAGAATATAGACGTTTATATCCTAGGGTAATTGAACATCCTAGTATGTTTGGGAAAGTTAAGACACAAAAAGATAGTATGCCAATAAGAGCAATATTGGATTTCAATAATTATGTTCTTAAAGACTTGTGTGATATAGTATGTAAAAAGATTATAAATTGTGTGGGTTTTGGGAAATATTGCATTAAAAGCTCTGAGGAAATTATAAATAAACTAAAGAATGTGAAATTAAATAGAAATGATAACATTGTATCATTTGATATTGAAAAGATGTATCAAAGCATACCTAGAGAGGAAAGTATACAAGTAGTTACGGAAAGAATAAAGAATTATGGTAGTATGTCGAAGGAATGGATGTGGATTATTAATGAGGCTTTATTGTTGATAAGTGAAACATTGTACTTTAAATATAAAAATGAGTTTTGGAAGTTAACTAAAGGCTGGGTTATGGGTTGTTCCATTAGTGGTGTTTTATCGTCTATTATGATTGATTATATTGAGGGAAGTGTAATTGATAAATATATAAAGATGAAAGAAATTATACAGTATCAACAGATATGTTGATGATATACTTATAATGGGCAATAGTAGAAGTATCAATAATGCATTTAATGAAATGAATGATAATGGATATGGTATTAGACTTACGATGGAAAATGGAGAGAAAGGGTTAAAATATTTAGATATTTTTATGAGGAAGAGAGTGACAGGTGAGATTGTTATAAGACATTATATTAAGGAAAAAGAAAAGAGGTATAAATAGATCCAGGTTCATATCAACTATGGTCTCAAAAAATAACAGCAATGAAAGGCTTTAGAGAGAAAAATGATAGGTTAACTTTAGATAAGGATGTAGCATTAATGCAAAAGTTGGAGGATGAAAATGATTATATTAGTATGGGATATAAAAAAAAAAGATATAAGTAAATTTTTTAAAAATAAAGGTGAAGATAGTAGATATTATAATAATAAGAAATTGACTGTAAATAATAAATGGATTTCAATTCCATATTTTGATAGAGTATATAAAGAGTTGGTAAGGGAATAATTATCTGGTAATATTAAAATAGGATGGAAAAACAGTAGATCATTAGGGAAAAGGATATGTAATATAGAAAATAATAATGAGAATGGTAGGGCAGGGTTAGTGTATAAGATTATTTGTGAATTTTGTAGCATGGTATATATTGGTCAGAGAAGACTGCATTAGAAAGAGGTACAGAACATGATAGGGCAATTAGGAGGAAGGATTTGAGATCAGAGATTTATGTACATTTTTGAATACTGGGCATAGAACGAGTTGTGAAAAAAACATTCAAGTGATTAAGTATGTAAAGAAGTATAGTGAGAGAATATGTTATGAAACTTTGTATATACAAGAGAATTTTGAAAAATGTATGAATATGGTTTAAAGGTCCTGTAAAGTTGTCTGGAAAATGGGTGTTGTTAGATAGCTGGAAGATTTAATTTAAATTGGGTATAGTTATGAATAAATTATGTATATATATTTATATAGAGGATTATCATTCTAATTATGTTGGGTTTAAAATATTAAATATAGTTATATAAGTATGTAAGGAGAGAAAGATTGGAAAATTTATGAATGATGTTAATGTATAAATGTGTGATTGTATAATGTAAATGTTTGATTATGGTTTAGATCACATTTGTGTGTAAATATTATGTATAATTATTTATGTATGTAACGAATAGGAAATAGAAGATTTGTTTTATCTTTGATATTATAATATGAAATGCAGCCTGTAGGAGGAGTTGCTGTAGAAAAGAAAAAAATAATTTTAAGTATATTTACATCTTGATAAGGCTCCAGAATAGGAGCGAAATCCGGGTTGGTGAAATTAAATATATTATTATAAAAGTTGTCTGAGTAAATAATTTTTTATACTGAATTATTATTTTTAATATATTACATTGCAAAGACAACATTATGAACAAGTTTTAATTTGAAATTTGATAATTTTTTTGGTTTTATAGAGAAGTATATGCCTAACTTTCAAATCAATTAATTTTTAATCTTTTCTTCTAACTGCAGAATGACCAATTTAATATTAGAAACTTCTTACAATTTATACTATTCCTTTTACTTGAATGTAATTCATAAACACAAATACATAAATAAAATGTAAGCATCAGATAACAGTCTAGATCCATAATCCTGATTCTCAGCATTTTCCATCTTTAATCATAACTGTTGTATTTGACTGATGACTACTGCTTTTGCAATATGAATATTACAAGCATTCACACATATAGGCATGCATTAATGTTGCTCTCAATAATAACTAATATCTCAATTAAAAAAATGAGCTATGTGATAAGGAATATTATATGGCATTTTATTAATTTTAAATTCAGCAATAGAATCCTTTATTCTTATCACATATTAATAAATAACTCTATCTGTTTATTGTGAATAATGAAATAAAATGATATTTGGAGTAAATATTTAAAATTAGCACTTCATGCTTTCTTTAAGGCTATCAAGCACATATGCACATTCATACATACTATTATATAAAGTAGGATCACTATTTTGTACCAAGCTTCCTAGATTGTGGTATATTATTAGCATAAAATAGCTCAAATTTTGTTTGGAATAAATATTGTTTATTTGACTATCATATGTGAACAGTATTATTCAAAACATACATATACAATACAGATACTTTTTAATTTGAATATTTAACAATAAGTCAGTGATAAATACTATTGATACTTGAGGAGGTACTAATGAGTGATTGTACACTTTTCCTAATATTATCAACTTTTAATTATTTATAAAAGGTGTCACAATAACATTGATTGATGCTGACTACGATTTAAAGTAAGGCAATCAAAATGCATTTACATCTGTAAACTTTACATTTCTTAGAATTCAAACATAAAATCCATAAAACTTTCTGACTAATGAAACTTCAAAAATTAATTGATTAGAGCATAAAAAAAAAAAAAAAATGCCAATGCTTTTTAAGAATAAAATAAATTCAATATCACAATATACATTTACAAATACAAACAAGAATCCTTAAATAATTAAAATATGTATAAGCACAGAGATTGGCAAATGTCATCAAATATTAACTTATGAAATTCATAAAAATTAATGCAATTATTCTTTTGACTGCACATTAAAATTAATGAAAAGAGTGAATACATTTTTAATTTTGTAATTAATAATTTATAAATTAAATCTTCAATTTCAAAATCAATTTTAAAATGTTATAAAAGTTTTTAATAATTCAAACCAAAAGAATAATGACAATTATATAAAATAAAGGACTGTGTTCAGTATGTGATCTACCTTAAGTCTCATGATAAATTTACCATATTGTATTTTAGAAAAAAAAAAGCAATGAAGAAATTAATTCTTAAGAAATTAGATGTACTTATTTTCCACTCAAAAAAAAATTGCATAAAAAAAAAAAAGGTAATCCACATCAACTTCAAAGGCAGTAATAAGTGTGACAAATGAACTTTATTATACTGTTTAAGGAATATTTTCCATAGTAATTTCAAAGTAAAATCTTTTTGTTAAAGGAGTGATTAATTTTTTTCAATTTACCATTGAGATACCATTTGAGGGACATCTCATTTTATCAAATGGCAATAAAATGACAAAGTCTTTGTTGAAATTATTTCTATAAAATAATAGGCGGTAAACCTATATTTTAAAATATATATATATAAGAAGCTTAAATATTTCAAACTCTTATTACAGTCCTTTAACTTGTTATGATGAGCTTTTTTAATTGCTTTTATTTACTACCTTCTTGATATGAATATAGAAAATGAGACATATGTTGAAAACTTTTCCAAGCACATTTAGAACTGTTATGCAGGAAAATTTCATGAAAAAATATGAATCGAGATCTATTCATCACATTCTTCACCAATATTATTAAGTGCTTTCCATACATAAAAGTAATACTAATTTCAAATTAAACTTCAAACTTTTATTACTCTGATTTAACTTATTATGGAATATTTTTTTGTTTTACAATTTATTTTTTTTTGAAAAAAATATCCATACATGCATTAAATTTGTTATGGATTATTTTTTTATTGTTTTTATTATCACACTTATTGCTATCAATTAATTTTTTATGGATTAGTTTTTAGACTGCACATTTAAATTCTTATAAATTAATTTCTACATCCTTTTTTTTTGTTGTTGATAGAATTTTAAATTTAACATATAACATATATTATAACAATATATAAACAAATATACATTAAGAAAATTTCAGACAGAAACGTATTGCAATTAATTAAGGATCCATCAAAGATTTTTTTCTGATATTTTAGACTAACATTACATTTTGGAAAATACATACTCATATTAGAAATTAAACATAATAATAACAAATTTTCTATTTTGTTTTCTTCACATACTTTCAAATTCTTATTACTATCATTTTACTTGTTATGGATTCCTTTTTTGTTTTGCAATTTTTTTATTTTATTTTGAGAAAAATATTCTGTGCATGCATTTAATTTTTTTATGGATTATTTTTTTATTGCTTTTATTATCACACTTATTTCTATCAATTAATTTTTCATGGATTACTTTTTAGACTGCATATTTAAATTCTTATAGATTAATTTAGCTTTTTTTGTGGTTTCAGTAGAATTTTAAATTTAATTTATAACACATATTAAAATGGTATATAAACAAACATGCATTAAGAAACATAAAATATTTCAGCCAGAAACTTATTGCAATTAATTAAGGCACATCAAAAAATTTTTTCTGATATTTTAGACTATCATTACATTTTGAAAACACATACTTATATTAGAAATTAAACATATAACAATAACCAATTTTCTACTTTTGTTTCTTCATATACTATTATAAATATTGGAAATATTGTACCAATTATTCTGTCCATTAATTAAATTTAATATTTATTAATTATTTAAGTGCTAATCCATTAGCAAATCGAATACCATAATCAAATATACTGTTTTAGTATTAAATATGAAAAATAATTTCAAGTTAATTTTTAAATGAAAATTTTGTTTTTAGAAATATAAATAAAGTAAAATGCACACATTCAGCTTTACTATATATGTTTATACAAAATAGTACAATTTCAGTTTTTGATTTATTAATGTAATTCGCTATATACACACATACATATATTAAAAAAAAGACATGTATTATTCCTACAAAATTAGAAGCACAAAAAAAAATAGCACTCATTATATATAAAAACTGAAAAACAACATTGTGGAAATTGATCACATATAAAATAGAATGGCAAGATTAATTATTCAACTTAACGGAAGATATTAAATGCAGATAATTATGCATAAAGTTTTATATGAATATACAAAAGATTTTTGATCAGACAAATAATATTTTAAAATAGTTATGTGAGATTATAATGCTACAATTAATAAATGATTGAAAAATTAAAGTGATGTTGTATTATATAGGGTATATGAGCACAGACTTTCAAACAACCCACAACTCTCCACGCTATCTCATAACACTGATACACTTGAACACATACATGTTGAAAAGATAAATAATCACCAATATCCGTATTTCATGCTAAACCAGCAATCACCAGTTGGTCCAGATTACCATCTCTACACATATATGCTATAAGTGCTTGATTATGGTGATAGAAATGAGAGGACAGACTTGTGGAGTTTGCAGAAAAAAATAACTTTATATTATGAAATCTTTCTTTGAGAAAAATGCTAAACGAAAATAGAAATGAAAGCATCCAAATGAAAGTATAGAAGAATTGGATTATGTTTGCCTGAAGGTGTGTGATGATGGAATATTAGATGTGACAAAATGTTGGACTACTTCCATCATCTATCATTAAATGTTGAATGAATAGAAAATTTTAAACTTTATTTAAACTTTTTAAATACAAACAACTTATTAATAATAACCCACAAATAGACACAGGTTAGTAATTACACGAAGTCTTGATTAATATTATTCTCCACTCTCCTACAGGTGGTAAAGTCTTGATTAATATTATTCTCCACTCTCCTACAGGTGGTGCTGGCTTGACCAGTGACAGTATTCACATAGGAGTTGAACTAGCATCTTTAGATTCTTGAATATCGAATTTAAGGCAAACATTCTAACCAATTGAGCTATCCTATCAAAGGCAAGAGATAACAGAAATTTCACACACTTATGAGGGTTGGTTCAAATCCTCCTGAGTTCTATCCCCCCCAAGAGCAAGGTTAATGAGACTTTTTTATTTTTCCAAGAGTAAAGTTAACCAGAAGCTTCCATACAATGAGTTGACATAAAATTATTTGCCATTGTCATATGAACAACTTCCTTGAATTTTCTTCTTTGCATCTTTTTCTCTCTATCCAATATTTTTTGTATTTTACTAATTAAATAGAATATACATGATCTGCTACAGTACACATATCTGTTTTTTTTCTATTTTAACTATTAGTTTGTGTTCTTTCAATCACTGTTCAACAGGACGACAAGTCTCATCAATATTTTTTGCCTTCCACATTCACATGGTATTTCATAGATGCAGTTTTTGTTTTTCAGCATTTCCAATTTAGGCTTGGTAAAAATAAGAATTCATTGAAGTTGGATATGGCTTTGGAAAGCTATTCTAATGTTATATTGATTGCAATGAAAAGAGACATCAAAAGAAAAAAAACAATTATTGGTACTGTATACATACCAGGAATGGTGGTCAAATTAAAGAAAATGTGCAGTCAATATAACATTAGAACAGCTTTGCAAAGCCATAACACACTTCAAGGAATTCTTATTTCTACTAAGGTTATACTGGAAATGCTGAAGAACAAAAACTGCTTGTACGAAATACCATGTGAATGTGGAAAGAAAAATATTGTTGAGACCTGTTGCTCTATTGAACAGCGAACACTAATGGTTAAAAGAGAAAAAACAGATGTATCTACAGTAGCAGATTATGTATGTTCTAATGATCATATGTTCGATTGGGAAAATACAAAAATATTGGATAGAGGGGAAAAGGTAGAAAAAAAAAAAAATTCAAGGAAGTTGCTCATACGGTAATGGTAAATAATTCTATAAGTCAACTCAGTGTGGCAATACACAATGTATGGAAGCCTCTAATTAACCTTGCTCTTAAGGAAAAAAAAGTCGAAGAACTCAGGAGGATTTAAAACAATCCTCATATATAAATATATGAAATTTCTACTATCTACTGCCTTTGACAGAATAGCTCAGGTGGTTAGAGCATTTGCTTTAAATTTGATATGCGAGAAACTAAAGGTGCTAGTTCAACTTCTATGAGAATACTGTCACTGGTCAGGCAAGCAATACCTGAAGGAGAATGGATAATATTACTTGAAATTTTGTGTAATTACCAGCCTAGGTTAGTATGTTATTACTAATAAGTTGTTTGTATATGAAAAGTTTAAAATTTTCTATACATTCAACATTTACTGATAGATAATGGAAATAGTCTAACATATTATCACATTGAACTGAATTATATTTTGATTAAAAAGAAAAAATTTCTACTAAAAAGAATATATATCTAGATTGAAATGTTCTTAATGAATCCAACACAGGAGTGATCATTGATTAGAGAAATCTAAGGTATGTTTTAATGCAAAAATAGAGATAAAAATTATTAAAAAAATCGGTATTCACTGTTGATATTCTTAATCTTCAGAAACATTCCAATGAATTTAAATTAGAACTTACAAATCATTTTAAAATATTAACAGACTTCAAAGATGATCCAGATTTGAATGAAATCAATAGGAAAATAAGTGATACAGTATTAACAATTGCAATAAAGATAGCTGATAAAAAACAGCAGCAATTGACCAGTAAAATGTGTACTGAGACAAGACAATTTATGAAGAAAAAAACAAATATGAAAATAAATAAAAATGATCCATTAAGAAGGATTGAATATCTAGAATTTTTTAAAATGATACAAAAAATAATTAATAATATAAAAAAACATAATTGTGCATTATCAAGGAAAGCTATAGAAAAAAATAAAAGTATCGTAAGTGTAAAACAAGATCTTGGTATTATATTTTTGCAATAAGAAGAAAAGATGGAAGTATTATTAAAAAAAATGACATCATGAAATATGTGGAAGAGTGTAATAAAGAATTATGTAATAATAAAGATTATGAAAACAAGTATTTCCTACTGTTATTGCATCTTTTGAATTGTCTAGAATTTTAAATTTAAAAAAAAGACAAGAACTTAAATCTTTGAAGAAAGGAAAAACTGCAGGATGTGATATAATTGTCATTGATATCTTAAAAGAAGCAGAAGAGATAGAAGAATTGTTGGCAAAGTTATATACCAAATGTCTAAATGATAAAAATGTAACAGATGATTGAATGAATGCAGTATTAATATTTTAAAAAAGTGATAAAGAAGATATAAGCAATTAGCTATCAATCTTTTATCAGTTCTATACAAAATTTTTATTAAGATAATTACAACTTGTCTACAGTCAACTTTGGATTTTAACCAACCAAAAGAGCTGGATTTAAAAATGGTTTTAGTACAGTGAATCACATCCAAGTGTGAAAGAAGTTATAAAAAAGATTAGTGAAAATGAGTTACAAATATGCATCAAATTTATAAATTATGAAAAGGCATTTGATTCTATAAATATTTCTTCAGTAATTAAAGCATTATATCATCAATATATAGATTTAGGATAATATCATATTCTGAAAAATATTTATCAAAATTCAATTGCAATGATTAAATTACATAGTGATATTAGGAAGATTAACATTAAGAAGGGTATATGACAGAGCGACTCCATATCTCCAAACTTTTTTACAACAGGTTTATAAATAAGTGTTTTATGGATTAAAATAGAAAGCTAAGGGAATTAAAATATTAAAACAAGCAACTCTCCATACAGTAGTACCATTCAGTGCAAGCCAGAATAATCAATGGATGCCACAAAGCTGGTGCATAAAATCCCTATCTAGTGCTTACTCATCCAATATACCCAGATTAGTTTCTGACTTATGGCCTTCGTCAGGGAGGAGTCTTGGATGAGAGCACTGCACCTAGATCTTAGAATCTAATGCAAACCTCCAGCAGCCACCTTTTATCTCTACTTAACTACAAAACTATGAGAATAAAATTGAAAATACAATAATAATTTCAATCTAAGCTCATTAGCTTAAATAGTCATAAAGGTCTGAACTCAGTCCAGTACCTATACATTTTGGTGTCTTTGGTACTTTAATAACCATAGCCACCACTATCCTATTAGGCAGGATTAGTATTAAACCATCAAACATCACATGATCACCATTTCTTATGCTTGCTCATAAGTGTTATTAAAACAGGCAAAACTCTCCATACAGTAGCACCACTCAGTGCAAGCCAGAGTAATCAATGAATGCCAGAAGACTTATGCATAAAATCCCTACCTAGTGCCTATCCATTCAATATCCCCAGACTAGTTTCTGGCTTGTGGACTTCGTCAGTGAGGAGACTTGGATCTGAGAGCACTGCAGCTAGATCTTAGGATCTAATGTAACCCTTTAGCAGCCATCTTTTATCTCTACTTAACTACAAAACTGAGAATAAAATTGAAAACCCAATAATATTCTCAATCTAAGCTAATTAGCTTATATAATCACAAGCCTTTTGGCATCCATTGATTAGTCTTGCTTGCACTGAGTGGCACTGCTGTATGGAGAGTTTTGCCTGTTTTATTAACAGTTATGTGGAAGCATAAGAAATGGGGATCATGTACTGTTTGGTGGAATTAAAATAAATGGAGATTATTTGTCATCTCTTAAATTGGATTCCAAGAGATTGTAAAATATTTGGAAAGAGATCACGTTAGATGGATGAATGAAAGAAGAAAGTGTGCTGGAGTGCTAGAGATTGGAAAAATTGGATTAAACTTGGAGAGACCTCCATTCTATAATAGACCAATATTGATGATAATATATTAATGTCTATGTGCAATATATACACATATTTATTTTATATGTGCACATATATATATAAAAAATTATGCACAATAATTTTAATTTACAACTATTATATATATACTGTAACCGGCCACCTATCTAACCGAGATTACGGGCTTCGAAATAAACATGACATAGCGTAAGGCTTTATTTATTTTCTCATATCGACAGTTATTCACTATCCACACAAGGGGGCGCCAGATACGATTATTTAAGTGGATTTTAATTACTCATGCATCACCTTACATCATGTCAAAACGATTCAAGTCTAATCCCACCCACTAGCTCAAAACCCCCAGCATGGACCAATAAGATTTCTCAAGGCCTTACATGATTGTTTCGAGGACGCCCTTCCCGAAAGACGCATTGTCCCTAATGAAAAATCAGCTTGGTTTTCTAATTAGTCACTGCAGCATAAGATTCATTTATTGGTTGTCACTGACCAATGAGGTGGTTCGTTACTCCCGAACACTAGGCTTACAAGTCCATCCCCCATGTATCGTATATGGACATAATTATTTGACGTTTACTTCATTGATTATAGACCCGCTCCTCTCTTAAATCTATCTAATTACTAAGGTTAAATAAGAAACATCGTGACTTATGGACACGATATAATTAATAAAGTAAATAAATTGAAATGAAAATTAAATTTAACTAAATATACTCAAAGATAAGTCATTAAAGAATAAATAAACTACGGTTTTGAGTGGTATGAAAAGATTTAAAAAATGCTCGACTTGATTAGATATTGAACAAATTTATTAAATATGAAAAGAAAACATTATTAATTGATTTATTACACACCGCGCACATACATTCACGCCCACAGAGAATCATAATTAAACATACAACATAATGTGACTATCGAGATAAAGTTCCTTTCTATTTGAGAAAAATATCTTATCTTTCCTTAGATTCACTTAAGTTCAAAGTTCATGTTTACAAAGTTCTATTACAAAGATAAATTATCATGATGAGAAAGTTTTAAGATTTGTTTGTGCAAATTTATGTTGGTTAATTATGAGATTGCCTGACGAGTTTATAAATTGAGTGAGTGAACATAATATAAAACATATTTACCTAGGATTTGATTTGGTTTTCCGCTGCTTCAAGTGTTACGAGGATTTGAACGCAGGTGATGCTTTCCATGTTGGAGTGATTTGCTGGTTTACAACGAATATCGATTGGTCTGGACGAGTTTGGGTATTTCACGGAACATTTCTATTATTAGGAGCTCTTCCGATCTCACACGACGATGTTATCGAACTTTCATAGCTTCGGAGATATTTCAGTAGCGGAGCGCCGATCAATCGCTGAAGGGTTTATTAGCCCCTCATGACAATCGACGCTCTTGGTATTAATTTCATAATGATCATTTTAAATACTGAGGAATAAATCAAGCTAATTCAGAACAACTCTATTGTTAAAAAAAAAGCATACGCATCGGAATAAAATGAGCAGGTGATAACTCGGAATACACAGAATCGGAAAACAAAACTGAATCCCCGTATCAATCGAATTGGATCGACCCTTGAATAGGTTTTGACTGGTATTTATAAAGGTTGATCCTTATCTTGGGATCCAATCTCCCCCCAGAGTTCCCTGTTCCTGGAGTTGTCGTTCAGGTCCGCGTTTGAGGTATCTGTGCACTCACTCTTTGTGCTAAAGGCAATATTTATTTTGAGACAATCTCATTTTGCAATCTCACTCAACCAACCTTATCCTTCACACCTCGGATGCATGCGTGTGTGCGTGTGTTTTACCAGAACAATACAAGCTATATTAAATTTAGAAGTCGAGCATTTTATCTTTCCCTCAAATCTTTTCTATAAGTTTTATTCTAGCTAAAACTATATTTCTAAAATAAACATTTTTAAATACCCCGTGGTGTCTTTGATTGACAATTATATTTTACTATTTAGGAGAGCATATTATATTTTATTATTTAGGAGAGCAAATTATGTTTTGTTATTATTTTTTATTATCTGAAAGCTTTAATCATTTAATTAGACGTTTACCGTCTGTATTTTATCAATGTGTTTTATAAATGTATTTATGGGAGGAAGAAAACTATTACAAGTTACGAAAATAAAATTACGAGTGTTTCAGGTTGCTTGCTGGTGTGTGTGTGTTTATCGATTTGTCCCGTTCTGATCTATGCTTCCTAGATTTAATACTGATGTAACGCTGTCTCGTTACAATACTGAGTAAAATAATCAATTAGAAAAATAAAATAATACATTATTGTGGGTATGTATAGATAAGTATGAATGCTATAGATAATAATGAATTAGCAACATTTTAGTATTTAAATCTATATAGATAATATAACCATCAGAATTTTAAAAAAAAATAGTATTAATTTTATATCTACTTATTAATAATATAAATATTAATTTTTATTAAAATATAAATTATATATATAATAGTTAATTTTACCATTTTAAGCAGATAAAAATCACATTATTAACTGCTAAGCAAATATTTATCAACTGTTAATTAATATAATAAAATTAATCTCTGATTGATTGATGACTAGTCTTCTTAATTGTTCTCTATAAAGGGATACTAATATTTGCTCTTTAAAGGTTGTTTCACTTACTTTTATATATATATAGTGTTTAAAACAATATGTAAACAGTGAAATAATCACCTTTCCAAATGTTGTTAATATTAAGGGGCCAGTCTATAAAACTGTGAAACTTATTTATTTACATATGTAATCCCTGATCTCAAAGAAAAATAAAGACTGACTAATCCCTGATTTTAAAAAGGAGTAAAGTTTGACAAGTGATATTATTAAAACTAAACTTCCGAATCAATTACATATATAAAAAATTTCAAATAATGTTACTCTTTTGCTATTAGACTCCACTATATTTTATCATTATTATTTGTCATTTAAATTCTAAGGAATCTATTTTAATCAACTTTGAGAAGACAAATACAGCATTTTACAGCATAATCTCCCCGCTTTTCAATATACTGTATCCATCTATCAATAAGCTTTTGTATTATGGCTAAATCTTGTGTGATCTTCCTTGAAATTCTATATCTATTCATACACACTTCTTGGTGAAAAAATATTTTCTGCATAATGTATATACCCAAAGCCTTCAATAAATATCAGTATGCTGGTTTTCTTTCATATAAATCACAAGTTGGGCAACAATTGCTTTTCACATTGCAGTCATATTCCATGAAGCACATGATCAAAACTGCACAGCAGTGACTAGGAGACAGTGGTCTTACATATTAAATGCTAATAAGACAGGGTGGCCAATAGAAAATTTAATATAACCGAAGCGTGGATAATTTTTGTCTCACCATCATATTCTATATGTTTAATAAATCAACAAAACATCATATGATCTATCACATCTTCAGCTTACATATTGCTGTTTTAGTTGCATATGTCTGCACTTTCTTTTTGCCATTTGCAGCAAGCTTTAGATAGCAATAATAGTAGCCAGATGACAGTGCTTAACATATGCATATCCTGTGTGTTCCTATCCAAAATCCCATAGTAGTTTCAAGCTTATGGTTTTCATCAATGATGAGCTTTGGATTTTGGAATACTGCAACTAGATCTTAGGATAATGCAATTTCCTTTCAGCTCCTATCATTTATCTCTATGTTATACTAACAAACTATCAGCCCAAATTTTAAAAAAAATATAAATGTATGTACTACAAAGGAAAGATTAACAATATTAAAAATTAACTACAGCTTAGCACTATTTTCAATCACACAGGTCACATTTATACTACTGAATAATCTAAGCTAGTTTATTTATATAATCCTTAGTTTTTTAATAATTAAATTCACTTCTATCTCATGATCAGGATTTGATATAAACAAATAATATATCACATGATTTATTTGTCTTTAGCTTACGTATTGCTCTTTTAGTAACATACTTTTCCCACTTTCTTTTTGCCATTTGCAGTAAGCTTTAGAAAGCAATGATCGCTGAAACTAGACTGATGATGTTGGATAGGAAAGCACTGCCATCTAGTAACTATTATTGCTTTCTAAAGCTTACTGCAAGTGGCTAAAAAAAGGTAGGAAAGAGTATTACTATGATAGATCATATGTTTTATTGACATCAAATCCTGGCCATGGGTCAGAGATGAATTTAGATTTTAAAAAACTAACGACATTGTAATATATAGAAACTGAACTGAATTCAGATCATTATTACTGAATAAGCAAATTGACTTAGATTGAAAACATTTGTATATTTTCGGTTTGAGATAATAGTTTGATAACATAACATAGAGGTAAATGATAGAAGGAAAGAAAGTGCATTAAATCCCTAAGGTTTAGTTGCACTGTTTCAATATCCAAAGCTCCACATTGATGAAACCACATAAGCTTGAACCTAATTTGGAATTTTCGTTAGGAAAGCATAGGATAGGGATTTATTAAGCACTATTATCTGGATACTATCATTGCTTTCTAAAGTTTACTACAAGTGACAAAACGAAGATGCAAAAGTATGTTAAATATTTTACTTTATTTTTAATTTTTTATTATTAATATTAATGTAAAACTTTATATACATACATACATATCTTATATATAGAGCTCGCAAAACAAGCTCTTAACAAGCTTTGTAGAATATCCCCAACCTCAGACTGGTTTCTGCTACTGGTATCCTCAGTGAAGTGCTAGAATATTCAAGCATTAGATTAAAAATACCAGAACAAGCCCAGCACTTTATCTAATGTATAACTATTAAGCAGAGATTTTCAGATATTCATATGTCTTCCACTCCAGCTATCTAACTTAAATAGCCATATGGGACTGAACTAAGTTCAGATACACCATATATTAATATATATATATATTAATAGCTTTATAAATAGCTTGTATTTGTAAATACAAACTTATGAAATTAGGTCATTTGACATCTGACTTCATTTTTTTTTTTACATATATATATATACATCAATTTATTTTTAATACATATAATTATTAATTGATTTTAGAAAAAAAGATTGCTGTTAAGTTTTAATTTTTCTTTAAAGCTGTAAAGAAACTGAGCAAAGCATTATTATATGATTATTCATATGATAAAAGAATATGGATAGGAAACTCACAAACATGTATCAATCAGCTTGGTGAGTTTAATGACTTTTTACTCCCAAGTTTAAAATTAAGAAACTCCATGATCTTTTTTCTTAGTTATATGATTGTTCTACTGAAATATCAGTTGAGTTTTCTTGAACACTGAATGAGTATGAGTAAATGATTATATATATATATAGAATCATAGTAAGTAAAATTAATTATAACTCTTATTTCAAGGGAGCTGCAAAGTCACTAGCCAATGTAGTGATAGCAACTGAAGGAGGAGGTTACTAAGAATTCTGATTGCTTATCCAGATTGCCATTCAGTAATTACTTTTCATTTAGCTATTTATAACTGCAGGTTATTTGTGTAATATTAAAGATGTCATTGGAATTTGTGATGGTAAAAGAAAAAAATGAGACAATTTGAAAAATGGATATGTATGTTAGTATAAAGGCTCAAGTATTAAAAGCACAAATGAAATGCAGAATTACAATTTAATCAACATTGCAAAAATAAAATAAAGATCATAAAAGTTATAAAAGTAAAATATTAAAATCATCACTACCCAAATGATTTTATTGTTAAGTAATAGCTATATTTGAGTTAATTATTTAAAATGTCATTGTAGAATTTATTAAAAATGATAGAAAAATAAAATAGAATATGTAGAAAAATAAAATAGAATATGTAAATTGTTTTCTTGAAAATTTGTGATGATGATATTTTAGTTGTATTTATATACTGGACTAATTCCATCATCTAATAGTGAGTATTGAATGTCTTTAGAAAAATTTAACTTCATTTAAATTGTCCAATTATAGCACATAGGTTAATATAGTGCATATACTAACCTGTGAGCTATTACTAATAGTTGAATGTAATTGGAAAATTTAAATAAAGTTAAATTTTTTTAAAGACATTCATTACTCAATAATGATGGAAATAGTCCAACATATAACAGGAATATGTATACTTCGTAATGACTGAAAAAAAACAGAAAATTTTCATCCAGTAGGAGACTGAGAATGGCTGATAATATATAAATGTCAACCTCTTTGCCAGAAGGCTGGATGACTAACTAGATAATACAGTGCCCGCAATCGGTGGTAATGCTTGACCACTATTGGTGATATTTTGAAATTATTTGCTAACTTATTAACAAAATTTGTTCTACAATTTCACTCTTTAAAGCTACATCATAAACTTTCAACGAATCTTTTACAATAATACAAATTACAATCATAAGTGGGAGGAGGAAACATGTTCCCATCTGTTACAGTTATTTGTATATCCACAGTTTAATATGCTTTTACTTTCTCATTTTATCACATACTGCTTTTCATTGAATTCATTATTTTCATACATTTTTATTCTGCTGTTTCTAAAACACTAAATTTTAAAGACTGTTACATTTACTCAGCACAGTTTTTAGTTCTCAGTGCTTGACATTCAAACATTCGTCAATATTTATTAGTGCAGACGTATTTTTTATATTTCAAATTAAATGAACGACTGATTTATAATAACTAATTATGCAATCTAATTTATAATCAAAAAAAAAGGGAGGGGGTGGAGTGTAAAGATAATAATTTCATATTCGTATGAAATGGATGCAGAATGGCCTAAAAGACAATAAATTGGAAGATAAAAAAAAAGTATTTTAAGTTTTAAATATATGCAATCTCATGATTATAAACGCACACAAATTAGGCTGAATTTAAATCGTTAAATGCAAATAAAATCATACTTTAAAAATAAAATACCCAGCCTGTTTATTTTATTTACAGACTACATAACTTAAAAGAGAAAATTATAAAGAAATTGGAATATACCTGAAAAATGTTGATTACTGAAACTATAGGAACAAAATTTTCAACAAACATTCAGAAAAATAAGTATTAGTTGAATAATATTTTTGAGAGAAAAATTTATAAGAGAATGTTCAATAACAAAACATAAAAATCTAATACTATTCACTTAGTATACATATGTACACATTTTGGAGCATTATTATCCGGATATAATCTTCACTGATTACGCAGAAGTGATAATTTATTTAATATATTTATTCAATATTTCAAATGCAATATTGCCATTATAAAATTAAAAAAAATCATATCATCCGTTATGCCATTTTAATTGAATTTTGAATTAATTCTAAAGCTAGATGAGCTAATTTTACATTTTTGAAATGCGAAAATGAAATTAAAATATTACCTTTAGTATTGGGAGTAAAGTACAATTACTTAGAATCGCTCCGTAATTTTTTGATATACTGTATTACCGCTTAATATTTCTAGTTCCTTGCTGATTTTGAGGTAAGAGAATATACTATTTAAATTAAGTCGTGAATTTCATTTTATTACAGCAATTTGTAAAAATAATTTTAAATTGTACATAAAGTTTAATCAACACGTCATCGAATATTAAACCGATTGCGTTTAATGCTAATTGAAATAAATTGTTGTTTCTAATACTTCTGGTTCTTATTCATATTTTAATTAATGTTATGTTTAGTCATTATATTTATTTATTTAATCAAGTCAGCTAATAAAAGTTAATATTATATTTTTAGAAATGATGTATGTTGTTTCTTTATAGTGATAACGTTTGTTTTTTAATTTAATATCAAATATTGTACAGTATTTTATTTCCGTGTTTTTATTAAGTGTTTAAATTGTTATAATTTTATAACGAAGCTCCGCCTTTTTTACCCAACTTTCTCTATTGTTTTTTTTTATTTACGATAGTTGTCAGGTTTTTTTTTTTTTTTTGATGTTTAATAAGTAAATTTCCTAGAATTCATATACTTTGTCATTCTTTATACTGAACTTTTTTAATACATATTATAGTTATATAAAATTATATTTCGTAGCTAATCTAACTTTTGAAAAATATTTAAAGGAAGGGAGTTATTATTACATTTAATTAACGTTGAGGATTGGAGTATACATTTTTTAACTCTAAATATTGAATGTGTGATGGATGTTGTAATAATATTTGAGGTTATTATTAATTTGCGTTATTAACATTTCATTTATCAAGTTTGATATATAAATTACTACTATGTATTAGGTCCAATTAAAAGAATTTGTTATTAAATTAAATATATTAAATTCAAAAGCTAATTAATTTTGAAAATTTTAAAAGGCCAGAGTTACAAAATCAAATCATCATTTTGAACCATTGTGATTTTTTTTAAAAATGAAAAACCTTTATTAACACAATAAATATTTACAATTTATACAAGTAATTAAACAAATGATAAATATGTTACAGTTTTGTATACAAAACCCCAAAGAATTTGATATATTCTACTATTAAGACAAAAAGTCTGCAGGTAATTAACTAGTTATCCGAAACTCAAGGAGATTGACTTGTACCACTGTACCAGAAGGATATTCTAAGACATGCAACTCAGATGAGCAAAGCATGTAACAAGATGATTAATTAGCCCAAGGAATAAGCCACACATAAGAATTGAACCTTTATTCAAGACAAATATTCATCTGATAATCTCACATAGAGTTATTCCAGAACCACCCCAGATTTGATTCATCGTCTTCCTTGGCAAGTATCTCAGACATCGATTGAAATAAGTTTCCCAATCGCTGTAGAGTTTTTTCAGCCAATTGAATTTTTTGTTGTCAAATATCACAGTACATCGTATATACCATATTGTCTTAAGGGTATGCACAGTCACCATTGCATTGTGAGGGTTACATTTCTCAATGTATTGACTAAGCAAAAGTTTTAAGTTTATGATTGACCTGTGGAACACTTTAGCTCTTATCTGCTTAAATGCCTAACATTCTTTGAATAGATGCTGAAAAGTCTCAGCAGATTTGCACAGCGAACAGACTCGATCTAAATTCATATATAGTCTTTCATTTAGAATCATAGTTGTTGGAAATAAGCCATTCACTAGTTTGAAAACAAATTTCAAGTAGGATTGGGGTGCATATATAGAGTAGAACTTTTTCAACACATTTTTCTTTGATATATCTAACCATGCATTGCCATGACTTTTAAAATGATTACTTAAGTCTTTATATTTAATACATTTCAAACTGGACACATTCATATCATCTTGGAGATCCCTATAAGCAATAAACAGATCAGCTATAAAAGATCTTCCTTTACATCCTATTTCATTAAAGGCGCCGGCAAGATCAACAGAAGGCCCAAGAAATTGACTTTTAATTAAGTTAATAAATGTACTTGCCTTGCTGTAGGATACGTATAACCCTGGATCAATCAGGCCAAGACCTTTTTCTTTTGGCATCTGCAAGGTTGATATTGAGATCCATCTTGAAGCTCTATCCCAGACATATTTCTTTGCAATCTGGTTTATTCTGAGTATTGTTATGTAGGGCTACCCAGGGTGCATAGTATGCCAAAATCCCTGAAACAATGGAATTAAAAATTAACGCTCTTGTAATTTCATATAATTTAAGTGATGAAAAATTACTTATTTCAATTTTTTTAATAATTAATTTATTTAAATAGGTATTCATTTTAGTCTTGGACATATATAATGGTATGGCCAAGAAAGCAGACAGGAGCGCCATAAAGTTAGATGGCATTTTTTTACCTGTAGCTAACTGCCAAGCTGCAGACTTGGTTGGTTGAATAATTGAGCTAGTCTCAACCTGAAAATTTTCTAAGATATTCATCACAACTTGGATATTATAGCTGGTTTGAAATATTATTATAATATCATCAATGAATGCTGTGACAGCCACCTGCAATCCCAAGTGCGGAAGACAAAGGCCTGGAACGAGATTCTCAATCTTACGAACAAGAGGGTCTATACAAACTGCAAACAGAAGAGCCGCAAGGGGAGAACCCTGTGGAATGCCCCTCTTAGGGATAAAAAAATCATATTTCATAAAGTTTTTAAGAGAGATTCTACTATTTTTAATATAGTTTTCAACTACATTCACCAACCATATGTGATCTGGGATTAAAAGAAGGAGGGACTGAATCAAATATGTCCAATGGACCAGTTCGAAAGCAGCCTTAAAATCTATTTGGATAGTATGATATTGGGTTAAGTTCAAATTACTTGCATATTTAATAGCCTCATGAATTTTTAAGGCAGCATTTACTGCACGTCTACCCTTAATGGCATGGTGGGCAGAAGATATTCTAGTACTGATAAGGTGATGTAATTTTTTCAGGAGAATTCTAGCCAGAATCTTCGAATCAACATCTTCTACAGAAATATATCTCAGTTCATCAATTGTTGGACTTTGCGCTAATTTGTCCTTTTTAAGGCTAAAAATTACTCTGTTGCTAATAAAGGGCCACTCAATTCTCTCATAACACAACTGATTAAAAAATCTCCACATTGCAAATCTAAGAGCATAGTCAAGTTGTTTATAAACAGAGGCTGGGATTGTGTCATTTGCCATTATTGATTGTACCTTGAGGATATTAATTTCATCTTGAATATCCTAATTTGAAATATACTCTTTCTGGTGATTTTTAAATTTTCAAATATGTAATTATCAACATAGATTCCAGAGGCAATACCATCATCATCCTTGGTGATACTGGCAATACCCCTAGAGTGGGGGATATATAATTTAGCATAGTTTATCATGGGTTTTGATAATTTACTCAAGTTTGGAATTAATTTCCTGAGCCATATTGTATGGGCATCTTGATGCATAAATTGATATAAGCTGTTGTATTCATCTGAGAGACTTATGTGTAGCGTGAATTTCGGAACAGAACTGACGCTGACTTGTCTTTTTCCCACTAGATTGTATCTACTTTTAGTTTTATTGTTTATTCCTTTTCAATTTTAATCGCAAAAGTATTCTGGGATTATTTCTGAACTAATTAATTAAATTGTTCTTTACATTTTTAATCCTTCATTTAATTAATTATTTATTCGGATCTTCCATCTTGTTTTACACCTTGCTTTTTATAAAATATATATATGAAAAACCATTTGTAATTTCTAATTTTCGTTTTTATTAAATCAACTCGTTTACTTTCACATGTAATTATTTAACACTTTTAACTTCTGGAGTACACACAGTTTCACACATATTTTTTTTAATATTAATCGTACTACAACATAACAATTCCTCCCCCACTCCAGAAGTTACGGTTTATCCGTCTTATACATATTCTTTTAAATACAAAGGTCTTCTTTTACATCATATTGGTCTGTATTTTATCCTCTTCTACCGCATCTTCTTGGATGTCGGTCAGTAGCATCTGTTTATCTAAATTCTTTTCATTTGCATGTTGAAACTGCTGGAACATATCTAGTTGTATGTCATCTTCACTTTTACGAATATGATTTTTGTGACGCTTATATATAATTCCGTTTTCGTCTTTAATATCATAAATTGCTTTGATCGCGCCCGTTCAATTTTTCCATTAACCCATTGTTTACGTAATATATCTCTGAATATTACCGCGTCTCCAATGTTAAAGTTTTTCACTGGATCTTGATTATATTTATATATATGTGTATCAGGTCGCAAAAAATCTAAATTAGTTCGTATTGTCCAACCGAATAACATTTCTGCTGGCAATTTTTCAGTTATTGTTGATGGAGATATATATTGATACATCATAAATTCCTGTAAGACATTTTTCATATCTGTATTTTTGTTTTTTCTTAAATATTTCTTCACTTGCTCTACCGCGTTTTCCGCCAAACCATTTGATTCAGGGTGGTAAGGGGGTGTAAATACATGTTTGATGTCCCATTTCCCAAATTGTATTTTTAATTCTTCACTCGCAAATCCAGTTCCGTTCTCAGAGACGATTACTTGTGGAAATCCATGTATATAAAATATGTCTGTTAAACATTTTATTGTTTCATTTGCATTCGTATTTTTAACCTCGTGACATTCTATCCATTTAGAGAAAGCATCGATTAAAATTAAATAATTTCTTCCCTCTATTGGACCCGCATGGTCTATATGCAGTCTTTGCTATGGATATATTGGTTTAGGCCAAAAAGAATATTGTTTATTCGGCAGAGCTATTTCAGACTTACATTTATCACATTTCTTAATATACTTTTCAATATCATTACTTATCTGTGGCCACCAAACATAACTCCGAGCTAGAGCTTTAGCTCGCACAATGCCTGGGTGCCCCTGATGCCAAAGTTCTAGAACTTTCATTCTCCCTATAGGAGGTATAACTACTCTGTCTCCCATATTAATACACCCTTTATAGACCGACAATTGGTATCTATTGACCCAAAACCCCATTGCTAAATTTTCAGGTTTTTTTTATTAGGCCAACCTTTGCTTATCCATTTCCTAAGCAACGCATACCTGTCATTTTCATTTGTCCATGTCTGAACTACTTTAATATTTATGACTTGTGATTTCATATTGTCAATATGATTAACTTCCACATCAGTTTCATAGTTGTCATTATTTCCGGGCACTCTGGATAGAGCGTCCGCATGAGAAATTATCTTTCCTTTTTGATATTTTAGATTGAAATCGTAAGCAGTAAGTGTATTAGCCCATCTGAGCATGCATGGACTTAAATGCTCTGGCATCGGACGATCTTTTCCTATAATCCCTAACAAAGGTTTGTGATCTGTTACTAATTCAAATTTTCGTCAATAAATAAACTGGTGAAATTTTTTCACAGCAAACATAACTGCCAAAGCTTCTTTGTCCAGCTGACTATAATTTTTTTCAGCTTTAGACAAAGTCCAAGAAGCGTAAGCTACAGGATGTTCATGACCGTCTATTTGATGCGCTAAAACTGATCCGATTCCATATTGTGATGCATCTGTAGTAATAGTGATGTCTTTGTCGCTATCAAAATGCATTAATAAGCTACTAGAGGTTAACAATTCCTTAACTGCTTTAAACGCTTTTTCATGTTTGGTATTCCAAATCCATTTCTGATCTTTGTGTAGCAGTTCGTATAGGGGAGTTGCGACCATTGCTTTGTTCTTTAGATTGTTCAAAAAAATTAATCAAACCTAGAAAAGCTTGAAGTTGCTTGACATTTATTGGGCTTGGAACATCTTTGACTGCCCTAATTTTATCAGTTAACGGACTTTTCCCTTTTTCTGAAATAAGATGGCCTAAAAACTTTAATTCTTCAATTTCCCAAACGCATTTTTTAACATTTAATTTTACCCCTGCGTTATTTAGTTTCTCGCATACTTCCCGAATTTTACTTCTTAATTTCTCCGGTGACATCGCAGTAATCAAAATGTCATCATAATATGGTGTCGCTCCTTCCAAGCCTTGTAATATTGAATTTATTTTTGCTTGAAATATGTTTGGAGCTGATGTAATTCCAAAAGGGAGACGATTACATTTGAATAATCCAAAAGGAGTCGTAATTGCCAATAAACGAGCTGTCTCATCCGTAACTTTTAGTTGATGATATGCCGAATTTAAATCCAATTTCGCAAAATTTTTTGCTTTAGCTAGATTACTGAGAATCTCTCGTACATTCGGCACCGGGTAAGCTCCTTTATTAAGATACTTATTTACTGTTGTTCTATAATCTCCACGCAGCCTAATTTTTCCATCTGGTTTTGTTAACACAACAATCGGCGTGGCCCAATCCGCCTCCTCGACTGGGGATAACACGTCTTTTTTAATTAATGCTTCTATTTTTTCCTCTACTAACTGCCTTTGGGCAAATGGTATTTTTCTCGGTTTACAAATAACCGGTTTAGCATTTTCATTTAAGTGCAAGTCAATGGGCTTTGATTTTATCAAACCTAAATCTTCGGTAAATAAATTCGGATATAACTCTATCATTTCTTTTTCAACCGAGACCTTTTTAACTATATTAAATTTAATGCCTAAGTCTTTAAACCAGTTTCTTCCTATTAACGGACTAATATCTTTATCTACTATATATATAGGTAATTTGTAGTTTTTATTTTTAAAATCAACTATTACTTTGGACTTCCCAATTAACTTGATCAGGTTCCGTTGACATCTGTAACGTTAATGTTAGCTTTCTGTATTTTAATCTGACGGCTCTCTGTGGATATTTCCTTCCACTTTTTCATAGATATTAACGAAATTCCTGAGCCACTATCTATTTCCATTTCTACTCTTTTGTTACTTAACTTAACCTCTAGCATTAATTGATCCGGCTCATTTTTTAAGATATTTCTTTTAATTACTGTTTCTGATCTTTACCATATTCAGGTTTTCGTTTAGGTTTTTGGCATATTGCTGCTAAATGACTTTTGCCCCTACAGTTGTAACATTTTTCGTTCCTCCATTTGCAGCTTTTAGACAAATGACCTACTTTTCCACAACAAAAACATTTTATTTCGAAACTTTTCCCTTCTTTAGTACAATCCTTATACTTTCTCTCTATTGTAAATATATTATTCCTAGAGTTTTCCTCCGTTCTATTTGAAAAAGCTAAAGCCTGTTCTACCACTGATTCGTATACTATTCCTTTTGAATAGCACCTTCATATGTTATCTGAGTTTCAATTAATAACGTTTGACGCAATTTATCATCCTTCATTCCCCATAATAACTGATCAATAAGAATTTGTTCCACAAAGTCGCCATATTCGCAATTCTTTGCTAATTGGCGTAGAACAATATCATATTCTTTAATCAATTCAAGTTTGCCTTGTTTGCGGTTCCTCAATTTTAACCTAGCTAAATACTTCGATGGTCTTGGGCTAAAATAAACTGTTAGTCTTTGAACCTGTTCATCGTAGTTACTACTATCCGTAACTTGTCCATTATACAATTTGCTTACTATTTCAATAACTTTTCTACCTGACAAACATAATAACGTTTCTACTTTCCTGTCATTTTCAATAATACTATTTAACTTAAAATAATTTTGTAATTGAAGCACATAAAAGGGCCATTCGTGCGGATTATCTATCCCAAATTCCGATATATTAGCTTGTCCTATCGACATTTTAATTCTTTAATAACTCACCGAATTCTGAATTACTGTTCAGTGTACTTCTTTCATAAAGCTTGAAAAACAGGTTTTCTCCTGACTGCGCCAAAATTGTGATGTACTTGATTTAATGTTACTTACGAGAAATAATCAAATACACCTAATTCAAGTAACTATTATTCTCTTGCATAAAATTAAGATATCCCACTTAACAGATTTTATTAGTATAAAAATTAACAAGCATTTATAAACAGAATTATCATTAGTTTACTAGCGCCTGTAAGGCTTACAAAAATAATATTAAGACAGGTATAGTCTGTATAATTACCCTAGGTCGGTCTTTGGTACCTTCTGACCCGAATATCTGGTTCTCCTTCCATCAATGGTTCTGTTCCGAAATTCACGCTACACATAAGTCTCTCAGAAAAACAGGACTGACGCTGACTTGTCTTTTTCCCGCTAGATTGTATCTACTTTTAGTTCTATTGTTTATTCCTTATCAATTTTAATCGCAAAAGTATTCTGGGATTATTTCTGAACTAATTGATTAAATTGTTCTTTACATTTTTAATCCTTCATTTAATTAATTATTTATTCGGATCTTTCATCTTGTTTTATACCTTGCTTTTTATAAAATATATATATGAAAAACCATTTGTAATTTCTAATTTTCGTTTTTATTAAATCAACTCGTTTACTTTCACATGTAATTATTTAACACTTTTAACTTCTGGAGTACACACAGTTTCACACATATTTTTCTTAATATTAATCGTACTACAACATAACAATAATATATATATATATATATTATATTTAACCATTAGAATCCAGGGCAATACTTAGACAATCCCAATATCAATAACAACAATCTCAAACTATTGTCAAGGCAACCTTTTAACTTTATTTAGTATATGTACATAACTATATATGTATAATAAATCAGTAACTAAGTTTTCTATTTAAAACTTTTTCAATTTTTATTTTAAAACAATTATTTTTTTGTGTTTTTTTTTTTTAAAAAAAAATAGGAAAATCACTATTATTTGAAATAATCTGATAAATTAAATAAGATCCAATTTTTTCTTTAGCAATTTTTTTTTAAAAGGACTTTTAAAATAAAAATAAATCTATCAATTTAAATAGAAAACTTAGTTACTGATTTATTATACATATATGATTATATACACATTAAATGTATGCATTAAGAGTATAAAATAGAAATTCATATAATTTTAAGAGTATATATATATATAATACTGCAGAAATATCTAATGACTTACATTTACTATATGTGTGATATTGATTTAAAGTAAAATTATATGTATTAAGTGAATTTCATTTACAATATATACATAAGAGATATACACGTTAACTTATAACAGAAATATCTAGTGATATATTTATATTAACTATAACGGTCCAGTCAATTTAAAGTATGATATAGTTTTCCTTTTTCATTTACTGTGCTAATACTAAAAACTTAAAAATAATAAAGATAATTTTTTTTATATATTAAATGCTTTTATTGACTGTGCACTAAAAAGAAATAAAATTGTTTCTTCATCCATAATTGGAGTTTTTAGATTTAACTTGAAATAAAAGCATGGGGAATCCAGAAATTAATCAATCCATTGACTTAATTAATTCTGGACCCCCCCCTCTCCATGCTTTTATTTTAAGTTAAATCTAAAAAATCCAATTGTAGTTGAAGAAACAATTATTTTATTTTTTTTTAATGCAAAGTCAATAAAAACATTTAATATAAATTTTTTTTAATCATAATTATTGTAATATTTTATATAAAATATGCACAATATTTCTTAGATATTAGCTAGTGACTTCTTATCCCCTAGTTCTTTTTATTGTATTCTTTTTTTTTTCATATGACATATATATAAATTCAACCCAATGATTCTATTAATCAAATCGACATGATTTTCAATCATTAATGATCTAGGATGAAGGTCTCACTAAGTTCAATCCATCTTCACCGATCTCTAACCTCTCTTCTCGTCATCCCAGCATACTTCCTTATTTCATCTATTCATTTCACATGTAGTGTCATTCTAAATCATTTACAATCTCTTGGAATCCAGTTTATGATTTCAACTATCCATCTATTAACATCTCTTCTAACATGATGTCTAGCCATTTTAAGGTTATTTATACCTGTTATTTCATCCATGTATTTGGTTTTTAATCATTTCTTGTTACTCCTAACATATATCTCTTCATACTTTGTTGAGTGGTCTGAAATCTCTGTATTGCTATTCTGCTAATTGCCCTAGTCTCATCCGTAAATAAGAACTGGCAACACATTTATTAAAAATCTTCCATTTCAAATACATAGGCATATTTTCTTTTAATATTAAATTATTTCTACCAAAAGGACTTCAGCCAAGTTTATTTTTATTCTTAATTTTAGTCATTATATTTCCATCTATAGTAATAATTTGATCAAGTTATTTGTAGTTAACTTCTTCTAACTCATCATTATTAATCTTATACTTACTCTTTTGAGAAAATCCATTGAACATTACTTAGTTTTTTTAATTTAATCCTACTTTTCTTACTTTCATCTGATAATTCTTACAATATTTCCTGAAGCTCTAAAGTATTATTTGAACAAACAACTACATCATCTGCAAAATCTAGATGATTTAAATAATGTCATTTACTTTTATTTCCTTCTCAATATTAATCTTTTTAATATCATTATGTAATCTCATTGTTGCTATTGTATTTTTATAAAAATACCTTAGAATATGTTATTATCTTGAGTCTATACCTTGATGATCCAATGCCTTAATCACTGAAGAAATGCTTATAGAATGAAATGCCTTTTCATAATCTATAAATCCAAAGCATAATGTCAACTTATATTCATTGGTCCTTTCTATAACTTCTCTCAATACTTGGATATGATCCACTGTACTAAAACCACTTTTAAATCCAGCTTGTTCTTTTGTTTGGTTAAAATCCAAAGTTTGCTGTAATAAGTTATAATTATTTGGTAAAAAAATTGTATAGAACTGATAGATCTATAATTTTTAATATCTTCTTTATCACTTTTTTTAAATATTAATATTGTGTTATTCCAATCATCTGGTACATCTTTATCATTTAGAGATTTAGTATATAACTTTGCCAATTTTTTTTCTATTTCTTCTGCTTCTTTTAAGATATAAATTATAATTTTATCATTACCTGGAGCTTTACCCTTCTTCATAAATTTAATTGCATGTCTCACTTCTTCATTTAAAATCCTGGGCAATTCACAAGATATATTAGCTTTAGGAGATACTTTTCCTTGTTCTTTATTGCTATATAATTCTTGTTAGAACTCTTCTACATATCATCTTTCTCTTTAGTAATAGTTCCATTTTTTATTTTCTTATTGCAGAAATAAGTTTCCTACCAATATCAAAATGTTTTTTTATACTCTTGAGACTTATTTTTATCTACAGCTTTTCTTGCTAATTCACAATTATACTTTTTTATATTATTATCAATTCTTTTTTTGCACCATTTGGCTTATGGACTTAAATATACTTAAAAATCAACCAGGAAAAAATGAATTAGCACAAATAGAAATTTAATGTATATATATTGTAGTCATGAATTTTTATTTAATATATCAGATGTTTTTTGCAGGCATGGATTTCTATTATATCTATACATTTATAATGTTAGTTGTTTTTTGTCAAATACCAGAATATAAACATTATATAATTGTTTTATTCTTGGTCATATATTATAATCTTATTGGCCAAGAAATAATGCCATTTACAGTAAATAATCTGTGAAATGATGTTTGTTATCTTTTATTGTGGTTGTCATCCAAAATAATTAACTAATAGCTTTCATTTACAATTGATGTTTTTTTTTTTTTGTCTGGATCATTGAAAGAGAGTCATAGAAATATTTGAAAATGTTTTTATTTTTATTTATAAATCTATTCATTTTTGTATATTTTTTCCCTATAAAATATCTCATTTCTTAATAAATTTTTTTTATATATGTTTGCAATTTAGTTTTTAAAAAATACCTTTTTTTTAAAAAAAAAACTTTGTAAACTTATAAATTATAAATGTGTATGTTGAGACTATTGACACAATATTATTAATTGTTCATTAGTTTTATAATATTAGAATTGTTACTATTGCAGAAGATTGATTGGTATGCAATTCAGTGAGGACCATTACATCCATGGTTGATTCTAAAAATCTCATGGATAATGTAAATCTATGGATAGTACTAAATACTATATAATACAAAGGTATATATGAATATATACATGTCTATATATTTTAATTTAAAAATTATGTACTTTAAGATATTAACAACAATAATGACAATAATAATAAAATACTTTCAAATAGACAAATATAGGCAGTTTAAAATAAGAACCCACTCAGAACCATAAAGATAAGTTCTCAACACCAAGTACATAAAATAATCATAGATTGAAAGCTCAAAAATAAATTAAATAATTCATATTCATTTACCAACTATATATTTTTGTTAAATTCACATAATCTAATAGTTTTTAGAAAAGAAAAAAATATTATGTATAGAATTTGTGATTTTTATATAATATATTTAATATGGGAAGTATCTGTATATATATAATAAATCATGGAGATTTTGATCTGAAATATATGATAGAATTTTTGATTTCATCTACTTTGTTTTTGAAAAGTTTGTTGATAAAGATATGTATTTTCAAAAAATTGATATTATTGTTCTGATTATTGAACAGTAGATGATAGTATCAACAAAATGTACAGTAAACATTAGGAATATTGGTTCTCATCAATGAGGATCATTGGATGCACATACATTTTCTATAGTTACTATAACTTTTTTATATTATCCAAGCTAATCATTTTTAAGATTCAAATAGTAGATTTTAAACTTAAGCCAACTAACTTATTTCCTTAGCTATATAGATCTGAAATTAGGACAATAAATATATTATAACAGGAACCAGGTTTGAATCCTGTTACAAATTAAAGGAATACTAGATAGTCATATATACTTGCAGAAGTAGTAATCATATATATACTTATTTGGGGCAAAATAACTAAATAGTTAAACAAGATGGATTTAAGGGGAGTTTTGTGCTCGTTTGTTTTGATGGAGTGTGTGTATATGTAGTATTATATAGCCAAGTGCAAAAAAAAATAACTTTCTAGAAAGTGTACAATTTATATTTTTTTTATTATGTATAATTTTATTTTTAATTAAAAGAAAATATGTTGATGATGAAAATGAAACAGATGCTATCTATAAAATGCTATTTACAGTATTTATTGTATAAAGTTATTTTTAAAAATTTCCAACTAGCTGTTAAGATAAAAATTCACTAAAAGGTTTTCTTTTGTAAAAAAAAAAAAGAGAAGACAAAAAAAAAAAGCCAGATCTGAAACAGTGGTATGCAGAACTAAATAGATCAACTATGATAAAAGTAAAAATATCAAACATTTTGGGGAGTTATGGAAAAGATTGTATCAGAAAAGAAACAATATAGAACTTTAGAGAATAAGAGAAAATAATATAAATAGAAAGAAAAATCAAGAGATTTATTATTATTGACTGATTATTATTGCCTTGTGAATATTGACTGTTGTTTATTAATTTCTATTACGAGTAAGTGAATTGTGCTATTGGAAGAAAATTATATGCGTACCAGCATGATGATGTGGGGGTAAAACCCTAAACATGCTGGGTTTCAGCCTGCTCCACAGAGGAAAAAATATGCTACATGATCCTGTCATCGATCAAAGTTCAAGCCCACATCTAAACCTGTTCATCATAAGATATTACAGCTCATCACTGTTTCATAGAAAATTTCAAAGTAAAGACATTTTAGGACAATCTCTATGGCCATAGCTTTGCCGAGTAAGCTTACTTTTTGGGTGTATATGAATGATCTCAGTTCCCTAGGGACTAAAAGGTTACCTATATTATTTTTAGTTTATAATTGTACAAATTATAAATCATATATTTACAGTTTGTAGTTTCTTTATATGTGAAGTCATGTAAACAACATTAAAACAAAATAATTAATCTTGGTATTAAATAATGATTTTTAACAATTAAATATTTATATATACTTGCATTTTATTAAACAATTGAACACCATTATTTAGTTTACTATTTCTATAATTGTTCGTTTAGTCAAAATGTATGTATGCGTTTTCAAATAGTTTGATGTGATCTTCTCTTGTATTAACACGTCTCTGTCAGTTTAAATACTACCTGCTCTAAGTGAGCTAGTTAGTGGTCGGGTTTCTATTAGTGTGCTATCATCATTCTTATTAACCTGTCAGTATAATTCTTATGTAAACCATAGGATTGGCCATTGGAATCAGATAATACTGATGTCCATAAATATGTTAATTGGAAAATATTCATTAGGAAAGATTAATGCCAAGTATATATACATATATCATTATGTTTGTTTTTTATGGGAAATGAGTTTTAAAATAACTTATCTTCAGATCCATGGCTACTATAAGGCCATCTCATTAATTTATAAATGATAGGTTTAATACAAATAGCATATGATTAACCAGATATAGTTGGGTGAAAGGTGTTACAATATATTTTAATGACCCATCAAACATTTACATTATCATAAGAATAAGTGACAGAAAAAGTTGGTTTGGATTGAGTTTTTCAAACCATTAGTATAAAAAGTATTTTTAAAATGGCTGCTGAATATGTATGTGCAAATCCCGTAGATAAAAATTTTAATCTGCGTAAACATGAGTAATAAATGATGTATATTGATTACTTTTGTTTACAATAAATAATTTTTAAGTAAACTGTAACTACTTCTAATACAGTTATTAAATGAAAACTGGAAAAGTTGTGTGCTTTTGTTTAATTATTCTTTTAATAGCCTTTTGCAATCAGTAGAATTTTGGCTGTAGTAAAAAGTCTATTATAAAAAAAATTAATTATTTTCACATTATTTTATAATAAATCTATTTACTTGATTTAGTAAGGCTGTTTGTAAAAGATTGTGAATCATATTCGAGAGGAAATGATTTATGATTAATAGATAGATGAATAAATAAATATTACATTTGTTGAGTTTATATGTATACATCTAATCACATTTTAAAAACATTTATTAATTAAAAATGCAAAGCTTCTTACCATGCTTTTAAATTGTGATTCAAATTTGGGCCAATTGATTTTTTTTTTTTCAAGAGGCTTAAGATTTTTGTCTCATTGGTCTATGATCAATCCATTTAACTATCCAACATTAGTTAGTAAACAGATCTCTAAGCATTCTCAACTAGACAGTACAATAAGAATGGAAAACAATTCAAATCTTCATTATCCAGAAATTGTCAGACCTGTGGGTATTGCCTTTTTTTTTTGTGAAGAGTGTTGAATACAATAGATTGTTTTCTATAATGGATTCTTTATTAAAAAGGCTGTTTTACTGTATCATTTTATGGAAAACAAAGTTTTGCAGGTTATTCTAATTTAAAGAGATTTGATGATTATATTGACATTATATTTTAAATATGTCAACTTTTGATCATTGAATTTCTCCAGAAGTAAACTGGTGAAGCTATCCAATCTATCACATTTTTTTTTTCTTGTAATATTTAATCAAGAACAAATTTAACAAATAGATAACATTAATTTTTTAGTGAATCTTTTTGTAAATTTTATTAATCTCTTGTTTAAATACTTTAATACATATTTTTAGATCTTTTTAAAATTATTAATATGTATTTTAGAAATTTTATTTTTCTCATAGCTTGTTAACTATTTTTTAAAAATTGCATCTTGAAATATCTATGCTTGAAAATTAAAATATTTTATTTAAATGTTTTATGATTTGAAGAAAAACAGAAATGAAAAACTGAATTGTTTAATGCAAACTTAATATTTGAATTGCACAGAAAAATAAAGTGAAGTTTATGGCTAGCATCTTTGTGGATTAAACAAGAATTCATTTTCTAAAGATTATTGGAGTCAATACACATTTTTTGGAATTATTTGGTTTGTTGAAAAAAAAAAAAAAAGCCAATATTTTATTTACTGTAATGATATCTTCATATATTATTTTCATTAAAAAGTTGAAATATATTAAAAAATTTAGGAAATAAATATTGTAAACATATGCAAAGCTTCTTTCAAAAAGGAGCAAATGTCAGCAGACTAGATAATTCTTTTGTGGGCAGAATTAAGCCACTGGACTGTAATTTGGGGATTTAAATCTAAGTTCAAATCCTCTATACTTAAAATATACCTTTAAGTTTTATTTCTTTTCTTCCAAATTTTGATTATATGATAAAATCTTAAAAAAATATTTTGAAAATGAAATATTAATACATTTCCAATTTCTAAGGTCTAAAGAAAAATAAAAAAACTGCAACAACCATTTATTTCAACATTGGCCAAGTCTTGGCAATATTAAACTAATTATCAATAAAAGTTTTTAAATTCTTTAATCATCTAATTATTTTACTTTCAGCTGAAGATTTATATTGTTCTGTTTGTGCATGTGTATGTAATATTTCTATATTTTTTATTGTATTTGTTTAAAAATTTAGTTTCTACTATATTTTCATATTACATATCTTCACAAGTATTATATTTTGATTTACACATAACAAACTTATCCCCCCCACCCCACACACAACTTTGACGTTTTGACGTGATCCACTTTAGATAAATATAGTAGTGATTATCACTAAATTTTTGGCACAAATACATACTATTGGTAAATGTTAATATATGATACAGATGTGTATGAAAAATGGTGATCTGGACCAACTGATGAGTACTGATTCAGCATTAAATGCATCTTGGTAGTCATTTGTCTTTTACAATATCTTTATTCATGTATTCCAAGAATGTATGTATGGGCTGTGGAGATTATTAAAAACATCTATAATAGATATTATACATGGTAAAAGAGAAACGACATTAAATTACTCCATGTATATGCTTAATTAAAAAAAAAAAATATATATTAATTTTTAACTGAGGTTTAAAGTTTATATCTATGCTAGAGATAATCTCCAGTTTAATAAATAATTAGTGGGAATCATTGCTATACTTATTTAGGGTGGTCATGTCAAAATTGTGGGTGGGATAAGCTTGATACTTTTAAATCAAAATGTAATAATTTACTATTTATAAATACTGAACTTATGATAAAGATAGACCTGAGCCAATTAATGTATGCTAGTTGAGGACAAAATGTGTTTCAAGAATGTGTGTGGGTGTGAAAGGTTATTAAGAACATCTATCTTTAGAAATAATTAAAAAAAAAATATTTTTTTCCTATATATGATATGCAAAGAAAATAAATCTATAATTGCAAACTTTCCTTATGATATATTATATGAAAAAAAATTGCTATTTTTGCTTTCTTTGTCTTACAAGACTATATATATATATATTGTATATGTAGGTGATCTAAATAAATGATTACAGCTTAAATTCATTGTACATATTATTTATTTGAATAATATCAACAAATTAAAAATCCTTCTCCTTTTTCTTTTGAAAAACTTTATTTTTTTATATCAATACTGAACATATATATAATACAAAACTCCAATGTTTCAGCTGTTTTTATCTTCATACAGTCATTTTCAAGGATCTGCAACAACAATATGAAATACATATTTATAAATAAACCTCAATTACATAAATACCTTCATCTTACATTAACATAAACAGTAACAAATATATTAAACATATATAATTATATTTTACTTACATCTCTCTCCCACTGCTATATTTTATTACTCTTTCTTTTACATTATTTAATTACAGATCCTTGAAAATGACTGTATGAAGATAAAAACAGTTGAAACGTGGGAGTTTTGTATTATATATATATATTCAGTATTGATATAAAAAAATAAAATTTTTGAAAAGAAAAAGAAGGATTTTTAATTTGTTGATATTATTGTAGAACATATATATTTTAAAAGAAGAAGTGGATGTACATTTGCTGTGTTATAATATATGATTATTTATTTGTTCATATAATTTTTTTCTACAAACTTCTATATTTTAATTTTTGAGTTTTTTTCCTGTAGACAAAATCTGTAAATAGGTATAAAATTAAAATATAGAAGTTTATAGAGAAAAATTCAATGATCAATAACTAATTTTCAGTGAAAACAAATGTTCATAGGATACATGAGCAAAGCAGAAATAGCACAGCAGCAACTATGATGAAAGTTTGTGTTAAACAATAATGTTAAAAATACTATAGTTATATTTTAATTATTATAATTAAGATTAATTCTGATTTTTTTAGACATGTAATAGTGATATGTATGTACATAATTTTTTTAATGAATATGATGAAAATACTTACTGATAAAAAAAACATTTTTAGTCATAAAATTATATGATAATTAAATTATTTATCTGTAATTTCATATGTTTTTTTTACACAGCAATAATTACCTTACTCTTTATTATGGAACATAGTGCTGGATTTATGCAACTTGACATTTTCATGATTGATTGCAATTAAAAAAAAAAAAAAACACATCACAATTTTTTTTGAAACCAGTTTTGACACATGTTAACACATTATTTGACTTATGTCATATTTCTCTTGCTTGTCTTTTTATTGAATGAATAGTGTTTTAAAATAATAATAAATAATCATATTTTCTATTTATATGTTGTTTTTAAATTTTGTTTCCTCTTCACTAGTTTTTATATTTGCTTATTCTTAATTAATTATTATTAACAAACTAATTACATGTAGTCCTGAGAAGTCTTATGGTGCAGTGACAATGAATGCTTCTGCCATACTTAGAAAATGGTTATGAATCTGGTCCTGATAAAATTTTTTTTTCTTTCAGATTCTAATCCGATTTACAATTTTTTACATAATCAATTTTTAGTCATTTCCAACTATCCCTATAGTATTAGTTAAGCGCTGATTATCTAGTTATTCTTAGCTGGAGAATAAAATTGCTCAAACCTTCATCATTACCCATTGACTAATTTGATAGTATTTTTTTCAATGTTTTGTCTGTGGTAGTGGTGGAGATTTGGAGTAGCAGAAACTAATGCAGTGATCTTTACTTGCAAAATACTATTTAAAGGCTGTTTTAGTTTTATCTCTTATTTATACATGATTTTTTTCTACATATTACTTTTATAATTGAGAAGATTATGAAAAATTTTGATATGGAGGGGACATAAGTGAAAAAAATTTTGAGAAATACTTTTATTCCTATATATCATTAAACAATTGATGGTTACATTATTCATTTACAATTAGTGTTACTAATGTGTCACTGTTTTATAGGATCATTATTATGATTATGGATTTAGATGCTTAATACAGTTCATTGTTTTAATAGGAGAGCATACTTTTCACGGGAAATGGTTAATGAAAAAATCTCAAGCATTGAATTAATAGATATATATTCATTGACAAACACTTGTAATATGGACGTAGTATTAAGAACTTTTGCTATGCATGTTAATTTAAGCTTTGTACAACTGTATGGATGACTTAATATGTGTTTAACAAATAAATTACATGATCATAGACTCATGAATATATAGTATTTCTATATTTATTATTTTAAGTATAATTTATATTTTATAATATATATTTTATTTGTCTTAATTTATTTTTGTTATAAATATAATTAATGTAATGGTAATATAAAATAAAATGCAATATCATCTTTTTTCCTTTCTCTTAAATTCATAAAAAATTATTTAAAATTTTGCTTACAGTAATTTTTTTCTAATGATTATGCTTATTTTTCTAGATTAAATGTCTACTTCTTATGACAAGCCACCTCCTTATCAAGAACATCCTGGTTATGGACCCCCTCCACCAGGAGCAGTACCACCACAGCCATATGTTCCTCCCATGGCCCAACCTATCCCACCAGGACAACCCCCCTACGGTTATTCAAGTAACTTTTTTTAGTAGTATTAAGTGCTAGATGCATGCTCATAGAAGACCTTTAAGAATAGACACACTTGATTAGCACATGCCTCTAATATCCAGAAAACTTTATATTTTATAATTAATATTATTATTTTTTGTTAAGTTAGTTACATTTAATTTATCAATGGTTGTACTCTGTAATACAACACTTTTTTTATATCACAAAGATGATAATACATTATTCTCATAGTATTTTTTGTATTGAATTCAAATTGTATGAAGATAAATGAGAAGTGAGGTTAGTTTTTCTTACTTAATATTTCCTACAAACTGAATAAGCCAAAACTGTAACTATAAATAATAGAGCAATGCTAATAAATGATTCACTTTTGGCAAGTTAAACTTATAAAAGGTAAACGTATTTATATTTAAGAATCTTTTATTACATATGTGCATATTTAAAATAAATATACATCAAAATCAATAGGGCATTTTATTGATCCTGAAATATATTTAAAATAAGTAAACAAATAATCATGAAGTTTCTTTTAACATAAACATCATCCCTTTTCCTTTTGTATCACAAGATTATAACATCTAATAGTAATTTAATATAGTTAGGCAAAAGAAAATATTGATGTATGCGTATTTAACATCTCGAGGGAAATATCAAAATGCCATAGCGAATCTAATATGCATGACCAAAATCAATAATAAGTTTTGACCTTATAAAGAAAATACACGAAAACCACATTTAATAAAAAATTATATTCATTTTATTGACATTTTAGTAAATTCATATTATCATTAAAAACAAACATATTTATGAAGTTAATGCAGCTTTTCAAAGTATTAAAGGGAAAAAAAAAATCCAAAATGATAATCAACGCAGCTTTCTATAAACTAAAAAAAAAAAATCTTAATTAGGGTTATATAGAAGAATATTATAATTATTTATTAATGAAATAAATAAATAATTTGGAATATAGTTTTATACGTATTACTCAGGTAAAAGTTCCGTTTAATAAAACATTGAACTTATTTACTGATATAAAATATAATATAGGAAGCTTCTAAACAATTTAACTTAGGATCATAAGTAATGGTGTGTTTAATAAAGTGGCCAAATAAAAATAAATATATTGTGGCATGTATTCATGTACATTCTCATTTAACATAGAATAAGAGGAATTTTATCATCTCTTACATAAAAAACGAAATAGTTACACAATGAGAGTAATTCACATCTCTCAAATAAAACAAGTTTGTATGTAATAAGAGTAATTCACCATCTCTTTTACAAATAAATAAATATATACTGAATTTGACAATTCCAAGTATACGATAACTATTATTCAATTTATTCATGGAACAAACTAAATTTACCAATGCTTTACTTCTAATATTTGGATCCCTAACAACTCACTAAATACCATGATTCCTTTTATCCTGGAAGGACATATTTATAATATTTAGAATTATAATGATAATAAGTTTTAATACTCATTATATGTAATCCTTACTAATTGTAACCATTCACACAAAAATATCTGGTATGTTTGCAAACATGTATTATATATAAAACAAAAAAGTATATTTTTAAATATTACCTTTGTTGTTTTAAAAGAATGTTTCTTTAGGAGATCTAAGAGGAAAAAAATGCATAGCAACAATCCGGGTGATAATTGTTGATAAAATAAGAAAGTTCATTCTTGTTAAATTTCAAAAGTTTTAGATAAAAATCTATTGTTCCCGAACTTGTTTAGGCGATTATAAGTGAGCATAAAGATTTAAGAAATCTTGTAAATATTGATAAACTATTAATGATCCATGCAATAACATTCTCCCTCCAGATATCTTTAAATGTAATTACTCTAATGCTGAGGTTTAGAAAAGATAATTTCCTTTTTTGTTAGATAGGTTTTTATTTTATTTTAGGTTTTTGTTTTATTTTAAAATTATGCCATGGAGACTCTGCAATAATGTAGGCAACTTTAATGGAGGCTTCACAAATTCCATTGGACTATCTTTATGTAGCCAACTATGGTTAATAACTTTACTATTATTGCTACTTTTTAAAACTATATTAAAAGAAAACATTGGGTCCAAAGTTTCTTATCAAGTACGTAGTTTTCTTTTTAATTTTTGTTAAGGATAAACAATTCCCTTTCACTGCAAAATTGACATCTGAAATTACTATGATTATTTCTTAGAAACCACACTATGCTAAAATTTCCATTGTCCACCTTGTATACCCATACACACACCTTGAACATTTTGTTTTTGAACATCTTTCATTCAACTATTTGTAAAATTAACTTTAATATTAACAATATATATAACTTAAGTAATTGATTTTTATATAATTTTATTAATTTAAATCTTATATCTCCTGTCCTTTTAGACATATCAACACAAATATTTTCAATCTCCTTTTTATTTTTTTAAATAACGTTTTCGCTTAAATGTGAATTAAAAGATTTTCATCTCACAACTTTAAAAAAATAAACAATTTAAAACAAAAACAATTTTATGCACAAAACAAATAGATACAACAGATCTCTATTTATTAAGTGATAATTTTGATCACAACTACATACAATAAAAAAATAAAAGAAAATTATTCTTTTAAAGATCGTGTATATCTTTTTTTTTTTTTTTTCACAATGAGGGCTAACTATTACATTCCTTCTTCCTTATGAAAATTAAAAAAAAAAATTACTAAGTCAATGAAATGAATAATAATAGGGAATCTATAACAAAACATATTAATTTACAGGATTAAAGCATCTCATTATAACAAGTAAATTAATTTTAAACATGAAACTTAATTTCACTCCTTTCACAAATCCCCATGTATTTAATCAAGCCACCACATCAAGGGAACTGGATCCAAAGAACAAGGACCGGTAACTGTATAAAAAAACTCCTCATGAACTATTACTTACCTTTTTTTTAAATACCTTTCACTACTTATGTCTTCAATTTCTTTTTATTATGTAATTATTGTTCACATTAGACTAATATTAGATTAATCTTATTTTATCGTTTGATCATTTACTTATACTGAAAATTTTCCCCTTCGCTATTCCTCATTTTAAAATGCATATAAATATTTTCTTGTTTTTATTTGCGGTTTAAATTATTTTTTTCCATTTAAAACTTTCCAATTTAAAATAATATCGGTCTTCTAAATACTAGAAAGATTCCTTTGTTTGCCAACTTCATCTCCTCAATGTCCGCCTTTAGCCCCATACTTAGATCTTCGTATAAATGTCTTAAATATTTTCAAATTGTTTTAAGCACAAAGCAACTGGAAAATGCTTTGTGAAAGATTTATTTTATTTGTGCTTTATCGAGGGGATTCGAGCTAATAATTTTATTTAAGTTGGGAAGATATAGATTTAGACCGCAAAATGTTCTGTAATTGCCCTCTGCCTTATTATCAAATTATTTATTATATAATCAACAGAGGAATAGCGGAGATAATTAAAACCTTTCCATATTTAGCATTACGTTTTATTAAAATATGTTATTTAATCTAAAAAGTTTAAGTTTTCTAATTTTATTTCAATTTCTATTAGCTTAACCTTTACTTTACTTTTCCAATGATCCAGGCACACACAAACACATATTTCATATTATAATTTCAATATGAACATTTAACTTAGTTAGTCCCATAACTGTTCTCGTCCATGTCTCTCCCTGATGCTAAGCTTTGGGCCAGGTGAGAAAATTTACATGTATCTCAGATATGTTGTTTCATAGTTAGACTCGAGAATAGGCAAATAGGGCAGAGGCCATTGTATTCTTGATTTTATATCTAGCGTATATGTGGCCTCGAGATACTTTCGCCTAGTATTCGAACTGGGTTAAACCAACATATATCATCTGACCGGTACAGTATATGGGCAATGTAAACCATACTGAAATGAAATAAAAAGTACTAATGATCAATACAAAAAAATAATTAAGAGTATTAATTTTGAAAAGGGTATTCTCCATTCAATGCACAAATGTAATTATTGGAATATCTTGAAATAAGTTAGAACAATGGAGTCAATCCATACTAACAAATGGATACTATGGTATTTATTTAGACCTTTATAAATCCATGTCTTAAAGAAGCAGATATAAGGCTAGTAAATATATTTATGTGTTATCCAAAAAGGAAACACATTATTATTTGAATTTTAACTATCAATGTCCTTAATTTTAAATCATTCTAAAAATAATATAGCCCAATTATAAGGAAGATGAAACAATTAAAAATTATATAACCCTTCACTAAATCCAAATATAAATATAACTATATTGTAGGAAGACACTAAAACACTTTTTAGTGTTAAATTTTTTAACCTAAATTGAATTTTTTAACCCTCTAAGGAAAGGGGAGTTGTAAGGGTAACTTAAGTTAACCCAACACTTATACACCCATTTATAACTATCTCTAACTAAACTTTATTAAATATATTTAACATTTATAAAATTTATATATACCTAACAAAAATAAATAAATGATTAATATTTATTTATTGATAAAAATAAAGTTGAAACGATACTTATTTAAATCTCAAACTGTTAAATAATCAACCAGATTTGAAATTAAAAAAAAACAATTTTATATATATATCATATCTTAATATTCATTTATAACAATGAGTAAATAAATCAAGCATTGAAAATTGAAACAAAAACATGTGATATTAACAATTCATTCATTCTTAACAATAAAGAAAAGGAGAAGGGAAAAATGACTTTCTTAGCTATTTACTTTTAATGGATATTACTATTCTGGATTAGAATTGAATTTCTACTAAATCAGAAAAGGTTTAACTTTTTCAAATTGTAATATTAATTTATTTATATGAAAATTAAAACTTAAGGATTGGAATAGTTTATAGGAAAAATATTTTTTCTTTTAAATCTGAAAGAGAATACTATTATATAAAAAACCCATCTATTTGAATTTTTCATAACTTCATTTTATTATATTGTTTTCTAGACACAAAAATATCTTTAAAATAATTTTATATATTTAAAGGCATTTTACAATGTGCAGGGGGTAGAACAATGTTATAATGTAAAGGTTTCAAAACCAATATTCATGCTAATTTAAAACATTGATTGTGTAGAACGTCTAACTGAAAAAATGGACCTTAAGAATATCTATTCTTGAAGGATGTATTATATCTTATTCCTACAAAACCATTGGACAATGCTAATAATTTATTAATTTGGAATAAATATATAATTGCTAAATCAATGGATAAATATACTACGGCAAGAGATCACCAGGATTATAAAATATAGAATTACAGAACCATTCTTACTTTGCTCAGGAAAATAAGTTTTTATTTATCTATTTATATAGTTTATTTTATATTATTTTTAATATGTTTATTTTTATAGATTTTCATTTTCAAATTTGGTACTTTATCTTTATAGACATGGGAGCATTCAAATTTAATTTTATAAATGTAAATTATTAACTCTTTCAGCTTCAAGCCGCCATATTGAACTATTTAAAATACTGGCCTGACACACAATTTTCACAATAACTTCAGTTTTAATTATGTTAGAGCAAAAACAATTACATTGCTAGAAACTAGAAACATTAAGGAAAACAATAAACATAAAATAAATAGTGATAACTATATAAAAAATAAGGAAAAAAAGAAATTTTCACATCCGAAATACTTATTATTTTATTGTTTGTTCATAATATGATAAGTAACATTAACTAAAATTGAAAATACATCTTCAGTGATAATTTCTTTGCATTCCTCACAAAATTATCTTTCTAAACATGTATAACATGTCTTACCTGAGATAATCCACAGCTTCACAATCTCCAAAAGCAGTCGGATATGACTTCTTCATTTTCATCTTGTACCCCAAATGTTCTCAATGTCAAAGGCATTTATAAAGAAAAAGATTCATCCTAATAAAAGATACAAAAGAAATCATCATAGCAATTGGCTTCTTGTCTGTCTAAAACTAGAAATTGTAGGCTACTGTCTATATCACTATGATAAAATGAGTTTCATCTCTTCATTTTATATTTTTTGTGTACATCAGTGATGTTTATATTCTTTATGGACACCAGTTATGTTTATATTCTTTATGCACACAAGTGAAGCTTATATTCTTTATGCACACAAGTGATGTTTATATTCTTTATGCACAGAAGTGATGCTATCTTATTATATTTATTGTACTACATAGATATAATTTATTTGCATATAGTGTATTTGTTAGCTATTGACTTGAAAATAATGTTATGAAACATATAGCAAAACCAAAGCATGAATCACGTATATATAATTTATTTGCATACAGATCATTTGTTAGCTATAGACTTAAAAAACGTAAACAAGAATCGGAATTATAACAAATTACTTATAAATCATATTATATTATATATACATAAACATAATTAATGATTTTCATAATAAATTATATTTTTTGAAAAATATTATTTTTATAAGTGTAGAACGTTAAAAGTTACATTAGATATTAATTGTATACGAACATAAATAACTAACACACACAAATTACAAACTAAAAATAATTAATAAAAATGCTAATTTAAATAAAAATATATTATTGTTTTATTAAAAAATAAATAAAAAAAAATTTAAATGTTACTTACAAAATTACGTTGACCGGCTTCTTTCCACCATCTTTAAAATATAGTACCAGAGAAATGACATCTGCAGCCCCGTAAATTATTTTTGTCTTTTATCGCTCCGTGATAAGTACAAAAATTATTAAAAAAGACAAAAGAATTAAATACTGTGGCTGATTAAAACTGCTGCCAAAAATTTTAATTTTAACCGATTTTTTTGAAATAAACATTTTCTGAAAGCTACGTCATCAATCTTTCAAATGATCGTATTTTCAGTTACGTCACACTTATACCTTTTACGTCGTAAGAAAGAAAACAAAACAACATCTGAAAAACGCCTGAGGCGCGCTCTCGCAGCGCTCAAAAAGCTGAAATAGTAAATAAAATTAAATTTTATAAATGCATTTAAAAGTTTGACAAAACTTATCTAAATTAGATGAAGTAAAAATTTTTGATTATTATTTAACAGATATTAGTTAATCAAAGTTATTCTTACTAATTAATATAGTCAACATAATTATATATTCTTTTTTATTACAAATGAAAAATGACTATAAATGTGTTAATAAGTTATTTAAGTTATTAATCTTTTGAATTTTTTTTAATGTTATATATTGTATATATGTTAGTTTGAATTATAATCTTTTTTTTTTTGAAAAGATTATTAAGGTATGAAAATTTATCATGGGATATGGAATGGAGATATCAGTTATTAATCTTTCAAAATGATAAAAGTTCATCCTTGTTTTTTATTATTTTATTTATTTTGTTATAATATATTTTTACTGTTATTAAACATTATTGAGTTAATAATTTGATCTCACTACATAATCATTATTATATTACATTCATATTAATAAATAGACTAATTATTAATAATTACATAACATTTATTTATATATATGTTAATATTATAAACATTTTAGAAATATATTTTATTAGTCATTGCTTATATAAAGTCATGGTAATAAATGACTTGATTAAATCCATCCCTGAAGAGGGCTAATTGCGAATTCCTCACGAGTTTGAATATCGTGGCATAATAGTGACTGAAAGAGGGATGAGAGATGGATGAAGTAGTCTAAATTACATCTAAATCTATCTAATAATTGTTGAGTTAGCATAGTAAATATACATGTAATCATGGACTTAGAATTTCATTGCTTCATCTCCAGCATTCTACCCGAAGACCCTAAGTCCGATTGAAGTGAGATGCGCACCTCTTTCTGGTGAAAACCGATGTCCTGTTACAATTAATATCTAAAAGTATTAAAATGTACTTACATTATAGATTTATATTTTTTATATACATTGTAAATTGTCAAGTGTACCTAGAAAATATGTTATATAATTTTTTTTCTGACCATTAAAAGCTCAATAGTTATGCTAACAATATGGGTAACATCAGTAGCATGTGAAAGGTTAAGCTAGATACCATAGTAACCAACAAGGAGATTGTTGAAATTGCCAGTGAAAGAAAGATAACAAATTTTGTTGCTGTCAATTCGTTCATTTTCTGTTACCTGACATAAGTGCAAAGCTTTATTTGGGCCAACTCCACCAGGACCAAAAAACACTTTGAGAAAATCAACTTCAAATGATTTCTAAATTCACACAATCATCATTAAAATCCATCTTATATATCAATTCAATACGCCCAAGAATAATTCAATTTTAAAAAAAAAATATGTTTAAGTGGTACACGATTGATTTTAAATTTTGATTCATCAAGATAAATAAAAAGATGCTAAATATCATTTATTATTAATATGTTCTATTATTGTTTTAATTTGTATGTTATATATGCATGCTGTATACATAGTACACAATGAATGTTTGAAATTAAATTTATTGATTGTTCTCATGGAGACCATTTATAGGTACTGCTATTTATTACTATTAATGTCAAAGTTTATTCAATGTTTTCTTTCAGTAAATAATTTATGTTTCATCATAAAATTTGTTTGAAAGGTAGATCAGTTTGTAGATAATTTACATAATATTATGTGTGCATATTTTTTTATATGTGAGATTAATAGTTTTCTTTTTTTTATTCATGGAAGTTTAGCATGTTAGGAAGTGTATAGTTAGTAATAAATCTTATTGAATTCTCAGAATTAGAAGTGACATAGTAGACTATATTAACTCTTTTGGCTGTAATTGAAACCCTCTTTTAAATGATTATTCTAAGGAGTTAGTATTTGCAATTTAAAAGAGAAGTATAATTACAACAGAAAAAGGGGCATATATATATACTGGCACAGTAAGAAGAGGGTTTTGATAATTTTGAGTGAAGGTCAAGGCGATCTTACCTTGAAGAACATACATATGATTTTGAAGAAAATATTACGATCATTATTTATCTATTATTGTATTTTTTTTTTATGTAAAAGAGTAGGTAGTCCTCATTCAGAGACAAATGTGAATATGAATGATATTGAAGTAAAACGAAAATTAGAAAAGAAATAGATATGATATGTTGTTCGGTTATAACTAATGCTATTTCAAAAGAAGAGTAAACAACAATCATAATAAAAAATATATCATTTGTTTCATTTTAAGTGACTGATTTTTTAAAATTTTTTAGCACTTATCACTGTATGAGTCATTGTGCAATACTTGATGTTGTGAATTTAATCAAATATATATTTTTTTTACCGTGAGAACTTTTAAACACTCATGATTGCTTGGATAAACTAACAAATTGTTATGGTGGTTAATATTAAAAATTTAGAAACGTTAATAAGTTATTATAGTTGGTCCTTTGCTAATGTAAATTAGATTCAATAAAACGTTCCCTTTGTTTTTAATTTATATTCTGGTGAGCAATCAAATCTCACTAGTCACACTAAACCCTGAGAATAGATTAATTAAGTATTAAAAGAGGTTGTAAAATTTGAATATGTTCTAGTGCTTGTTATGAGTTCAGTTTACATAATCATAAGATATTATTCCACATGCTAGTTCACTATTGTTTAACTGTTAACAAATTTGGATATATGATTTTTCTGTTTTCTATCTTTTATTTTGTAAGTAAAACACAATTTTTGTAATGATGATCCATAGGTTTAGGATTCAGAGAACTAACTTACTTACTCTTTCACTCTCGTCTCATAGTGTTTTAATTTGAAGTCTTGGTATCTTTATATTTTGTTATCCCAATTCAGATGTCATAATTCGTGGAGCATGCTGAAGTATCCCTTCATCACTCTTTGGTACCTATGCATACCATTACATTTTGCTGTCAAAACTGTGGGGTATTTATTGGGTTATCCAGCTTAGCTCAGCCGAATACATATCATTACAATTTGTTTGTAAAATTTATCTATTAGGTAAAATTTTTGAATGGTATGTAATTTATTTTTAACAGTTACAAATAAATAATAATTTTGCTTGATTTTCTGCTACATCTTATTTCATATCTTTCTTAACAATCCCACAACAGTCGGCTAGCAGACAGGCTTAATTGGAAGTGTAAGATTTTTTCATGTTAGAAATTTTGTGATGAAAATTTTTTTAATTAAAATCCCAAAAATGGATTTAAATATGTAGTACATGCCTCATTGTTAAGTGAGATATCAAAAGGTTATCCACTATTTCTGTATAATTATCAGTTTGCAATTTGCCTTATGAAAATAATGATTTTTTTTATCATTATTATTCCATTCTTAAGAATCTAACAATATAGTATAATCTAAATCAATCTAGAAAAAATGCAATGATCTTTAGATTTACATTGATATCCCATTTAGATTTTTCGTAATGAACTTTTGCTAAAATCAATTTTGAGATTTGCTGTATGTGTAATATATATCAAAGAAAAAATATTTCTGGTATTAATAAGTTAACTTTTCAGAATCAATGAACAAATGCTATTCATCTATATAGTGTTCATGATCAGAAGCCTCCATGACTGAATTAATATCTTTATAAAATCAGTCTTTTTCTGGTAAATTTTTTTATTGATTTATGAGATTGATTGTAAGGAAAACAATCATTTAGCATTAGATTTCAATTGTTTAATATTGAACCTATTCAATCACAATTAAAATTTTGAAAATCTTGTATTTCCTACAAGTAGACTGGAATAGTTGGCTCAGATTCTTTTTTTTAATCTTTTTTTTTAGCTTTGATTTCTCATCTTTTAAAGTTGGATGCTATGGAGAATTCATTACATCTCCAAATAATTAATCTTAATAAATATTTTACTAAACTTATATTTTTAATACAAGTTTATTTTATATACCTGGAGTCTAGATGTAATATAAGGGATTTGAACACAGATTTTCAAATTCCCTGTAGCCATCCACTCTATTTCATACAACTGATACACATGGCCACACACATGTCAAAAAGATAAATGATCTCCAGTATACATATTTTATGCTGAACCAGCACTCATCTGTTAGTCCTTATCATAATCAGTTTATATTACGATAGCAAATCTTTTTACTTTAATAGATCGGCTTCAATCTACTGTACCTTCTTCAGCCATCCATACCATTGAAAATCTGATGATGGAATGCCCAAATCCCTTGTTAATCACAATATAAGTCTGTATTCAAATCCCCTATATTACATCTAGATTCCAGATATATAAAATATACTTGTGTTTAAAATATTACAAATTCAGACTGTATCCTGCCCATCCCTCTTCTGATTATTTAAATTGACATGGTTATATGGGGTGAGATTTGGGGATTTCATCGTCAAGTTTTTAATGGTTTGGATGGCTGAAGAATTGCAGGGTGGAGTAGATTGAAGCCTGTCCATTAAAGTGTGAAGATTTGCTATCTTAATATAAACTAAGCACTGATTATATATATGTGTGGGAAATGATAATCTTGATCAACTGATGAGTGCTGATTCAGCATGAAATACATATATTGGAGATCATTATTTATCTTTTAACATTTGTGGTTGTGTGTATCTGTTATATGAGATGGACTGAATGACTGAAGGTTGCTTGAAAGTCTGTGTTCAAATCCCCTATATTAAACTTATAATAACAAATTTTAAAAATTTTAGACAAATTATTCTTTACACTTCTAATTTCAAAATATTCTTACTAGAATTATTGATTTATAAATTGGAGTTCCAATATGAGCTGTTGGTAATCAAATATGACTATTACACATTTTTAAATTTAATTAATCAATATACAGTGTTGTGGGAATTGATTTCATTGCAGATATTAAAGCATTTCACTAACCTCTTTATTTTTTGAAATGATTATTTTTGTATTTAGACAGAAATAACACTATTGTCATTATTGAAATAATAAATATGAACTCTTCAAACCATCCTTCAATATTCTTGGACGTTATATGATAAATCCTTGAAACATCACATGACCACTTTTCCTTGCACAAAATATTAAAATAGTAGCAGCAACTCTCTCCATTGATTGCTATCGCTTACACTAAATGGCCTATCATATGAAGAGAGTTGCTACTATTTTTTGTTACACAATAAATATGAGGTTGTTGTCTTGTTTAGCCACTTTACATCTGAAATAAAATTCATAGAATTTTTTTACTAATGGTGTAAAGTTACATTTCTGGGTTTAAAAGTTGTTGACACATACATATAGCAGAAGGAATTGGGATGATTACAACAGTTTCTTATTATGACAGAATACCAATGTAAAATTAACAAAAATAATATTTAAAAAAAGAAAAAAATGTGTGCTAATTATTAAATACCGTGGTTCTCATAACTAAACTAGGCTCTTTTCTGAATATGTCTTAAATGTGTTTCAATTGAAACTGCTATGACTAAATTTACTCTGCCAGTATTTTTTTAAATCCAACTATTTAACGGAATAAATTATATTCATTTATAAAAAAGTTTCTGCATAATATTAATACATTATTAATTTTTTATTTTATGATTATGGTTATGAAATAAAATTAAGTCTGACAAAAAAAAAAAGTTATTATATTGGATTTCATATGAAAAAATTTATTTAGAATACATATTAAAATTTATTGAAACAATTGTTGGGATTACCAATGTAATTATTAAATGCCTATATATGGATTTATTATTTATCCTTTTATACAGAATGTTGGATTGTTAATTTTTTTTTTTTCATACTTTATTATGTAGTAGTTCCCATATAAGTTTTTCACTATAATACTCCTATTTTTAGATCATGAATGCATGTGTTTTACAATAATATATACTAGTATGATTATAGCATTCAAGTACACATCTGGTGATTTTCCAAATATGTAAGCTAAAAAATATATTTTGTTTAATATTTTTGTATTAACCTATATCTATTGCTTGTGATAAAAAGAATATTCAAATAAAAAATTAAAATTCTTATTTAAACAAATGTATTTTCAAAATTTTTTGTATTTTTTTTTTTTTTTGATTTTATATTTACAAAATTAAAAATATATTTTTTAGATCTAATTCAACAGATTTATTATTTTCATTTGTTAATAATAATATAAGGCTTATAAGCACTACTTATAAAATGTTCTTTATAAATATATCTTAATTAAACTCGTTATTGGAAGTGTACGATTTCATTTAGAGATCAGATCCTATATTTACTAAAATGATAAATTGATTTATATAAGTCTGATATTCATAAGTATACAATTAGTAAATACAATTTAGTATGGTTTATTATTTGTTGAGGGCAATATATTTATAGTCAAATTGCAGGTCTCTTCTTACTTGTCTTAGTTTAAATGAGAAGTTAAAAGTGATTAAATTGAGTGTAAATCATAAGATAGTTTTTTTTCTTTTTTGTCTAGAATTAGAATGATCATATATGTTTATGAGGGCTAATGATAGAATGGTTAATAAAATATGAATAATTAGTTAAATATAAAACTGTTACTAAAATAATGTTAAGTTAAAGAAACTTTTGATCTAATCTATTTAATTGTGGGTTTGTTACTATATGCATTTGTGAGTGGAAAAAAAAGACCTAAGCCTTTTGCCACTGAATTTCATTTAATAATAAGATTTCAAGTAATAATAGTAACATGTGGATTTGTTATCATATATAGAGTAAAGACCTAAATTATTTATCAATGAATTTTAATTAATAGCAGGGCTTTCATCCCATTTGCTGCTATTAATGTTAGATAATGATGTATATTGTTTTGTATTAGTTAAAATTGATAAATGGATAATATTGTTTCTTATTATTTGACTTTATTTCACACTTAATTCATTTCTTATTCAGTGTTATTAAAGTCCATATATTTTGAATATGCCATTGAAAATAATTATATGACTGTGCAGGATGTGTAAATTTTTAGATCTTAATGATAAATTCACTTTGAAAAAAAAAAAATGATAGTAGCTAATATATCTGCAATAGTTAATTGGATATTTGTATTTAAATGCAGATATTCAAAAACCATAATTGTGAACTCTTGTTCAAATGTCATACTTTGGTTGGCTATCTTTTTTTTTTCTGAACTCGTGCATTCTTGATTTAACTTTCATTTCATTTTCCTATCTTTTCCAGTTTCATCATTCTCTCCAGCAGTAAAGTTTGTGTAGACTATTGTGGATTACTATATGCCCCAGACATTTAATTCTTTTAATTATTTTCAAAAACATTTCTAATGTTTACCATTTTCATTATTTCACAAACTCTGTAGAAATAAAAACATGCAAGTTGTATCATTAATTATTTATCGCATGATTTTTTCAATTTTGAAAGCTCTTTGAAAGAAATATCAAAAAGAGATAAAAAGCAATTATAAAATTATACTTTTATTATGTTTTGTCTTATTTAAAAAGTGCCAGTTTTTAAAATTATAAGAAAAATATTTCTATCTGAATCAAAATTAATTAAAACTAAATCTGTGAATTGTGAGAATATTTGCAGTATCAGAGTCCTTGGCAAAATATTTACAGAAGTGTTGTCTAGAAATGTGCTGCTTCATTAAATATTCTGGAACTTCAACAAGATATTGTCTATAAAAAATAATAATATAATTATATATATTTATTTATATTTGTTTTGAGTTTATATATAACTGTTTCAGTGGGAAAAAATAATTAATACTAGTTTTTAAAAGTTGCAATGATATTTCCTTACATTGAAACCAATGAGACTACCCAATTATGTTTCAAAGAGAATGAAGTATAACCTAGACTGAAAATTAGTAAATTCTGAGATTGTTTTGACAGATAATAACTTGGTTGAGAATAACTTGTTGGGAGAATTTACATGAAGATATGTCAAAGGTAGGAAAAAATGATCTAATATTAAGTTTGACAGTATTAATAAATTAAAACTGTAATTTTAGCTTTAGTTGAAGGAGTTGTACAGATACTGAAATGTTTATTGTTACAACTTCTGTATGTCACATTTCTTTCGTACTATGTAAATTTTCATATGAGTGAAAATATACCAAGGAAGTAATTAGATTTCACAATTAAAATGTCCTTAAAAATTTCCCCAAATATTTTCTAGGAAAATTATGAGTATGCCTTTTTAAAATATTGTTAAGTTTTTTTTCAGGTTTTTTTTTTTTTTGTCTATTTTGGTAATGTTTTTTTTGTCATGAGAAAATTACACAGAATAGAGTTTCTCTTCAATCTTTCTCAAAAATAAAATGGGAATTTAAACATAGACAGATTCTAGATAGAAATGATGGAGAATGCTTTTTGATGTTTGTCTGAAGATTTTGATGATGGCATTTTAGTTGTACTTATATGTTGGACTATTTCCATAATCTAATATATTGAATGTTTTTAGAAAAAAAATTAATTATTTAAAACAATTACATACAATTGTTAGTAATAGCACACACTTTAGTATATACACAATGTTTCGAGTGGTAATATTCTCTTCTTCAGATGTTGCTGGCCTGACCAGTGATAGTATTAGCATGGGAATCAAGCCTGGACCTATTTAGATTTTTGAATATTGAATTTTAAGATTAAAGGGATTACTTTAAAATTCAATATTGAAGAATCTAAAAGTCCTAAGTTCATTACTGTTACTGGTCAGGCTAGCAATATCTGAAGAAGTAAGGATAATATTACTACTTTAAATGTTGTTATTACCAACAGTTGATTATAATTGGAAAATTTAAATAAAGTTTAAAAATTTTTCTAAAGACATTCAATATTTAATATTAGATGATGGAAGTAATCCAACATATATATAATTACAATGTTTTTGATATTTTGCTTTATGGAAAAATGATTTAATCCTTTTTCATAGAGTTATAGTCTCTACAAAGATGATCCAATTATTGTAGGTAAGATGTTGTTTTGATAAGTCCAATCTTTTGTCAAAAAATCAGAAATCTGCAATTATAAGTGAGAACACTTGAGTTCAAAATCTTTAATCATTTAAAAAATTTAAGATTAGCTTGATAACTAGTGTTATGATGAATGCTGGATGGTTGTTATGTTTATAAACCAAGACAACTAATTCAGTAGTTTAAAACAAATCTCTGATCTATTTACATTACTATGATTCTGGAGTGATATAGATATTGCTTTTAGCAAGAGAAATGTCATATATTCAAAGTACTAATAAATCATGAGAAGAGAGAATTAATTATTCGTTGATATGATTGAATTTCCCATTGATTGATTACTACTCATTGAAAGTTATAAATTAAGTGGGAATCTTAAATAAGTAAATCAATAAATATTGTTAATCAATTTAATGTCTTAGTATCTGCCAAAGAACTTCTTGACAAATTAATTTTTGTAGACGATGAGCTCCTATAACAGATATTTGCAAAAATCTTGAATAGGAAACCATCACTCTGAAAATCAATATGAGATGCAGAGAATGACTGTGGAAAAAGTTTGCTATTAATTAAAAGGGGACAGATACTTCTTTCCACTTTTTGAGATCTTAAAAGGATTGAGCAGTAAACTTTATTAATGACCATTTCATACATTTTTTGTTGTTGTAACTGATAATTTTATGTGATTGATTATTAATGAGCTACTCATCTACATACTTTAGCTATCATTATGTTTATTGGTTTGTACCTTATAATTTAAGTTCAATAAATACCATGATTTGTCTTCTCATTTACATGTTAGTTCTTAATTGAATTATCAATTAAATTTTCTTGCAGACAGTATGAACATGTGTATAATGATTATTCTACTTTTATATTTGTAGAATTAAATTATTGCTCTTATTACCAGTAAGTTTTAAAATCATCAACCAAAAATAATAATTGGCAACTGAAAGCAGACAGTAATTAAGAATCTCCTAATTGCAGATTTAGACTGACATTTGATGATCTTTTATTTAGCTTTCTACAATTGTAGATCACTTTGAAATTAAAGAAAATTACATGAATTAGAAAAACTGACTGGTATTAATGGAATTTTGTGAAGTTAGAAGAAAAAATGAGAATAATTAACTTGAAAAGTGGATGTGTACTTTACTATAAAGAGCAAATATTGGAAATCATAAATAAAATGTGAGTCATTATGAATAAAAACTGAAGAACAGTAATGTGGAGATTGATGGTATATTAAAGAGTGTGATAAGTTATTCAATTTAATGTAAGATATCAAATGCAGATAAATTATGTATCTCACCAAGTTCTTGGGATAAAGAAAAAGAGGATTTTTATTTTGATGTACACAATTCCTTTTGATCAAACCAAACATATTAAAATTTTTATAGTAAACTAAGAGGACACAGTCCCTCTGTCACCTTTGGTCCCCCCCCCCCCAGGATCGCTCCATTTACCCATACCCTTTCAGCAGAGCTTATTGAATATTTATTTCTAACACTTCTTTCCATACAATATATACATAGTATTTTTGTAATTCCAATGGAATATATTACATTCAAGTTGGATTACATTAGAAAAGAATGACACCAAATATATATGTAGAATTTAAAATTTCCCTGATATAATGCATTATATAAAATCACTTATAATTTTTTGCAAAATGTAGTAGAATTGCCAAAGAAAAGAAGTATTAAAATAATGCAATAATAAAGAGTATGTTATCAATGCTTTTAAATAATTTTTTTCAAAAGGCAAAAAAAAAAAAACACTGAAAGATTCAAATATCCTAATCTTTTCTCAACTTTCAATCTCAGAAATAAAGACTAGAAGAACATTTAATTTAAAGAAATCCCCCCTCCCAAAAAAAAATCTATAAGTTGCATTCATATATTTTAACAAAAACTATAAAATTACTTACAAAATAAATTTTATTTTTCTTGTGTTAAATAAGACCATATTTTTATTTTGTAAAATGTAACTTCTTACTCTTTATTGTTAAATGAATCAATAATAACCCATAAAGGGTTATTTAAAATGAATTGACTACCCTTTGGTATATTGGTCATCCCGACTATTTTTCAGAGAATCATGGATCAACTAACTGCTGGAATACTGGGTATGATACCATACTTTGGCTCCAGAACAACTCTGGAGGGCCACCAAAGAACTCCTAGATAAATTCAAAGCCTCTGGATTTGAGGCCAAAGAGTTTCAATCTTTGTGATAGAAAATGAATGCTAGTGGCATTTACCCAACTCAAAAGAAGGTGTTGGCAATAAAGAAGACCAAAACACCAGAAAATAAGAAGGAACTTTCAGTCCTTTTTAGGACTGCTAAACTATTAATGAAGGTTTCTTATACCATAAAACTATGGCTGCTGAACCACTATACAGGCTACTGGACAAAAAAGCAGCCTGGAAATGGGACAGTAAGCATGACAAAGCATTTAATATCTAAAGAATTTAATATCAGATACTGCAGTGCTGGCACATTTCAACGTGGAAAAGATGCTTGTGATGACTTGTGACATATCACCTGTAGGAACGGGGGTAATATTGTCCCATAGGAATAATGATGGAGCACCCAGGCCTATTGCTTTTACATCAAAGTGCCTCTCTAGAGCTGAGAAAAATTATGCTCAAATAGATAGAGAGGCCCTGGCTTTGATCAATGGCATCAAAAAGTTCCACGACCACCTATATGGCAGACCATTATACTTCAAACAGATCATAAACCCCTCATGGGGATCTTTGTGTCTGATAAGGGAATCCCACAGCATGCCTCATCATGAATGCTGTGATGGTTCAATTTCCTATCAGCCTATATACTTCAAACAGCTCATAAACCCGTCATTTGTCTGATAAGGGAATGCCACAGCATGCCTCATCATGAATGCTGTCCTATCAGCTTATGACTTTACCCTTCAATATATCGAGGGAAAACATATCCCTCACATAGATGCAGTAAGCTGACTGCCTTCAGAAGTCGCAGACAGTTTAACATCATCATGCTAATCAATTAACATGATTGATCTAGACCCAATCATACCACTGAACAGCAAGTCAGTGGTAGGGTGGACTAACAATGATCCAGGATTCCAAAAGCTACAAAAATGGGTCCAACAGATTTAGTCTAATAAAAAAACCAATTGAGTTACACTTAGCCTACTGGCTGCATAGGTTGGATCTCTCAACTGAGCGTGGCTGCATTATTTAGGGATCCAGAATTGTAATTCCCCCAGCTGGATGTTACCAGGTGCTCAGTTTGTTGCATTATGGATGCCCAGGGATAATCTGGATGAAGATGCTCGGAAGATGGTGGCCTACCTTAAATGCTGACATCGAAGCCAAAGTCCGCCACTTCTGGCAGTGCAAAATGAATCAGAAAATGCCAGCAAAAGACAAAAGAGTCCAGTGGCCCAAACCTGAAGGGCTCTGGTCTAGACTCCATCTGGACTATGCTGATTCATGGAAAGGCAGACTGCTGTTAGTAATGCCACATGGTCTTCCTAAAACACTAGTGACTGACAATGGCACAGCTTTTTTCAGCTGGTGCATTCAAAGCTTTCTGCATTAATAACATTGAACTTATGAACAGCCCTCCATTCCACCCTGAAAGTAATGGTCATGTGGAAAGATTGGTACAAGTTGCTAAGAAGCTGATAACAAAAATGGATATGGGAAGCTGGAACACCAAAATTACCAGGATTCTGCTAGTACAGCACTCCACGCTGAGCACAGCAACAGAGAACTAGAAGAACTGTTTGTTATTCAACAGACCCTTAAGAACTATCCTATCAAACCTGAAGCCTGATGCCAAACTTGAACGAGAAGAGACAAACAAAATAAAAACTTCAAATAGGTACATAAATACTATGCCACATGTACTACGGGTCCACAAAATGGATACCAGCAGTGGTGACTGAACTAAAGAGTCTCTATACTATCGTTGTGTAAACAGAAGATGGTCATCAACATCATTGCCATTTCAACCATCTAAGACTCAATAACACAACAGAAGCTGACAAAAGCAGTAACCTTCCTGGGACAAGTACATCAAACAGGAAAGATAGACATCAAAGTCAAGGCGGCAGCAAACATCCAAGGACAAGTTCATCAAGCAAAGAAGAAATCAAGAAAGCGATGAACGGAAGTCACCAACAAAGTGGCCAATATATCATCCAGCACATCTCAATGATTACATTCTCAGGGCCAATTTTAGCCAGGGGGAGGGATGTCATATCTGACCTTGCCTTTAAAAGTGGCCTATTCCAGATTCCTTGCATGATTGGCTAGCACCCGGTCGCTACCCAATAGAGATAAATCCTTCATTGGGATATGCGTACCTAATCTGAGTGTTTCCAGTAATGTAAGGGATCTGCCATTAAATAATCAGCCTTTTTGGAGGCAAGGCAGAGAGCAATTACTTCTGTCAAACTGAACAACTCAACATGCTCTCCAATAAACCCTCTGCTGTCCACGCAGTGAGGCAGGTCCATCTAAGGACTGGAAACTGCTATGTCCACAGCTGAATCAAGGCAAGCTGTACTGCATAGCCAGAAGGGTCATACTTGAACTCATGAGGCAGGCTACTTATATAGCTAGAAGTGAGTTCCATTACTCGGCATGACTATCTCAACATTAAATTGCATCGACCATATTTGTTTTATTAACTAACATGTGTGTACATTTTTGTCACTAATAAATTATACATGTTAATTGTTGAATAGTGTCATCATTTGTCTGTTGGTTTGGAACCGAACCTGTAAATTTAGCGAAATACAACTGTATTTTTTACTATAGATGCTCTGTTTCTGCAAAGTTTAACAAATTTATTCCTTTTTTTATAATGGTATCAAATAAAATTTTTTTAGTCCATTATTAACAGATTTCATAAACAACATCATTTGGTTCTATTTCCATATCACTTATAATTTTATATATATCACTTATAATTTTATATATATAGGGAGAAAAAAATTTAATGCTAGAATTGAAAAATAATTGAAAGGAGAATGTGTTATAAGTAAATTTGAATATATAGAAATTAGATATGAGGTAAGACTTAGGAAAACTGGCAGAAAATCTGCATATAATGAATTTAAAAAAAAAAAAATTGCTGCAGAATCCAATTATATTTTCATTAACAGAAAAGATGATTTTTCAACATTAATGTGCTTAGTAGATTCTTTACAGGAGTGATCATTGATAAATAAAATATGTGTTGATGTAAAACTGAAGAAATAGAAGTTATTAACGAAGACAGTATAATTTTAAACCATTAACAGGCTTCAATAATAAATTAGATCTAAATGAACTCAATAAAAGGATAATTGATACTTACTAAGGTCAATTTCCATATTTGATATAAAAAAATATATTCACCAATAAGTTTTGAATTGGGACAAAGTATTTGTATGAAGAAAAGAAGGAATATAAAAATATTTAAAAAATTACTCATTTAGTAGAATTGAATATCATAAATTTTTTAAAATTATACAAAAAGATTTCAGTGATCATTTAATGTAATATAAGTGTGAATTGGCAAGAAAAGCTGTAGAAAAGAATCAGTCTCGATATTATAACATAATGTCTTGATGTTGGAAGGAAAATTATTTCAGCAATAATAAAATATTATTATTGAAAAAAGGGACAATCTCATGAAGAATATGGAAGAGTTCTTCTACACAGAACTATATAATAACAAAGAACAAGAAGAACTATATAATAATAAAGAACAAGAATACAAAGTAGTCATGGTAGTTCAACATCTTACTTACCAAGTATTTTAAATGAACAAGTGAAGAGCAGAAAAGTTGCAGAAAAATTTGGAATTATTGATGTCTTAAAAAGAGCAAATGAAGATACACAGAAAATTTTGATAAAGTTATATATATTAAATGTCTAAATGATAAAGAATTCTGAATATTGATATTTAAGAAAATTGAAAGAAAAGGTATTAGAAATTCCATGACCATCTACTCGTGTATTAGAAATTACATGACCATCTACCTAATTCATCTTCAGAGAATTTTGGAATCAAGTCAATGAAAAGAACATATTGGATTTAAAAATAGCATTGGTAATAAATCATATTCAAGAAATAACAGAAGTTATAGGAATGAACAATATATTATGAAAAGAGATTTGTCTATATGTATTTTCGTGATGGCTAAATGTTTGGAACATCAAGATTATCTAATGAAAAATATTTATCAAAATGCAACATTAATGATTATATTATACCATTAGACATTACTTACATAAGCTGTTTACACAGATGCAAAACTCCCATACAGTAGCGCCTCTCAGTACAAATCAAAATGAATAGGAGCTAGATAGGAATTTTATGTGCAAACCTTCCTGCATCCATTGATTACTCTGGCAGTGCTACTGTATGGAGAGTCTTGCCTCTGTGATTATACTACATGATAATAGTAAGAATTAGCATCTTTAAGTTATATAAAATGATTCCATATCCCCAAAATTTTACAGTAACTTTAGAAGAAATGGTAATCATGTGATGTTTAGTGGTTTAACTTTAGAAGAAGTATGTGATTAAAATGAAAAGCTATATTAATAAAAATAATAGATTATTTAAGTCATTGAAATTTTGGAGATGATTTGCTTATTTTTGCAAGAATTATCAGCTGAAATCAAAAGAGAATTAAAAATCAATGTTTCTAAAAAGACTAAAGCAATGTTGAATGACTTTTCAAATAAAAAGCAAATAAAGATTGGTAATCATAAATTAGAAATCAGCAATTAATTAATACAAATGGAAGCATAAAAATCAAACTTGGAATACATTTGATAAAAATAATAAATTTTGAAAGAAAATATTTCAATATATTTGAAAAGGAAAATTATATAATAAATATATCTCACATCTGAGACTTGGATGATTAACTGAAGACAACAATGACAGAATGAAAGCTAAATACATGGTTGAAAAAAAAAAGTAGGTATCATTAAAATAATATCTGAAATGTGGGTTGGATGTTATTAGAAGTGATGACATTAATAATTACCTAAGATTTTAAACTGGATCCCAAAAGATTGTAAAAGAGTTAGAAGGACATGTGAGATGGATAGATAGGAAAGTATGGATTGAAGAAACTTGAAAAATTGGAAAGACATTCATCTGGCAGTGGATCATAAAATAATTGAAAATAATATCACAGATGATGCTTTATTAAATACAAACTTAAAAGATAATTGAATTTAAAGTAAACAAGATTTGCAAATAAAGATTTTAATTGAAAAAAATAAGCTGAAGAATCTCAAAGTTTTTTTTTTTCATATGTCATAGCATCGGCCGGGACGTGAACCCACAACTGTCTGCAACCGATACCTCTCGGCTAACAACGCAAGACAGAATCTCAAAGTTGAAAAAAATAAAAACTATTTTTGTAGTATAATATTACATAATCACTTTAATCAAATTGCCCAATTATTGTGTCTTTGGAAAGTGGACTAAAATCAATATAATAAATAGTGGCTTGAACATAACAAACCAATAAAGTAGACTTCTAACATAAACTTATTACATAAATCATAAATCTTGCATAAACATTGCTAGACAAGATTTTATATTAAAGGACATGATACATAATGATTTACAGTATAATATAACTATTTTACCAATATCAAGTAATGTATTTAATTGCATTTATAGATCAATATAAATGATGCCAGTATCATTTTGCTAAAAGTATCAAATTTCTTCCTATGTTAGATGTGATTGTAATTGTTATATTATTTGGTTCTCAATTTGAAAAATATATTTTTATGTGAATAATAGATGTGCTTAATAGTTTTAGAAGACTGATTTTTTAGAGGATTAATTTTAGGATAAATACAATACACATTAAAGCTATTTCATATTGAAAAAATACAAGAATATAGTTCTTATTATCAAACTTTCTATTAATTCCTTGTAAATGCAAAAATATTACAAGGAAAAAAATATTGAGAAAAAAATTATCTTTCTCTTTATACCAAAATTGATCTCATCTTATTATATGATAATAAAAGATATAATCAAAGAAAAATATTGGGATAGTTTATTGTTTTTATGAAAAATATCTGCAAATCAGTCCTTTGTTGGTTTTAGACTTTATTATTGGAAATAAAACATATTAAAATATATAAGTGACCAAGTAATGAGAGATCATTATTTTTATCAAGTGATATTAATTATTGTAAATATAGAATTGGGTCCATTAAGTATATTACTTTGGTTAAATTTTTATTCTGAATATATTTTATAAAATTTTTCAGTTTATGTTAAATTATTGTTTTGAATGTAGGTGTATGGGATTCTTAATGATGTATACCATTAGGTTAGATATCAAAATGAATATTTATTTATTATATTTAATTAATTGTAAATATATATATTTTAGGTTATCAGCATGGTGCACCTCCAGTAGTAGTGCATACGATTCCAGGACCTCAAGTTGTACTTGTAGGAGGATGTCCAGCTTGTAGAGTAAGTTCAAATTTTTATTTAAAAATTAGATATTTATGGATCTTATGCCATAATGGTGATATATCTGTCATCAATCTTCAGGTTTGAACATGGACCAGGAGTATCTTCGCATTTTTTCTGACATAAGCAGATAGAATTTTTTTTTTTTTAGGCAGTCAGACTGTAACCAACTTTAATCATTAAATAATGATTGCTAACGAATATCTAGTCATTATCAGTCAGGAAATACAACTTTCAGAATATTTCTCTGATACTCATAGATAAATATATGTGATTTGCTGACTGTAAAAGTCAAAAAATATAGTCGTTATATGATGCAACCTTATCCTAGTTAGTGAAATTTTATACTTTCTGTAAGTGCTGCTGATCTTAGCAAATTGTTGTAGACTTCTGATCACTATATAATTCTTAAAATATTGTGTCTTTTTAGATCATTAGGTTCTTATTGCATCTCTATTGTTTGAGTTAAGATTTTCCATCTTTCATTTTTTCAAATGTTAGGTTCAAATAAGATCATTTCAATGAGATTATTTGATTGAAATAAAAATTCATACCTAATCTGACAAGAAATCTATATTTCTTTTATGCTAATAGTATTGAATCATTGATTTTACTAATCTTTTCTCAGTCTCCATTTTTCACTTGCATAAATTCTTGTGAAGTGATAAAAAGATAGACTCAAGAGGTAAAAGTTCTTGATTCAAAACACAAACTATCACTTTTGATGTTCAAAGATTACATAACTTTCACCAAAAAACGATTGTTATGTGATATTTTGATTTTTGTTAACTTTGAACATTTATCATCTGCTGTTCCTGTTATATATGCACACAAAATAAGATAGGGAAAGAAAGAGTAAGTTCCCTTTCTAAAAGTAGATTGAGATTCTTAGATAATGGCTGCTATGACTATGACATTTGCTTATCATTAGTATTGGTTTGCTATTATTTAACACAATTTATCCTAGCATTTTACTGTTAGAATTACATCATAAACTTTAATGGGCTTTTATATTATAAGGTGCATAATTTTGTGAGAATTTCATTAATATTCAGTTCAAAGAATAATTGGTTAATTCATTAATATATCTAACTTCTTATTGTAAAGAATAGTAAAATGTTTTGTTTTTTAAAAAATAAATCAAATAAAGTGTAATATAAGTTCTTTATATTGTAACTATCATTTGTACATTCATGCAACAAAATCCAGAGTCCTGGCAAATTATATTAAGGCTGATCCACCAACACTCCATGACTTACTATCCTATGAATGACATATGTGAGGCTACACTCGGAGTTGCTTAGTTCGCGTGCTGGTAGTAGCAAAGAGTGGAGAAAGAGTCGAATAAATGACTAAATTACTCATGATTAACTAAACACATATATCTATTGCTGGCTAGATAATGCATATTTCAATAATTAACACTAGCATCAAATAGATTTGGATAAGGTTTGGTAATGAATTGCGAAGAACACACTAAACATTTATGAGTTTTAAAATATTTAATTATAAATTATAAGATAAACAATACAAATATAAAAGTGCATTGGGATTTACACACACAAGCATTTTATAGCGATGAGAGGATTTCAAAACAAGTTCTCATCTCTTATGCACTTTAAAAGAGTTTATTACAATTTAATGTTTATTACAGTTTTATTCTACAATCTATTCATGCTCTAACTATGGTATACAAGAATGATAGCTAATATATATATAACCAATATATTATTACGTAATGAGCAGTCAATGTGCTCTTTATGCAGATTGTATAATATAAACTAGATCTGAGATTCAGATTATTGCTGAACAAATAATATTATGGAGGGCAAACTGGCGATTGGTAGCGTAACTTCCAAGACTACGGCGCTACATAAAATAAATAAGAGATGCTATCCGAATGTGCAATTACTCATGGGATTCAGTACCAAGTACTCTGTTTTCGTGGACCATATGACTTGCTATCTTAAAGTAAGTGAACATTTAATTCGGGTGATCGGAGCAGCTTATAAAACAATCTGAACCCTCGTGTTCCAGTTCTAAAAGAATGAACTGTCTGAACTAAGGATAATGGGGTGGCCCTTAAAGCCAAAGCCCATTTTAATAAAAACATAATAGCAAGGCATATACTGCATCTCTGTGCTTTATAAAAACACATTTGTAACGCTTTCTAAAATATAAACATTAAAATTAATCGAGCGTGAAATCTATAGTTTCATTCTGTGAAACTACTATACACCTGTTCGTAAATTAGTATACTTAAATCATGCTAAAAGAGGTAATTATAAGTGACCTAGTTTACCCAGTAATCCGTATGGTTTATGAGAATAAACTAAGGGGGAGTAAAGTATATTTAGGACTTAAAGTTAACTAATTACTTATAATATACTTTAAAATAATACTCTCACTATTACTTAACCAACTAGACATTTAATAAGTAAACCTGAATTAAACAACAAGCCAAAACATAGTAGCTTAACTAATATATATATAAGAATAAGTTTTCAGATCGGAGATTTCTAGGCATGGTAATCAGCAACATAAATTAGTTGAGTGAGAGCATCTAATCAACTCTCCAAAATTATTATTATTATCAATCTCTGCTCTGAATGGCATAACAGAGATAAATTAACAATGTATATAAGAGAAATTAGGCATGATCGCAGATTAGAAAGATAGACAAATAATAATAATAACTGACTACAGTTATATTATCTTAAGAAAATTATAAATTACTAATGTTTATTGAGCAGGCAAGATTCTTACAAAGATTATTATTAAAACAAAGTTACAGAATTTACTTTTAAAAAGTTATTAATTTTGAACGTTCAACATTTAGCTAGCTTTGGAATTATAAATTAATTTAATTAGCTTTGGAATTATGAATTAATTTAATAGTTTAAATTTAATATTTTATAGAGCCCTGTGGGAAGAAATTTACCGATCTTCTTCTAGCTGAGATGCTTGATGCTGGCGTTCTCCATTAGGCTGGCTTGTCCGATGTCTTCTTGGCAGGCTGTGTCTTGAACTCCATCTCCATCATGGACCAGTTTTCCGAGAAAAGAGGGACAGTGATTGTTTTACCTCATGGTTCTCATTATAGAAAAAGAGTGAACATTTTGAGGTTTTTTATTTAACTCTTTCTCATCCCCCCTCACAAGCCATTAAAAATTGTTTACGACTTTTAATTTTCAATTTTTAATAGCCAGCTTAAATTTTAAAAGAGCAAAAGATCTGGCTTGGATATTGACAAGTGGTGCCGGGTTAATGATTTTGTCTTTGCCCTTTTGAATTTTAATTTTAAATCTTACAAATCTTCAGCTCTCAGTTTACCATTTAATTAGAGGTATTTCTGAGAAACCGATGACCTTGATTCTCTCTTTTTTTAAAAAGAGATTTAAGCTGTCAACATTCTGTTATATATATAAAACAGACACCCCTGAATTTAAGAATTATATGCGAATACCAATGATTCTGTACATTAAATAACTTAAAAAATAATTTAAAAAGAATTTAGAAAATCTGTAATGTTTATTAAGTCTATGACATTACAGTTCCCTTCGCATATGTACATAGGTGTGCTCCCACACATACAACGATGTTCACAACTTATTTTAATTTTATTAATTTTAAAATTATAAATGTGTATACATTATATGCATTCAAACATTAATATGATTATTAGATGTGTGCGCAGTTACAAATACAAGCCCATACACGTAAATATACGCTACTACATATTAAAACATTACTGTAAGGTTATATACGTGGACTGAACCGGGTAAAAAGATACTACTATGGAACATAGTAAATGAAACAGGATGATGGACAAAGTTTCAATGTCTAGTGAAGGTTTAAACCAGGTTTTCTGGGGTTGTAAAGTAATTTTTTGCATTAATGTTTTAAAGGCAAAATTAAATTCTGCTTATTATATTAATAGTATGAAATATTATTTTATCTATTAGAAAGCTTGATCAACCATGTTTTAATACTTTGATTCAATTTAAATCTTTTAGTAAAATATCCTTATTATTTCTATTAAATCAAAATATAAGAAAATTGTACATATTAAAACATAAATTACACTTATAGATAGATTAAATTGAAAATAAAAAAGAAATTAATGTTAAATATTAGCTCTAATTGTTATTGATATTGTCAATTATATTATCAAGATATTACTACTTTATTTAATAATCAATATTCCAAAATGGAAAATTGGGAGTTGCGATAAGAAGTGTAATCTGCAATTTAGAAGTAAAGAATATTGAAGAAAAAACTGTAACTTATATTGAATGATGGTTATAATATATATATATATATGGAATGTGTTGATAATGTTTTTATTGGAATCCATTAGAAATAGATATTTTTGCAAAATTAAATAGCATTGGTCTTTTGGACATGAAGATAGAAAGCACATTAAATATCTTCATTTGTTAGCAAAATGGAATAATAAAACATTAGACTATAATACGTAAATTAAGCTTATTAAAATTAGAAGTTATATCAATCTTAAATCATTTATATAGCCAGTATATAAATATGAAGAATTTAAAACTTTTATGCTAGAACCATAGTTTATCCAGATTTGAAACTGATTAAAAAAAATATAATGTTAATAAATGTATTGCTGAGTTTGTTAAATAAGGGTTGCAAGAAATATGTATTGTTTAAGCATATAAAACAATTAGTAAAATATCAAATATTTTATTGCTTATTATTTCTATTAAATCAAAATATAAGAAAACTTTACATACTAATATATACCAAGTACACTTATAGATAGATGAAATTGAAAATAAAAAAAAGTTAATGTTAAGTGTTAGTTCTAATTGTTATAGATATTGTTAATTATATTAGTCAAGATATTACTGCTTTATTCAATGATCAGTATTCCAAAATTGACCAATGGGAGTTTTGATAAGACATGTAATCTGTAGTTTATCCATAAATAATACTAAAGGAAAAAACTGTATAATCCATATTGAAAGATGATGAGATTATATATTGAAGCGATATTTATATGTTTCATGTCGGTAATTTGAAAATTATAGAGGAAATCTTAAAAACAAATGTTTAAACAATTTTAATTATATATATATAATTTATATGTACAGATAAATGTATATGGTATAATTAAGGATAAATTTATTTTAAAAGTATGTTAAAACAAAATGTGTTTTTTTATTAACAATTACAAAGAGGAAATGAAATTCTTAGAAAAAGTATTTGAAATCTTGTAAATATAGTAATTAAGTAGGAAGATGAATATCTGATGTAATTTAGACTTATTTTATTATTCCCTTTCAAAGATAAAAATTTGTAAGTGGTATGATTGGGAAAATCAAACTGCAGACCAAAACAGAGGTCAGATATTATTTACAACCAATAGATCAAAGGATTCAAATGACTACAGATGGATCCTTTTTTTTTTGGCTGATAAGTAAGTCAAAAAGATATAAATAGGGAGTATAAGCTGGTTTATTTTTATTCTGATTCTTCTGTTATTCTGCTATGTGCTTTAGTCATTATGCTTGTTTCAGTCAGCTTCCCATAACTGTAACTTATTTGTGCATTTTTAATTCCAACGTGCTATCTGCTTCACTCTGGCCAGCTGGGAGTACAAACCATAGTCCATTGCTGCGTCCCGAAAAGAAAGTTGTCAACTAATGGAGAAACATCTTGAACGTTGTGTCTGATGTGTATACACATTATACTCATAAACTTCTAATGTTCAAAGCTACAGGGAGAAGCCAGCTGTCAATTAAAGAATAAACTACTGCCAAAGCTACCTAGTGAATTTTGAATTATGATTAAAACCTACTACCACCATAGCTATGGTTTCACAAATAAAATCCATCAAGATAAACCAATACCTAAAGACTGAATGTGAACTTTTAATACTGAAAGGAATAAGTATGAATTTTAAAAGAATATTATAAATATCAAGCTTAAGAAAATTGTAAATCTCTAGCATTATTATTTATCTTCTCGGTAATGAAAATATTTGAGTCAAGTAATTGTTAATCTGTTTATAAACGAGTATAGCAAGAGATTGTTTTGTTTTCTTTATCACGATACAATTTAGTTGGTGATATTTTTATATAAAGCAATTTAAGTTTATTATTGCAATCTGGCCATGCTTTTAATGATTTATTGTTCTCAATCATTTCCACTTTATCGAAAATAGAAACAATAATTTAAATCTGTAATTTAATGAATCTTGAAAGGAATTCAAGCAAGCTGCATAAACAGAATAAATTAATATGATCTTTTTGATTGTCTTTTAATAAATTAAACTTTTAAGCAAATTATCCTCCAGTTTTGAGAAAGTATAATTGGGATTATTGATATAAGTGAACTGCTGTAATCTTTATTTTGGGCTGTTTTGATTACATATAAAATTTATTCATATGTAATTTATTATTCATTATTTTATTTAGTGCAATAGTATGCAGTAGATGCAAATTCCTACTGTATATTATTTTTATCGTCTTTGTATGTATTGTGGATATTACCATTTGCAAAACTGCTGGTCACTCTTACGCTTAATACGCTATAGTCATAAATTCCTATCCTATAGCATGCTCCTAACTTATACATATATATCTATCAATAATTAATGTAACTGCCAATGTTGCTACTTACATTTTGTTTATATAGGATTTAATTACTTGCCTGCATTACAGTTTGACAGCATTTATGATAGTCCGTTTATTAAAATAGTTTATAAATTTATTGTATTGTCAGACTAGCTTTATTAATCTTAAAATTGTAATAAAAATTGCTTGTGAGTGTTAGTCTTTGCAGCGAGTTTATATCTTTTCAGAATTACTTAATATCTGTTAAGAAGCATTTAAACTCTATTATACCGTATATAACATTTGTGCATAAACTTAATTATCCCATGAATAAACTTAATTATTGAATCAGTTATTCATTAAACACATTTACTTGTTTATAAATTGACCAGGCAGTTCATTTATGCTATCGTGTGTTATCTTTATGTATGTACATGAATAAATTGTAATGTCTCATTATTTTGTAGCAGTTTGTCATTATTTTGCAATCTCTAATTAGAATAGAAGTCTCATGTGACTAGCTGATCTTAATGGGCTATAAAGGAAGAAATTGTTGTTCTGCAATGTCAGAATGTGGAGCGCACATTCAGATTGCCCTTAGTGATTTTCGGGTTTTATAAATTTGGACAGTTACAATATATGGCATGTGTTGATAATGTTTTTATTTGTTATTATTTTACAAATAATTTTAGACATTTTTGCAAAATTGAATAAAGAGTCACACTTAAATTAGTTTTTTAAACATGAAGATAGAAGGTGCATTAAATATCTTAATTTGTTAATAAAATGTAATAATAATTAGACTATAATACATGAATTAAGCTAATTAATTTTAGAAGTTACATTAATATTAAATCATTTATATCCAGAATATAAATATGAAAGATTCAAAAGCTTTTTTATGCTGGAATCGTAGTATCCAGGTTTGAAACTGATAAAAAAAAAAAAAAAAAATGTTAATAAATGTATTGCTGACTTTATAAATAAGCATTACAAGAAATATGTATTGTTTAAGCATGTAAAACAATTTTATGGTAACTTAAAATGGAAAAGAAACAAAATAATAAATTTTTGGATGGCCCCTCCTTATATACATTGTTTCAATAAAACTGTAGAAATTATATGAAAAAGATTATAAATTTTTGTTCTTCAGTTATGTTTAAAATCAATTAATCAATGATAGAGATAAAATTGATCCCAGAAAATACATAAAAAATTGTTTATATAATTAAATATCATGAAGCAAGTTACTCTTAGATCTAAAACCAGAACTAATATTAATCTAGCATATAAGCAGTATGTATATAACAAATTAAGATTTTACACTGTTATCAGTATTTACAAAACACTAAGGATTTTTGGTTATAGTTATAAACCTAAAAAAGTTCAGATGATTTGCACTGAATATAATGATGAAAAACATGAACTGTAAAATTAAAAAGTCATAGTTTCATTAATAGTATAGATTCAATAATGAACAGAAAATCTTTTCAGATGAGTGTATTTTCGAAAATTTACAGTTAAATGTATAATTTGGCAATTGATTTTATTTTGAATGTAATGGTTGTTTTTGACAAGAATGCTCAAGATTTGAAATGCATTAAATTATATTTAGTTGCTGAAAACGTTTTAACACTGACTAAGGAAAAAGTTTATTCCATATCTTTATTTGTTACCAATAGTTGAACGTATTTTTGGCTAGAGAAGTAAGATTCATAGCATTTATAAGGTAACTGATATGCTGCAATATTAATACATATATTTATAAATAGTGCAGATTTATTATCAGTTGCTGAGAGTGATTTCGGCTAGAAAAACCAGATTCATAGCACTCATAAGATGGCTAGTATGCTACAATACTTATAGATATATTTACCTATAAATATTGCAGCATATCGGCCGCCTTATGAATGCTATGAATTAGGCTTCTCTAGTGAAAGCGTGCTAAGCTACTGATAATAAATAAAGATATGGAATAAACTTTTTTCTTAGCCAACATTAAAAATATTTTCGGCAACTAATTACAAAAAAGAAAAAGGATAACAACTTTGAATATTAAGTTATATTTAATATTTTCTTTGTATATGAAGCAATATTAATTTTATTTTTAATTTAGTTCAATTTATTGACAGAATTGTCATAATATTTTTGAAAGGTAAGTGAAAAAAAATGAATTTTTGTAAGTAGATCAATAAAAAAATTATTGGAAAAGATTGTCTGATTTGATATGTAAACTTCAGTTTTGGCAGATAAGTAATGATCATATTTATAGCATTCAAATACAGTAAAAATGAGTTACTTAACATTTTCTGGATTTATATTTAAATTATAATGCTAAATATAAAGCAAATATGTTTAAATTTCAAGTAATTACTATATCTCCATAAATGCAAAAGAACTGAATTTAAAGAATATACACTATCTGTACTGTTTAATTGCCAGTATCAGGATGAATGAAATTTAACAAAAACAAATTGTTTCCATTTCTATAGAAACCTTGCTTACACTTAATAGAAGGGGCATTTAGTACAAGATATTTTATATCTTGTTGTAACCAATTCACACACAAGTTTATCCGAATTGAGAATATAAATTTTAATTATTTAATTTATTAATAACATATTAATAGCTGTGTATTGACTAGTGAAAAATTCTCTAAAATGAAATATTTTCAAAAGATTACCTGTATACTACATGAGAATGCATTTTATCTTCATAATGATTTCCATAGATTGAATGAATTTTATTCATAATCCAACAAAATTAATATGCTCAACTTTTTATCTGAACAATAAAGAAATATAATCTGAATAAAAAATTTTGCAATAATAAACTGCAACTCAATTTTACTTCATGCTATTTAAGAGTAATGTTGAAATCATAGCCTAATGTATATTCCACATTTATCTAAGGTTAGATCTATAGTGACCTTCTTGGAAAGCTATTTGGCAGTAATTGGAGTTATGAAACAGTTTTTAAAATACATTCTCTTGAATAGAGTGATCTTGTTCGGAGAAAAAGTGTGCATTAAGCTTCTAAATACTAAATTACTATGAGAAATAAAACTCAGCGGATATTAAAAGAAAAGTTGCTTAATAAAATATATATAAAAACATTTGGATTTGTAATTTTCAATTATTCAAGCTATAGTTACACCAAGTAAAACTCTTTAATAAATTCTGATCTCCTATCTAGATATTCAATCAAGAATCTACAAAGAATTATAGTATAACAAATGAATTTCTTACGAGATTCCAAACAAATTTATTTTTCAAGATTGAACAATAATGCTAACTAATCTGATCTTTCCAAACTTTACTGCAGGTTCAGCAATTGATTCAGGACAATCTATGGCTATTCAGCTTATTTGTTTCACAAATGGAATTTGGTTACCAATGACCTATATAGATATAAACACTCATAAACTATGAACTCATTACTCAGTAGCAGGATTCAACGCTTAATAAAGTCATTAGTAGATTTATATCTTAATTGGAATCTTTATAGATTTCTTTATGATATTTTGTTAATAGTGTTATTTTAAAAAAAAATCCTTATGCTAAGTAAGGAAATAAATAAATAAGTAATGGATCTTGAGGTCATAATATTTTATGGTAATTGGATGGATTGTATCTTATTACTTTTTCTCCCTAAAAAATGGTGAAGTGATAGTTTGACTATTATTGGTGAACTTTAATGACTTGCAAAATAGTGAGTATAATACTATAGATATATCATTATATATTTTTTATATTAACTTGCATAGAAAAAATACTTTTTTTTTTTTGTTTTAGGTTGGAGTGTTAGAAGATGATTTCACTTGTTTAGGTATTTGTCTTGCCATTGTATTTTTTCCACTTGGTCTTTTATGTCTTTTGGCTTTAAGAGAACGACGTTGTCATAATTGTGGAGCAACCTTTGGCTGATATAATAGTATCTATTGAAATCAATAAATTGTACGCATTTTCTTTTTTCTATAAACAAATAATACATTTAAATTATGACTAAAATTGTAAAGGGATCATTATAAATAATCTGAATGTCATTTTCCTGAAATAGTGAATACATGACTATCCATGCATGGAATATATATTCTATATGTATGTGTGTGTATATGTATACAAACACACCCACAGTCACTTTTGTGTAAATGCATAAGTATTTAAGCTTACTGAGTATTCATTTTAAAATGAATTTAAAATAAAATTAAAGTTACCTAGATATTAAATATATACATCACACTTGTATTTCAATAAAAGTTATCTAGAGAATTAATTGATTAATATTTTTAATGAAATAAGTTTTCACAAAGGGAAGAAAGTGAAAAATGAAAATTGGTTATAAAATAGAATATATAACAGCATATATATGATCTCTAATTACATGTTACAAAAGATATGTTAACAGAAAATAAATTACATGATTTTCTAATGAAAGTTGTGTATTTTGAAATTCTTTTATGTTTTATAATCATTGTATCTTAAATTGCAAATTGTATGTTTAAAAAAATATTTGCAAGTCTTAAAAAATAATTCTTATTATAATAATTAGTTGATTAAAATAATCAAGTAGTTCATTTCAAAAAAAATATAATCGAGTAATTGATGCATTTCCTTAAAAAAAATGAAACTGGGAGAAAATTAATGATACACGTTCCTTAGAGAATTGATTTTAATTCTAAAATGTATTTGCAAAAAAAAAAAAGCAGTAAAATATAGAATAAGAAAATCAATATGTTTGTTTAATTCTCAAAATTTTATATTTTAAATTAAAATTAGTATATCTTGTATATACTATTGCAAAATTTCTCCTATAGCCTTCTTTTGCATTCCGATTTTTTAAATCTTTTTTCTCTTCATTTACATTAAGTAATGTGATATTGTGTTTATTGTTTTAAAATATGGTAATTTTATTTTTGCTTTTATTGCACTTCTTTATTTTATTAATAGTTTTTTTTTCATATTTTGACTGGTGATCTGTCTTTTTTTAGTGTTTTATATGACAATATTTTAATTTTTTTAGAATATACAGTTTTGTAATGTACACAAATACAAACTTCTCATATACTTAAGAGTTTTTCAAAAATAAATTATCTGAAGTATAAATAAAATTACTTACATGTTTAGTTACTTTTATTTAAATAATTTATATTTTAAAAATCAAAAAGATTTATTATTAACTATTTTTATTATATACTAATCAAAAAATGTATGTTATAAATATATATATAGAATAGTCATTTATAGCTTGAAGAAAACTGCTGGTTAATAGAAACGTTGAAGTAAAAATATTAAAGAAAGAGCATTGAAAACAATTAAAATATGAAGTAATCATTCTTTTATATTTTTTTCATATAAAGATGTATTAATGATTCTTTTAATTAAATTTTTATTATTGAATAATTCATAGTAGAAATTTGATTGTTCTTAAAATATGAATATGTATCTATATACACAATATATATTCCACTTTCAAAATATAGCAACATTTAATGTTTTGACTAAATGTAATAATGACTTAAAACACCAGATGCAAATTCTTGATGCCCATAAAAATTTGTTTTATAAGATAATAAAAGGTTTTATATTTTAAACACCTACATAAATTTCTGTTTGCATTTTTCAGAATTTCTAATATGCATTGCACCTTGGAAAGAATAACTTTTTTGATTATTTACTATTAGTTATATTTTATATCGAGTCACCAGATAGTGATACAATAAATTATAAATTCATTTCTGTATATAAATATTCTTTCGAAAAATTATCAAAATAGAAATATATTAGTAAAAATTGAAGCACTTATACATACATTTAAAAAAATAATTATGAACTTATCATTGTCAAGACATTAAAAATAAGCAGTGATTATATTTCTCAACAAATCTTTTTTTTTTAAAAAAAAAATATCTGCCTCTTTATGTTAAATAATTAATTATACAACTTACTAATTATAAATATTTTCATAATTTATTGTTGATGGTATAAAAATACTTGCATGTATTTGACAATCTTATTTGATATAGACCACACACATATTTTCATATGCCTCTGTTATTGTAAAGGTATTATACAGAAACATATACTATTATATGTAACTTTGTATAATATATACACATTATATAAGGAAATGCATTAATGTCTATTAAAATTAATTTGTATTGTAATTACACAAATTTATATATATATATAAGCATAGTTTTATTCCCAGTATTGCTTTCGGTCAGAAAGACAATCTTTGATAATGAAAAAAATATCTAATTAAATTTTATTCTTTAATAATACATATAATTATTTTGTAATACAGTAAATTGTAACCTAATTAAAGTTTTCATCAGAATAAAGACTAGAATACTTAATAGAATATTTGTTTTATCAAAATATGTGTATAAAAATATATGAATTGCAGTTATAATAAAATTCGAAAATGTGGAATTAACATTTTATTGCTTTTCAAAATTCAACAGGAAGATATTTGATAAAACAATAGTTTAATATGGTTATTATTTTGTTATAACTATTTGCAACAATAATTTTTTTGTCATTTTCTTAGCAATTTCAAGTATTAAGTTTCCAAGAGCTGAAAAAATGAAAAATTTTATTGTTAAAATACGTTTAAATATTTTGAATATCGAGAAAATATAGACATTTTCCAGTTGTCATGCAAGACATGTTTCTTGAAATTTCCTTGTAATATATTGGAAAACAGTTGCAATCAAAAATAACCAATCAGAAAATTAAAACAAAAAAGTTGATGCTCAATAGTAAAGAGCATAGTTAGAGAGTAAGAAAGCTTGCAGTTTGATAACTACAGGTTGCTGACTTTTAATGTAATTAAATTTTTGAATTTTTTGCAGCATGTTTTTTTATATGTGTGTATTTTTTGCCAAATATCTGTGATTTAAAAAAAAAAAAAGTAAGAAAAAAGTGCCTATTTTATTAATCACTTTAATAATTCAGATTTATTTAAAATCAGTTTGTAAAGACTTAGATTAATAATTACACTACTATATATTTTATCTTCATAATGAAAATTGTTCCATTTATATTAAGTGCCTTTTTAGAATAAACGGGTTTTTAAAAGTTTGATCACAAAAATTGGAATTATCTTTCTGCATATAGTGTTTATTCACTAATTTTTTTTCTCTTTTTTTAATAAATATATTTTTTGTAAAAGAAAAGAAATTCTTCTAAAATGCTAATTACTGTTAAAAGATCAAATATTGTTTGTAGTTTAGTAGACAATTTAATTAGATATGCCTGTATTGATTTTGTAATTCATTAATATTTTTGTTCTCTGATTATAAGTCTATGATATAGCATTAAAAAATTTTCAGCTATAAATTTAAGATTCTTATAATGTAGCGTGGTCAATAGCACATCCACCTCCATGCACATATCTTTGAATTCAAGTTCGGACTGTGTGAACCTTTGTAATTTTTGAAATCACAAACAGATTTAGGATTTTTCTTTAAGGTAGCTGGCCCACAGCCCATCCACCTAATCACCATTATTAGTCTGTAAAATATGTATCTATTGATTATTAGCTAAAGATTTTGATTTAATCTGGGTTGAACCTAATAAATATGTTACTTTGCTAACTATAAAAATAGAACAGCTGAAATATTTTGCTGACTTCATCATTGGTGGAGCGAACTTTCATTCATATTCCTAAAAGTACTGAGTTTATTATTTACTTTTACTGTTTTTATAAATTTATAAACTAACTAATTCCAATTTTTTATTGATTCTTTTGATTGATTTAGTTTGTTATTAATAAATTTACACTTTTCAAAATTGTTCTTAATATTATCCATTGATATTTTTTGATAAATTTATATTGTAATTTAAAAAAAAATTGATTTAAAAAAATATATACATATGTAAATTATTTTATAAATTTTTAAGCAATAAATGTTATTAATGATGTAGTCTGTGTTTTTCATTTTAAAATTTAAAAAGAAAATACACTTAATATAGCTCATGCATTTCTTGGAAACAATTATTGAAAACACTTTGATGTTATAATCATGGTAAAATATTGTAATTAATTCAAGGTGTTGTTCAAAATGTTTATAGATTTTTAAGTTACTATTTATATTCTATTGTAGTGATTAAGCACATTGGTAGAGCAATGGAATTTCTTGCATCAAAGTTCTGTCATTTCTGGTGCTCGAATGTTACATGACCTTCTGAGCAATTAATTCAGTCTACTGCCATGCACTGCTTTTGACAAACTCCAGAACTTGGAGATTCCTATTTTGATTCTTAAATGAATGAAAAAAAAAATCTGTTTGGTTAAGAAATCTGCTCAAATCTCAAATGACTCCAACATTAACCATACAATTAATTTGCTACCATTAATTAACATTGTCTCTATTTAAAGGCAAGCAAAGACATCTAAACATATGGAGAAGCAATAACATGATTATCATTTTATTATTACTTGCATTTATTTATTAAATACAATGATAAATTTTACTGAGCTTCTTTCACCATTAATATTCTGATTACTGAAGAAAGGAAAATGAAAATGTAAGAAATAATTCAATCTTTTGCTGCTATGTAAATTCTCTAAAGGTTCATGTATTTTGTTTTATATACATATACCCGATAAATCTTTTTGCTGATACTCTTTCATGCAATTTTTTTATTTTCAGATTGTCTGAAGTTCTGACACTCAAAATACTAATAGCCAAAATATTAATAGGTAGAAATCGGAATGAAATTGTGACTAAAAAGTTATTTAATTGAAAAGAATATACCTAAAAAGTCATTTCACTAACATGATTTAGAATCAAGTCATAAAAAAAAAGATGACTTTTTGTAATAAAAAATATTAAAATATCAATTTGTGAAAACATATTATTTAATGATGGCCTATTGGAAGCAGATCACTTCAGACAATAAGAAATAATATGTGCCCTATTTTTAATTTTAATATTAAATCAATGACAAATAAACTGGAAGACACATTGGATTTTAAAAAAATAAAAATAGCAGATTAAAATATAACTTCAAAATTGTCATTTATTTAAAGCAAAAAATGTTTATAAAAAATAACATATAACCCTAATATTAGCTTTCCGCTTTGCAACTATTTTTTTTAAAATTTGAATGAGGCCTTTATACATCATGCAAAAATTCTTATTTGCCAGTTTTATCATTTTCTTGATCCATCTAAAACAGGCAAAACTCACTATACATATTGTCACACACAGCAAGCCAGAGTAATCAATGGATGCCAGAAGGCTTGTGCATAAAATCCCCATCTAGTGCCTACTCATCCAATATCACCAGACTAGTTTCTGGCTTGTGGCCTTCGTCAGTGAGGAGCCTTGGAAGAAATGGTGATCATGTGATGTTCTTGATCTGTCTAGAGATCAGTTTTTCTTTAAATCTAAGAAGCTAACAAGTTATAGCCAATATAAATAATTATATTTAATATATGTATTCATTAACTTATTATTTTTTTATTAAAATTGTTTTGCACCATAATGTTAACATAATTTGTATTTTCTAAAAATATGCTTAAATGGATATGATTCTCTGTAACTAATATCGTCATTAAGTAGTGCACTTACTATTTGAATAAAAAGCTATTATTGATACAATTTTGTAATTTATGTGATGCTATTTTAATTATTTAGTGTTAAAATTATATATAATCAGTTATAATTATTCAGAACATTATATGTCTTAAGTAATTATATCTTCCATCAAAAGAAATAAAAATTATAAGGTATTAATGACAAATGCAATCCTACATGCCCTAATTATAATTTTAAAATTTAGTTGTAATATTGTATTTGTTAGCATTAGTATTATTTCTTGAATAATCCAGCTTAATTTTTAAAAAAAATTTCAGTAAAGAGTTGATTATTTTGACTGCGTTATATTTGTTTTGTCCACTTTTTTTAAATAAATTGCTAACTTAAGCTAGGTTGACAATTTATGGTTTTCTGTTTTACATATTCACTATGTGTGCAAGTCTACTCTGAATCATTATTTAATTTCTGATTAAACAATTTCAACTGATCAAAATTTTTGAAAGACTAGGCTATTTCAATAGTGTAAATATTTTTAAGTATCTGAGATATTCTTTTTAGTATAAAAGTTTCTATTTATCCAGATATGATTAACAAGCACAATATACATATATAATATTTCACATTGAACAAAAGTTGATTAAGAAAATAAAAATCACAATATTCATAAAATTTTACATTTTTCAACCCATACTCTATGCAGATTTATACAGTAGTAAAAGTCCTCTTGACTTTTTTATATTTTATTTCCTTAAAAGCAATTATCATAGTGAAGGAAACAATGCAGCCTTTTCCTGATTTATATCATTCATTTATCAAAATTCTTAATAAACAGATGAGGAATTTAAACAGTAGTCAATACTTATACATAAAATTATTCTCTTCCAGTTACTTTTAGTTATGACATTTCTTGGGCTATTTTACATTGCCATGGATAGTGAAGACTTTACTATTGTCATAATAAGCAATTCAATATAAAGTTTAGATGCTCCACTATGTGAGTGATCTTGCAGATGAGCTTATATATTTGTGCAATTATAATCCTATTCTTTAATTGAATACATAGCAAACTTGATTTCAATCTTTTTTCATTTTTTTTTCAGTTTTTGTATTTCTCATGCCAATTATAAATATTTCAATTAATTTAAATGTCAATCACCTGCTTTTTAAGGCTGCGAGGTACATAAATTTCTATTTAAATTTAGGCAGCCATTTATTTTATTCAAGCACTTTTGTTTAAAAAATATATATACTAACTTGTAGACATCCATTTACAAACTATTTTTAAACTATGTGGACTATATTATAATCGGTCAACATTTATTTTAATTATAGTCTATCAGTTATTTTTAATTTTTTCAAAATCACGGAATTCTTTGGATGATGGAAAATATTTCTTTTATTATACAGATATTTGTAGCGATTATATAAAAACATTGATAGGACAATATAAGATGTGGCTACTCTGATTTTCTCTTTGAAATTTCCTAATCCTTTCCCTCTTTTTGATTTGTATTTTAATAAGTACTCAAAAATCTAATTGCCATAAATATGACATTGAAAATTGTAATAAAATTTTAAGTTTTTTGAGAGGATAAAATCAAAATTCTTCCAGATTCCTTTCTGAGAATTTCATTTTTAGAATGAGGTCCAATGTCAATGTAACCAATTCTTTTGAAGAAAACTCTCAGCTTGTATTATTAGTACAAAATGGATTTTATATTATTATAATGTTTAATGTTGGAAAGTAATAGCTAATCTTTTCCTCTCATAACATATTCCTTTTTAAAAGAAATAATTTTGCTGACATTGTTATTCTGAAATCAAGGAAGCATATCAACTATATTTTCCTGAGGTGCAATTTTTCCAAAGGTGTATATATATATTTTCTGAAGTGTAAATAATTTATCTGTTGATGTCAAAATACCTCTCATTTTTTTCCTACATACCAATATTTATTTGATTTGCTAGTTTTGAGTACTAAAAATAATGATTGATGCTCAACTTACATAGACAAGCAAACAATTTTAGTCTTTTTAATGACCTAGTCTTAATATAATTTACCATATCTATTACTTGATCTAATACAAATATTAATATTGCTAACATTGCTTTAGAAACTAATTTCCCTGTCTAAAACAGTGTATAGATATGATAACTGGGTTTTTTCTTTGTAAGAGTAAAAATCCTTTACAAATTCCAAGACATTTTTAAATATGAGATAATTGATTCAAAAACATTGTGTCGGTTAGTTCTCTACTGTATAAAAACTTTCATTTTGTTTAATAAAATAAAACCTAGAACATGAGCTTTACGACTTACACAACTTGACTCACCAATCTGCAAAGCAAAACACTGGTTAGAAAATTTTTCAGCAACCATTCTGTCAATATTCTTCCTTTTCTTGGTAGTGACATCTGATAAAAAAAATTTTTTTATTTTATTTATATGCTGGCAAAATTAATGACTGCTATATGTGGTTTTAATTTTAATGAAATCTAATTTATACAAAGCAATTTGTGTTTTATCAGATATAGGGAAGTTGAATACAGACTTTCAAGCTCCAACTATCCATTATCTCATACAACTGATGCACTCTGGCTTGCACTGAAAGGTGCTGCTGTATGGAGAGTTTTGCCTTTGTGTAAACTTGTGCTTTAACTAAAAATATAAACTATAAGAGAAAACTGGTAATTATTTGTTAAATAAAAAATAATGTATAAAATTATATAGAGTGCTGTTTAAGTTTTTCCATGCTTGTGAAAGATTTTGATAAAGTAATATGTGAATATGTATAAAGAAAAGATTGTTCTATAGATAGAAATTTCTTTCAAGGAGTATATAAATAATATTTTTATATAAATCACATATTGTTGTTAAATTAGTAATAAATTGAGAGGTTGCCAATCTCTCACATGCGCCTACTGTTGCTTCTCAGACAGCCAATCAGATGTTAAGACAGCAATCTGACGAGCGATCAAGCCTTAACACATGACAGAGTTTTTGATAAGAAAAGTTAAGTAGAGAGAAGGGTGGGACCATCCTTTTCTTATCAAAAACTCTGTCATGGGTTGAGGCTTGATCGCTCTTCAGACTGCTGTCTTCAAGAGACTGGCAACCTCTCAATTTATTACTAATTTAAGGAATATACAAATTGTCAAAAAATTAGAATATTTACTATTGTATGAAAATAAATAGGAGGTACATAATAAAAAATAAGTGATTTTTGCTTTCTTAGACAGAAACCTATTAAATGTGAAATCTTTAGTATAATTTTTATTATTAACTTATATATTAAATTTGTTACTGCTTTTAATTAATAATACTGGAAGTTTATTCCATGAGGCTGCAATTGATTTCTGATAGTGACTACCTGACATTTTATAATAATTAATCAACCCACAATTGTTGAAAGCAGGTCATATTGTAGCTATATTGAATTTTAAAATACGAAACGATAATATTGAAAAGTTATTTAAAAAATAAATAATTGCTCAAGAGTTAAGATAAGAAGGATTTAAAAGTAACAACTAAAAACTATTTAATAATAAAATCATTAACATTCACCAATGTTGAATCATCATCACTTTATGTGCATAAAAATCATGGGACTTATAAGATAATCTAACTTACATTAATACATCCAGATAATACATAATGTCATTGTTAAAATTCCTTTTCAATAGAGTATTTACTTTTTAAATCAAAATAAAATATCAATATTCAGTAATCCAAAGATATTTTGCTTTGTAACAATTATTAAAAGCTTAAGTGGTTTTAGAATATTATCAATAATACTCATCAATACTGTCTAATGTCATGAAGTATTCAGTTAATGTCATGCACCATTATGAGTGCAAATCTTAAATGTTGTGTATGTGTTTCCTAATTATTCAAAAGCAAATTGCATATAACACTTTTAAACAATATAAGCATTTATATATATATGATTAGTAATGTTTATAATAAAATTAAAAAATTAATTCACACCTAGCCAGAATATAGGATATGTAGTTATTGTTTATAAAAAAAATAACATTTAATAATGGTATGTATATTTTTCAAACTTTTAAATTATAACAAAATCTTTATATAAAATAAGATTCTAATTAATCCTGATTTGTAATGTCAAAAGGTTTAAGCATTCAGAATTAAGCCGTAATATCTAATATTTTATTAACTTTTTAGAGGGTGCTTTAACTTATGTTTCAAATCTTTAATAAAATAATTTTTATATCGAATTAGTTAAAAAATTATGAATTTTTTATGATCAATTATCCCAACTTATACAGTAAATACAGATATTTATTTGAAGTATTTTAAATTAATATCATAAAGCCATTTGATATTTCTTGCTGTAGCAGAGTATTTTATTTCTACAATATGAAAGAAATGAATATTAAGTGCAAACAAGTTAATTTTGTTAACATAAAACTGAAATGACTTGAATAAAACATGTGTTTATATTTAGTATATGTTATCATAATCAAATATATAGTATCTTATTACCTTTTGATTAATAAACTACTTCGTAGGAAGCAAAATCCAATATGCACATATATATTAATTTTCAGAGTTACTTCACATGATCTATCATAATTACAAATTTTTATTTTTTGATTTTTCATTGTTAGAGAATTGAAGTATTTTAGGTGTAGTTAATCAATATTTTTTAAAATAATATAACCTTCCATATATATCTACATAATACGTGTAATTAATGCTTGGGGCTAAATTGGTACAAAACTAAATTGTGTACATATATATGTATATCTTGAAAAAAAAAAAAAGAATCAAGTTTAAAATATTTATTTGGATAAAAGAAAAAATTGTAACAATAGATTGAGATATATAAAACTATTATAACAAAAAAACCATAAGCAGCAGATCACAAGTTCATATTCACTATGCTGCTACTTCACCATCTCTAAATGCTAACGCGATAATTGGTTTTTGGTGACCATGATATTCTCGCTTGGGTGCACCACCATCTACACTCCAAAGTCTTGCCGCACCATCTGAAGATGCTAAAATAAAATAATTGGTATATATACATTACAATTCTAAATGCAATTATGTGTTTTTTAATAAGAACTAGCTGGATAAAAGAAGCAAATTTTCTGAAAAGATGTGCAGAAAACAAGCTGTGAATTGGAAGTACTAAAGTTGGAAGAGATCAATGTGCAATGAATTAATGATTGAAAATGATTATATATCATATATATATTATGCATTGGTTTGAAAAAAAAAATATTAAAACACAAAACATTATGAAAATTATAATTATATATCACTATAAATTATCGGAAATATTCTTAAAATATAACAAAAAAATCAATATATTTATCGCAAATAAGAAAAAGTGATACAAATACTATTATTATGCAAACGGCATATGCTACAATATTAGAAAGAAGATTTCATCAAAAATTTTTTAAAGATCGATCTGTTATAAGTAATATTTACCAAGGCTGTAACCTCAAGAATATGCATGTAAAAATGCAATATTAGGGACCTCTACAGGTCTTAACCACAAGCTTACACTTTGGAAGAAAAGAGGGGAAGATAAAGGTGTCTCGAACTTTAACACAGATATTCTGATCCATTACTTCTTTTTCTATTTTACAATCTATTGTCATCTCTTCTATCAATATGTCTAGCCCATTTCTATTTCAGCCTCATAATTCTTTCAATGAAATCTATGATGATAATCCTAATATATAATCTCATATTTAAGTTTTGAATTCTCTGTATCACTCTTCTAATAAGTGTCAAAGTCTCAAATCCATATGTAAACATTGGTAATTTAGATGTCTTAAAGATTTTTTTTTAAATACATAAACATATTTCCTTTTAAGCATCACATGATCACTATCTCTTATACTAGCACATATTTGTTTATAAACAAAGCAAAACTCTCCATACAGTATTGCCACCCTGTGCCAACCAGAGTAATCAATGAATGCCAGAAGGCTTGTGCATAAAATCCCTATCTAATGCCTACTCATCCAATATCCCCAGACTAGTTTATGGCTTGTGGCCATCGTCAGTGAGGAGCTTTGGATCTGAGAGCACTGCACCTAGATCTTAGGATCTAATGCAACCCTCCAGCCTCCACCTTTTATCTCTACTTAACTACAAAACTATGAGAATGAAATTGAAAAACACAAAAATGTTTTCAAAATGTATGGATGCTGAACTGAGTTCAGACCCATATGACTATAAGCTATTGAGCTTAGATTGAAAACATTTTTGTGTTTTTCAATTTCATTCTCATAGTTTTGTAGTTAAGTAGAGATAAAAGGTGGAGGCTGGAGGGTTGCATTAGATCCTAAGATCTAGGTACAGTGCTCTCAGATCCAAAGCTCCTCACTGACGATGGCCACAAGCCAGAAACTAGTCTGGGGATATTGGATGAGTAGGCATTACATAGGGATTTTATGCACAAGCCTTCTGGCATTCATTGATTACTCTGGTTGGCACAGGGTGGCAATACTGTATGGAGAGTTTTGCTTTGTTCATATTTCCTTTTAATATCATTTCTATGAAAATCACTCATGTTTAATTGTATGATTAAATTCTTCCATTATATTTCTATTTAAATTAATAGTCTCAATCAATAGTTAATTTATAATTCATTATTATCAATTTTTATTTTTTGAAAAACTATTTAAGGCTTTTCAGTGCTTATTCTTAAATCCGACTTTCTTGCTTTCTTCTGACAACTTACAGCATTCCTTAAACTCTTACGCATTATGTCAAAAAAATAATAAATCTTTGTTAAAATCTACATGACTTAAATAATCTCTTTATTTTCTTAGCATCCCATTGTAATCCACATAATATAAAACTGCAATAAAAAAAAATTTTAAAGGCAAAAAATGTTGGACACTTTTATCAAATAGTCACTATATAACCTAATCAAATGTTTTTTGTAAATATTTAGAATGTGACAATATCCTCCTGTGCTTATCTCTTCATGTTCCCAAGCTTTAATCAGTGCAAAAGTATTTATAGAATCAAATACCTTTTCATAATCTACAAATCCAAAGCATAATAATAACTCATACTTATTGAGCCTTTCTATAACTTCTCATAATATTTTGATATAATTCATTACTAGATTTAAGTTTAAAGTTTATTATAGGTGAATTATAATAATCTTATGAAGATCTTGTATAGAACCAATTGATTTGTAACTTTTATATCTTTTTCAATTTTCTTAAAATGATAATATTGCATTCTCACAATCATCTTAATATATCTTTATCATATAGTTTGCAAACAATTTCTTCTGATTCTCTTAAGCTATTGTTTATAACTTTACCATTCTTTATAAATTTAATTGCATGTCCCAATTCTTCATTTCAAAAACTTTTAATAGCTGCTTTCTTGTTTTTTTTATTCATAATTCTTTGTAGAATTCTTACATCCTTTATTATGTCACTTCTTTTTAATAATAGTGTCATTTTTTCTTACTGCTAAAATGTTTACACTTCCAAAACCAAGATAATTGTTTATACTTTGATTCTTTATCTCTTCATAATTATATTCCTTGAGTCATTATTAACCCTTCAGTACCATTTTACAGAATTCCAGATATTCAATTTTTTTTTAAATAGATCATTTTAAAATATTTTCATGATCATTCCTTACATATATTTTTTTCAGAAGATTTAACAAGTTTTTCTAAATATTCCTATCCCCAGATCGGTTTCTAGCTTTTGGCTTTCCTCAGTGAGGCACTAGGGTATCTAGACATTTGATCTAAAAATACCAGCTCAAGTCCAGCATTTATCTAATAGTTAATTATTAAATAGAAAATCTGAAATTTTCAGACATCTATATGTCTTCAAATCCAGCTATCTAATTTAAATAGCTATATGGAACTGAACTAAATTCAGATCCGCCATATATTAACCACTTTAGAAATAAAACATTGCCAAAGTCTCAAGAGCAAAATTATAATTACAAAGAAACCAAGTCATACATTACGTGATTTAATTTAATAAGCTTGTACTACAAATGTTATATAATGAGCTTTAATAGTTCTTAACAAGCTATTTAGCTATTTTTATTATACAGAAGGCTGCAGAAAGGAGTTTGCTATTAACTGAAAGGAGACCCTTTGATTCCTCTTGGAGGCCTTAAAGAAACCGAGCAGGGCAAATTCCTAATGTCCACTCCATACGTTCTTGTCGTTGCAGCTGTTATTACTATGTGATTATTCATATAGTATACGAACATGGATGGGCTGCTCACCAACACGCATTAGCCAGCGTGGTGAGTTTATTGGCTTTTTACCTCTGAGTTTAAGATCAAGAAACACCATGGTCTTTCTTCTCAGTGCCTGATTAGGCAGAATGAATGTTTGTGTAAATGATAAATATTTTTCCAATACATATATACAATTATGACAGACAAAAATAAAGCATGGCCCTTATTCCCAGGAGGCTGTAAAGTCACCAACCAAGGCAGCCTTGGTTGGTGAAGGCGAAGGGTGCTAAGAATCCCCTGATTGCGGACCCAGGCTGCCATTTGATGACGACTTTTTATTTAGGTACTTATAACTGCAGATCACTTTCAAGTGAAGGAAGATTGCAAGAATTAGAAGAAGAACTGTCTTATATTAAATGGGACATTATTGGACTTTGTGAAGTTAGAAGAAAAGGAGAAGAAACAATTGATTTAAAAAGTGGACATATACTCTATTATAAAGGCACACATATTGGAGATACAAGTGGAGTAGGATTTATTATAAACAAAAAGTGGAAGAACAATATTGTGGAGATTGATGGTGTATCGGACAGAGTGGCAAGATTAGTTATACAACTTAATAGCAGATACCAAATGCAGATAATTCAGGTTTATGCCCCAACAAGTTCTCATAGTGATGAAGTAGTAGAAGATTTTTATATGGATGTACAAAAGGCTTTTGATCAGAGTAAACAACATTTTAAAATTGTTATGGGAGACTTTAATGCTAGAATTGGTAGACAAATGAAAGATGAAATTGTTGTAGGTAATTTTGGTTATGGTAATAGAAATGAGAGAGGACATAGACTTGTGGAGTTTGCAGAAAAAGAAAAACTTTATATTATGAATTCATTTTTTGAGAAAAATATTAAAAGGAAATGGACATGGAAGCATCCAAATGAAGGTACAGCAGAATTGGATTATATTTTGACTAACAGAAAATACATATTTCAAGATTGTAATGTTCTTAATAAATTTAACACAGGAAGTGATCATCGATTAGTAAGGTGTAAGTTACGTGTTAATGTAAAACTAGAGAGACAAAAATTATTAAGAAAAACAATAATATTTACAGTTGATATTCCTAATCTTCAGAAACATTCTAATGAATTTAAATTAGAACTTACAAATAGGTTTCAAGTGTTAGGAGATTTTGAACATGATTCAGATTTGAATGAAATTAATATGAAAATAGCTGATACACTTAAAAACTGCAACAAACATAGCTGGTAGAAAAAAGCAGCAATTGACTAATAAAATTTCTACTGAGACTAGAGAATTTATGAAGAAAAGAAGGAATATGAAGATATACAAAAATGACGTATTAAAAAGAATTGAATATCTCAAATTTTGTAAAATGATACAGAAAAGAGTTGAAAATGATATAAGAAAGTATAACTGTGAAATAGCAAGGAAAGCTATAGAAGAAAATAAAAGTCTCAAAAATGTTAAACAACATTTTGGTATTGGTAGGAAATTTATATCTGCAATAAGAAAAAAAGATGGAATTATTACTAAAAAGAGAGATGACATCATGAAATTGGTAGAAGATTTTTATCAAGAATTATATAGTAATAAACAACAAATATCTCCTATATCTATTACATCTTCCGAATTGCCCAGAATTTTAAATGAAGAAATGAGACATGCAATTAAGTGTATGAAGAAAGGAAAGGCTCCAGGAAATGATGGAATTATAATTGATATATTAAAAGAAGCAGGTAAAGAAATAGAAACAATTTTAGCAAAGTTATATACCAAATGTCTAAATGATAAAGATGTACCGGAAGATTGGAAGAATGCAGTAATAATATTAATATTTAAAAAAGGTGATGAAGATATTAGAAATTACAGACCTATCGGCCTTTTGTCAGTTTTATATAAAATTTTTATCAAGATAATTACAACTCGTCTACAGAGAACTTTGGATTTCCACCAACCAAGAGAATAAGCTGGATTTAAAAGTGGTTTTAGTACAATAGATCATATCCAGGTATTGAGAGAAGTCATAGAAAGGACAAACGAATATGAGTTGTCATTATGTTTTGGATTTGTAGATTATGAAAAGGCATTCGATTCTATACACATTTCTTCAGTGATTAAAGCATTGGATCATCAAGGTATAGATCCAGGATATTGTCATATTTTAAAGAATATTTATAAAAAATGCAACAGCAACAATTAGATTACATAATGATACTGGAAAAATCAACATTGAGAAAGGTGTAAGACAAGGTGACTCCATATCTCCAAAACTCTTTACAGCAGTGCTGCAAGAAGTATTTTGTGGATTAAAATGGGAAACTAAAGGAGTGAAAGTAAATGGAGAGTATTTAAGTCATTTAGATTTCGCAGATGATGTAGTTGTTTTTGCAAATAATGCTTCAGAGCTGCAGGAAATGTTGCAGGAGTTAGCAGATGAAAGTAGAAAAGTAGGACTAAAGATAAATGTTAAAAAGACTAAAGTAATGTTTAATCGATTTGCTCAAAATATGAAAATAAAGATTGATTATGAAGAATTAGAAGAAGTTAACAGTTACAAATACCTTGGTCAGATTATTAATACAGATGGAAACATAATGGAGGAAATTGATCATAGAATTAAACTTGGCTGGAGTGCTTTTGGTAAAAATAACTTGATACTAAAAGGAAATATGCCTATGTGTTTGAAAAGGATGGTTTTTAACAAATGTGTTTTACCAGTTCTTACTTATGGATCTGAGACTTGGACACTTAATAGAAGAGCAATACAGAGACTTCAGACCACTCAAAGGAGTATGGAGAGATGTATGTTGGGAGTAACAAGAAGGGATCGAAAACGGAATGTATGGGTAAGACAACAAACAAGTGTTACTGACCTTATTGAAAAAATTAAAAGATTGAAATGGAGTTGGGCTGGACATATTGCTAGAAGAGATGATAATAGATGGACAACTGAAATTTTAAACTGGATTCCAAGAGATTGTAAAAGACCCAGAAAGAGGACACATGTGAGATGGATGGATGAAATAAGAAAATGTGCAGGGGTGTTGTGGAGAAGAGAAGCTAAAGATCGGAGAAGATGGATTAAACTTGGAGAGACCTTCATCCTGCAGTGGATGATGATTATACAGAAGCTCCTGAAAATAGTACTATATATTTATCTATGAGAATGAATATAAAAATTAATATATACACATAGAGAAAGAGTAAACCTGATTATCACATTTATTCTCTCCTACATAGGTAATCAAATTCATCTTATTGTTAAATTATTTACTTCTGATATGCTACATTTTTATTCTAAAGATGATGAACTTAAAGACCTATCGATAAAATAGTTATAATGCATTTGTTATAATAACATCTCAATAAGACGAATTCATTTTTAAACTTAAAATATAATTATTAATCCAAAACAATTTCATCAATAGATAAGTAGAAGTTAGACAAAATCCAAAATTTTAACACCGAAAAAAAGTTCAAAGACATAATTAATATTTGAATAAATACTGAAAGATTTTTAAAATAGTGAAACAAAAATGAAGATTATAATAATTTCAGAATGTTTTAGACTGATAAACATCATATACTATCTCCTAATTCATTCAAGTGCAAATGATTTATTTACATAAAGCCATAGTTAACTTTAATTTAAGTTTATTATAAGATAATAAACAATAGAATCTCCTTTTCAATAGATATTTTATTTCATAAAAGAAGATGTAAAAGAATAGCATAATTCTATCAATGTACAGATATTAAATCCTTCATGTAACTGATTACAGTGATATAATTCCATAAAATCAATTAGATATGCAAATGATTGGCTGCAAAAAAAAAAAAAAGTTTATTAAAATAAATTTCAAAATTAGAGAAACAATTTATTTATCAAAAGTTTGGAATAAATATGTTCTTAAAAAATTAAACATATTTCTATCTAATGTATAGTCTGAATTAAAAAAATTAGAGATGGAAGAGATGCGATCAGAATGATGAAAAATTTTGAAAGACAAAAATAAAAAGAAATTAACATTTGTTTCTTTGATTTTAATATTTGATGTAATAAATTAAGTAAATATTTTAAAAATCTATACTTAAAGAGAACTGAAATAATTTATACAAACATATTGTAACTCTTATCATAGCAATGCAAAGGCTATATGATAATATTTTGAGAATAACATGTATGTGTACACTTTATACACACGTGATGGAAGTAAAAAAGGGAAGAGTGAAATATTCACGGTATATTTCTATTATGTAAATAAATATTTATTTTGTAAATACACATGGAAAATATTCATTTAATTAATATCTCCTTTATTAAAAAAAAATAGATTACCTTAGAAATTCATTTATATGACAGTCCTAAAAATTCTAGATGGAGTAAAAGGGAATTGTATGCAAATGAAGCTGGTGATTAACAAATGAGATAGATTTTTTTTTCTCTTGCCTCTGCTTGTTGTTGTTGAAGAAGAGGGAAGAATTATCTAAAAAAGTAGATGTTGATTTGCAATTATTTGGATTTACTAGTTCATAAAGAAGTTATGAAAATATTTATTACGTCAGGATACTTTTCAGATATGCAAGGCTAGGAAGAAGGGAAAAGTATATTGGTTCCTACCCTAAGCATATTGCCCAGTTCTTCATACAAACTATTATAAGATGCTAGGAAAGAAAGAAACTGAACTACACAAATAAGCGACCAAAAAGATATTTAATGGAAAAATAATACACTAACACCAAGCATAATTAGCAATAATACTCAAATCATTAAGAAGAGATAAGATGTTGAATAGAAAAGGAGATAATTCAAGGACTAAACTGGTAAGATATTCTGAAGAAAAATGAAAAAAAATTTTTTTGAATATTAAAAAAAAAAATAATACTGCACTATTAAAGAATAAAAATATTTAAATTGAAAATATTCGAGGAATAAATTATGCTTTAATTCACATATATGAATAAGAATGAAAGTATTACTATAAAGACTAAAATAATGATTTATATATATATACCTGAGAAGTTCTAATAAAGAATTAGAGAAAAGAAAAAATATGAACTTTTGATTATGATATCTGGTTTGATAAGTTTATGCAAGAGGAAATGTGCAAAATAAGACTTTATTTTATTTACCTTTTATCGCATTAATAAATTATTATTTATTAATCTCTTTGTCATTTTATATATATAGTGGAAATAAGTATCATTATAATACCTTCTTTTTTATATAAAATATGCTAATACGAAAATACAGACTATATATACAATTCTGAGAAAGGAAGACCCCCCCAGCTTTGAGAACATGCACACCAATGAGTGAAGAGTCTAGATGTTATGGTGATATAAACAATTGATAAATAATGATATTATTGTAAATAATTTTTAAGTAAACATTCTCATTTAAGAAGATTTGCTGCATAGTATTTCAATAAATAAAATCCAAAATAAAATACAATAAAGCAATTCTGATGGTAAAAGTCATTCTCATGAATTCTATTTTATTCACAGGATTTACAAATAAATGTTTCTATATTTGTCACATATTATTGGTGAGGATTTAAAGCTGAAATAATAAAGTAATACTATTATACCAATAAAGAAATATTATAAATACCAACATAATTGGCTAAATACTCAGTATCATCAAATAATTGTTTGTACCCTGGTTATTCTTGCAATATATGAATTTTTTTTAATTAGAAGATTTTCATGAATTTAGATAAAAATATAAAAAAATTTAATAGATTTTTTTTCTGTATATTTTTTTATAGAAATTTTAGCTTTGAAGGAACCATACAAACTAACTATTAAAAACTTAAACACTGCAAACTAAAATCATGTAATTTAATCTCTTAATTTATATATATATATATATACAACTCTTTGCACTTGTGAAAATATTTATGAAGTTGTGATACTTACAGTTTTCATATTATATAAAATGTTAAAGTGTGATGAGCAATCTTTATATAATCTAGAGCAATAGTGGCTCAAAGACACTGATTGTGGTCCATGGAGTACCAACATGAAGTTTTAAAGTGATTAACTGAATTTAAAAAAAGTAATGGTAACTGACGCTACATTATATTATATTGGGTAACTATAAATAAAAGATATATTTTTCACACAAAAGGCAAGAATTGGCACTTTACAATCATGTCAGCTGTGTGTACTTGGGCACTTGCTGATAAGTATCAGATGAGATAAGTGCCTTTCTTCAAAATTCACAATAGCATATGTCAATTAAAATTTATTACTGGAATATAGTCACAGTGCAATGCAAAGACAACTAAAAGTATTGCCATTCATTAAATTACTAGTGAAGCAGATAACGAGTTTGTTGTTGTTGCGGCAAATTTAAAGTACTTTTTTAATAAAAATTAGCATTTTATCTTACTTTAAAAGAGGGGTGCAATGTCTTGAACAAGTGCAAAGAAAAGATATACAATTTTAATAGAAAGAGGAAAGAAGATTTTTTTTTCTTTACAATGAAGAATGCAAAATATGCATGTTATATATGCTATGAAGTGTGTCACCCCTCCTCAAATGAAATGTCAAAAATCATTTTAAAATCGTTTATGTAGTTTTTAATAAAGATTTTCTTTTAAAAAGTGAATTACATAAATAAAGGCAAAATACTTTTAAGTCACAACCAGTTAATAATCACTTTATTAAATCTAAAGCTGGAACAATTACTTTACTATATGTTTACAAAACTTAAGAGAAATGATAACAAAAAAAAAAAAAAACATTTCTAGAAGCCAGTGATTCAATATTTAATTCATTCCAGAACAAAAAATAAATTATTTTCACAATTAAAAACTTACAACTTTTCCATAAAATTGTCATGCCCATTACTGTACACAGAAAACTACTTAGAATCCTATGCAAGAGTGACGATTAGTAATGATATATCTAAATATTTAAGATTATTGGACAACATGCAGTACAAATCTTTGACAACTTTATAAATTTTCATGCTTTTACCTGGAATTTATAATTTTTTGCTAATAAATTAATATTATTTGTGATAATTGTACTTTAACACCTGGGGAAAATTATAAATAGCCTTTGCCCTAAAAAAGTCTGCTCATTTCTGATCTAGAATAATAAATTTAAAATGTTTTCACTTTTGGTTTAAAAATCAGTCAGACAAATAGTATTATTTGATGGCATGATTCCACTTTGAAATGTTAGTTTTTAATCTATACTTTGCCTGGTTATATCATAGCTGAAATTCTCCTAAAGTATTTACACATCTGTATATAATATACATGTGCATAAGATAAAATATTTTTTCGGAAAAAAAAAATCTTGTCAATTTCCTATATTGTTAAATGCATCGCTAATGAAAAATTGTCAAAATAATGAAATTAATATTGAAAAACAACTGATTTTCAATTTAATTTAAGGCAGTTGTTGCAAATACAATTTTTAGAAAAATTGATATGAGAATAAATAGAGAATAAAAAATAAAAGCAATAGTTTGGTAGAAAAATACTGAGCAAATAGATTTAACTAATAATGTGTAAAGGAAAAGCAAAAAAAAAAAAAGATTAAAAAAAAAGCAAATAGAGTAGACAGGGTTTTTAATGAAAGTAAGATAAATCTTTATGGCCAATTAAAGTTAAATCTAAGAAAATGGTTTGTTAAATATATTGTATTATATATAAACTTTATATGGAATAAAAAGTCAGATGATTAGATAAAAAAGACATAATGACTACCAGACTTTGTAAAATGTTAAGAATATCAGGCTTTATATATGTGAATTCAATGCAGAAATATATATATTTTTTAAATGTTTTAAATAAGATAAAAAAATACTAGAAAAATTGTTTTGCATGTAATAATACGAATTGGAGAATTTATAAGGGATTGATTAGAAGGAGAGAAAAATATATATATATTAACAAAAAAGCAAGAAATAAAGATTTGATGAAAATTGTCTAGAATATAACGTGTGAAACTGATGAGTTAAAACTAAAAATATCACTAATTTAAGATGCAAATGTTAAATAGACCACATCCTTAAAAAAGATTGATTACTATCTGCAATGGTTAATTATCATTATAAAGTGCTGATTCATCAGCAGAAAAAATATTGAAATTATTCTAATTATACTTATTCTTTTACAGAAATGAATCTTAACTGCTGTTAATCAGTTTTAACTTTTGTTCTACCAATACAGCCGGGTGTTTTTCTCTTGGGTGGTTTTAATTTCTTTAGATCTTTGTAGTATGTTTGTTCATTAACATACTATAGGATTCTGTGCCAGTGAAAAAAATTAGAAAATTCCAAGGAGTGAATGCTTAGTATTTGTGGTCCAACTTATCAGAAACAGAGTGCATTGATAGAATGATAAATCAAAAGTCATTCTACATGAAATGATTTTGGCTGAATGAAATAAAAATGCGCATTCATCAATTAATTGCACTCAATCAGTCCCTAAGAAGTTTAATGCCATATAACCTTCCATACACCTCCTCCCAAATATATATATATAATATTTTTTTATATAAGTTTATTGTTAGAATCTATCTAAGTAATGCTGTCAAAGCTTCACTATCTAATTTAACTGATATGATATGTGATTATATTTTTAAGGACATTTGTCATATCCTATACTTCCACCAGGATATGACTTTTTTTTCTTGATATGAAAAACAGAATGATAAATATTTTTATTAAAACCAATAATTCATCATATGATCAATGATAACATCACCTTCATTAACACACTCTTTTATTTTTATTTTATGCCATCTAGTGTAAGTATTATTAATTAAAATATGATAGATGGTAGTGCTTAATAATCATCCAAATATCTTCAGCTTATGACTTTCATCAATGAAGTGCTTTTTGGATTTTTTATCTTTTGGATCTAATACATCTTTTCTCTAGCAGACACTTTTTACTTTTTAATTTTTTCAATCCAAGATTATTTGCTTGTATAGTTATATAGATCTAAAATCAGTTCAGTTTCTGCATTTCTTTGCTAAATTTGTTTCAAAACCAATATCTCATATGATTAACAATACATCATCTGATTCCAATTCAGACACTGTTATTTATTACTAAACTATTACTCTCAGTAATGGTTACAGTCACATTTACACTTTGGCTAATGAATAGTAATGTGTAAGCTGGAATCAGGTGAGGATAATGTGATTGTATTATTGCTTTATACCAAACCTGGCCAAAGAATAAAGGATTAAGGTTATTAAAAAACTAATGTCATCATAATATATAGAAAGTGAACTAGATTCAATTTATATAACTATGCAAACAAATAAGTTTGGATTGAAAAAATTATAAAGGTTTTCAGGGCTGGTATAACAAAAAAATAAACAAAAATGGCTGCTAGAGGAAAGATATATTAGATCCAAAAAATCTACTTGCAAGGTTAAAAAAAAATCCAAAAAGCTCATCACTGATGAAACCATAGCTACAAATGAGTCTGGGGATATTTCGATAGGACAGTACTGGATTAGAATTTATTAAGTCTTACCATAAGGGATCTATTGATTACTAAAACTTACACTAGATGGCATAAGAATAAAAGGGCTTGCTAATACATATTTTTGGTAAAAAAAATGCAAGCTTAACTACATAATGTTTTGATTAAAAAAATGATCTGTCTAATGTGATAGATGTAGTTCGGTTCCAAATAAAGTTATAATATAAGTATCTTAGATATATGACTATTATATAGATTTTTTAAAGATCACAAATTCATATTGCTATAAGTGATACATTTTTTGATAATTTTTCTTTTTTGAAATCTTTCATGCAATAAAATCCAAGATGATTACAATATGATGCAGGTATTTGCTATATTACTTTTATTTCTCACATAGCTATTATACTATTTATTTATTAATTATAATTTAATCTCTTTTCTCTCCTATGCAAGTAATAAAATGTCATTAAAAATTAATGGTTGGTTCTGTAACATGATTTTTAATAATATGTTCTAATATAAGTAAATCTCAATTTCCAAAAGAGAATGTTATATAAAGTGAGATCCATTACAGTGCTAGCCATGTATTATCATTAATGATCAAATGATCCAATGTCTTAAAAATTATTTATTTCTGGTAAGAAAAGCAATATAAAATTCTTTCTTTTTTTTTTTTTGTGAACTCTCAAGTAATAATTAAAATGGGGAAAGTAAAGATTAAAAATAGAAGGACAAGTTAAAAATCTAAGAGATATGTATAAGGCCAATTTTCTTCATTACATCATTCTATTTGATTGGTGCAAATTTCATATAAAACAATATTAAAGATTTTAAGACCTCATTCGATAATTTAATATACAAAATTAACAAAGCGTATGACACACTTGAATGAGAAGCTATAAAGATACACAGAAATTATTACACGCTAAGCACTTTCGAGACCTTTTGCCTCATATTCATAGCGGTACTGTGAGCTGCAGAACGAAAAAATACGGCAAGGAAACAAAATTTTATTAATGGCAATAATAACTCCATCAATAGACGAGATACCTGCTTTGACATCTCCAAACGTTGGACTATCTAGTTCATTTGCATATGCTTTGCATACTGTTTTGTTTCCTTGCCGTATTTTTTCGTTCTGCAGCTCACAGTACCGCTATGAATATGAGGCAAAAGGCCTCGAAAGCGCTTAGCGTGTAATAATTTCTGTGTATCTTTATAGCTTCTCATTCAAGTGTGTCATATGCTTTGTTAATTTTGTATATAAAACAATGTAAATATTACTCAAATTGAATATTTTATATAGTACCGACACAGTTGTTACATGGTCGTAAATTTGTTGAAAGAGATTTGTTTAAAAAAAAAATTTTAAAAATGAAAAATAAAATGTATATTTACGTCTAAAAAAAAAAAGAAGTTTAAAAATTTGAGAAAAAGAAATTGAGATAAATGATTGAAAGTAGGGGGAAAGATTTCAGAAATAAAGAATAGATAAAGGAAAGTGATTAACATTTTTTATTATTAATTTATAATATAAATAGTATTATTTATTTATGGTGTAAATAGCTTCATTCTTGTCTTAGAATATTAAAATAACGGAATGTGTGCGTATATAAAAATAAATGTTAAAAAGAAAGGAATTTTCTCAAAATAGTACAATTGAAAGCTAATGCAAATAAAAGAAAAAACTAAAAAACAAATCAAAGGAAAAATATAATTACAATGGCTAGTGATAAGTAACAAACAAAGGATTAATTACTACTATTTAATTAAAATATAAACTAAAGGAAAGAATCTTATACACTAAAAGAAAAGGAACAGAAACCCAATGGGAGTGCAGTAGAATGTCTGATGGATCCTAAGATAAGGAAACACTGGATATATAAGGGAGAGCTTGGTATTGTTTAAAAAAAGTATATGATTATTATTATTATATCACATAATAGTATTATATTATACTGAAAAATAAGTCAAAGTTGATCCTGTAAATAAAAAAATGCGTTGATGAACCCATCGAATCGTGCGGTTGGCCTGAACCTTCGCTGCAATAACACCTGCAATTAGTTCAAAGAAGAAAAATGCTCGTTTGAACCTGAGTATTAGCAGAGTGTCTAAGTCTAGAATAGTTCATATGTCATCACCAAAAAATAAAAAGCCTATGAGGAATCATCGTCAGCCGGTTGGAGCAACAGAATCAGTAGAAGCTATATTTCCCTATTGCACATATTATAGTGTTCAAATCCTAGGAAAAATCATTTTCTTTTCTTTTATCTTCAAACTTTTAATTATAGCCGTTGAAAACCAGTGAGATAAAACTGTTGAACTTTATAAAAACTATTAATTTCTAGATTATTACTATTACGTACATTAGCTTTTATAATCAGACGGTTAAAATCAAATCTTATTAGGGTGTGTGTATACTTTAAATGTTTTTATTTCTACTTATATTATTTAAATGTATATGATAAAATGTATTAAATATCTAATATATTACAAAAACCTAGGTACGCATTTCTATTATGGGACAAGAATGAGAAGTTAAAGAAAGAGAGCAGGGTGTAGAAATATTTAATTATCATTAGTGATTTGAGCCAATATTAAAAGAAAGGGAAAATTTTAGGCAACCGATTTTGAATAACGCCAACGTTTTAATAAGAAAATAACTATGATAGTGAGATTGAGAAATGGAGGTTTATAAAGTGGGTGGAGAATTTGGAGTAGCTAGAATCCGATGAGCTGGCTGGGGAGAGCAGGTACTAAATTAGTTGCTGGTTGAGCAAGCACGTTAATTACATTGTAATTGACTGGCACTTGAAGAGTTTTTCCTTAAAATAAATAAAGTGCTTGGATGGCCAGTGTGAGAATATAGTAGCAGAGTGTTGATATTATTGGTAGCTTGCTACCAATGATGTTAGTCTCTCCGCCTGACAGACCTGAAGCCTTCAAAGACAGTGAGAGTTAAAAACCAAAATAAGAAAAATTTATTTTGCTTATTAAATTTAAAAAGAAGGTGGGCAGTACAATGGCATAGCCATCGTGGACCATAACTGACACAGGTGACAGTTCAGGTTTAAAGAGCCTGCTAGTTAATATTCAGCCAAAAGACCTCGAGATTTCATCGGACAGTATAAACGTGGATGCATAATAAAAAATGGACACCCCGGGTGAGTTACGATAGAAGGACAAGCAGAACAAACAATACAACTAAGAGAGGGTTATAAAAATAAAAACTTTCACAGGAAACCGAGGGGAAGCACCGAATAGGCACCTAGAGAGCTTGGAACGATTTTTCTTGTGCAATGAATTTAGTGAGTCAATCAAGGTTAACACAGCTAGTAACTACATACAGGATGATGATCAAATTTGGTGGGAGTCAAAGGGAGTAAAACCCACAAATTTCAAGGATTACAAACAAGCACTGTTAACGAACTATTGGGGGGAGGGACTGAAGAGAATCTTAAGCGTCAGGTAGAACAGGATAAATGGCGAACAGGGGAGTTGCTGATTATGTTTTTGCACAGATAAGTGGCGAAACTAAGAAAGATTACAGCGTACAAGCTATCTGAACAACAGATTCTGCATATAGTAAGGAGGAGCTTCTCAGAAAATGTTCAACAGATAGTAATGAGGAAGGATATTGTAGAAAAACCACAGAGATACTCATGAGGCTAGACAGCACAAGGAACGCCAGAATAAGGGAGGGAATGCTGAGGGTACTCTCATGCAAGTAGCAAACTTAGTACAGAATGATGAAAGGGAGGAGCTAAGAATGGCACCTCAGTCCTGTCCTAAAACAGATAGGGATCAAAGGAATAAGGGTTAATGCACTCCTCGAATCAGGGAGTCAAGTATCAGTGATGTTGCAGAAAACCTTTATGAGATAGGTCGGAGCAATTTGAAAATAAAAAACTTACCGCTAAAGAATGTATACATAACAATGGCGAATGGAAAAAGAGCCAAGCTGGCATCAGAACAAACTTGGGTATATATATTGCAGGAAAGGAATACAACCATGTCAAGCTAATCCTAAAGGGACTAATACGCGATGCTACACTGAGGTCAGATTTTATGTGCAAGGCAGGCTGTGTGTTAGATTACGAATACTGATAAGTGAGGGTCCCCATTTGAAGTCTGTGAGACAAATGATGGTCATGCAGGGCGCAATGCTAAAAGTGCAGGGATAGAAATAGAGAGAAAAGTAAGGGAAGATGGATGTGGAAATAAGGAGCAAAGCAAAAGGTTGAAGAAGTTGTTGGGCACATATGAGAGCATGTTTTCAAAAGTCCCTGGAGTTATTGAGGGATATGAGCATAGGATTAGGCTTATAAAACATCAACCATATCAAACTCGAGCGTATCCTATATTGCATCAATATAGAAGCGTAGTGGAGGAACAACTAGAGAATATGTTAAAATGGGGGATTATCTCTAAATGCTCGTCCCCGTATAATAACCCAATAGTGATAGTAAAGAAGAATGACGGGTCTATTAGGTTATGCCTCGATGCACAGCAATTAAACAAAACAGTGCTAGACACCAATGCCCCACCACCTATGAGTGAATTACTAATGAAATTTCAGAAAAAAAGATGATCAACTTTTGATTTGACAGCTAGCTACTGGCAGATCAGGCTGCATCCCGAGGACCAGAAATACCCTGCTTTCCGGTATAATGGATGGGTGTATAGTTTCAACCGAATTCCCTTCAGTTTAAAAAAATAGCAGGGCAGGACTTATACAGTGCATGGACCATGTATTGTCAGAGATTAAGGACCTGATTACTATGTACATAGATGACATAATCCTAGCTTCAGAAAGCATAGAACACTTTGAGCATTTGAAGCGATTTCTTTGCAAATGTAAAAAGAAGGCAATTAAAATAAATTTGCGCAAAAGTCATTTAATGACCACAGAGGTAAATTTTTTAACACATGATTAGTGAGCAAGGAATATTTCCAAATCCAGAGAAAGTCCAAGCTATACAAGATTTTCCGAGGCCAACGAAAAAAAAAAAGGGCATTAAATCTTTCTTTGGATTATGCAATTTCTTCAATCGGTTTTATAAAAATTTTCCTCCGACAAGGAGCCGCTGTTACAATTACTGACAAAAGATAAAAAATGGGCATGGGAAGATTAACACGAGCACAGCTTTACAAATGTAAAAAAGGTTTTCTAAAGGAAGTTGTGCTGTGACACCCAGATTTTAGTAAAACATTTGTTGTGCATACAGACAGCAGTGGAATCGGATTGGGAGCAACCCTGTCCCAGAAACAGGAAAATGGATGGCATGAGGTGCTTTTCTTTGTGAGTTGCTTGCTAAATGAGCCAGAAAAGAATTACACAGTAACTAAGAGAGAGGCTTTAGTGATCGTGTAGGCATTTAAGAAGTTTAGACAGTACTTAATAGGATCGCAGGTGATTGTGATCACCGACCATGGGAGCCTTGAGTTCCTTAATCATAGCTTTCTCACAAATAGTAGGCTGATCTGGAGTAGTCTATTCTTGCAGGAGTTCAGTTATAGTGTGCAATGGCGGCCGACGCTCTGAGCCGCTATTCAATAGCACAAAAGCAACAACATTTGAATTGCAACAACACATACATAGCACCAGTGAAAGTACATGGAGGCAAAGAGATAGAACATAGTTTACAAAGATTAAAAGAGATGCAAGAGGATGCAGATTGTAACAAATAATATGGTATTTATGCCATCAACCTATAAATAAACCTATAAACAGTTCATTGTGGAAGGAGAGAAAACAATACTGCTTAAAAGGAGGACTTTTGCAGCGCAAGATGAAAGAAGGCAAACATACGTAAATCGTTCTTCTAACAGTCATACAGGAACAGGTGATTATGTGCATAAACAAAAGATATGGACATTATGGTGCAAGCAAAACTGAAGAATGGATAGGCCATTGATTTTATTGGCCAGGAATGTATAAGAATATCTTAAACATCATTGAAGGATGTACCGTATGTGCAAAGACCAACCCCCCTAACATGTCAAATGTGAGGCCACTGAGACCCATATATGCATATCAGCCCAACATTTTGTTAGCAATAGATTTCTACAGATGCTACCCCAGTTTAATCCAAAGAAATATCTCATTGTGGCTTATGATGTCTTTTCCACATTCACGGCTGGTTATCCGTTGACGCAGGCTAATGCTAGACATACTATACGAATACTGGAACAGCAACATTTTCAAGACAGGAATTCCAAAGCAAATAATATCGGACCATGGAATGCCCTTTCTGTCTGGAGAATGGAAAAGATGGACAACATCACAAAATAAGGCATGCCCTTACTTCAATTCGCAATCCAGTCCAATCATTGCGAACGTATTATGAGAGAGTTGGGATGCTTATTTCGCGTGTACCTACAGACTGATCATCGACGATAGGTGAGGGAAGCAACAAGGGTTGCCAGCATGATAAATTGGTCAAAGAACGAGTCAACAGGGTTTGAACCCATGAGACTAAACCATGGCGAAAATATTCCATACCTGTTTAAAACCATTTTGATGATTGGGATGCAGTGTATTAACATAAAAAAAAGATGCTGATGAGGTGCGCCAAAGGCTCAGAAGGATGGGTAATATAAGACAAAAAAGGCAAGGGAGAGTCATGTGTTTAAGTTGGGGGATGAAGTCATGGTGAGGGTAAATCCAGTAAGGCATCCTGAGAAGGGAATATATAAAAAGTTCCAACCAATATATAGTGGGCCATATAAGATCATATGAGAATATGAAAACAATGCATTTGAGATCGCTCAGGGGACTAAAAAATGGGGAATGTTCAATGCTCGATCGTTGCAATTATTAAAACGGAATAAAGTTTAGCAAATAACGGATCACAATTATAATAAAGTAACAGGATTTTGTATTATTTTATTAGTTTTGGGAATCACAGCTAAAATGCTCAGAATGACATTTTACTCTCAAAGGGGGGACGGAGATGATGTACTAACGCAGTCATTACATAGAATTTATCATGCGTAAATTGAGTGAAAGAGATTTGTTTAAAAGAAAAAAAAATTAAAATAAAATGTATATTTACGTCTAAAAAAAAAAAGAAGTTTAAAAGTTTGAGAAAAAGAAAAGAAAAGGACAAGAGGTGGAGTTTTTATTGAGATAAATGATTGAAAGTAGGGGAAAAGATTTCAGAAATAAAGAATAGATAAAGGAAAGTGATTAACATTTTTTTTATTATTAATTTATAATATAAATAATATTATTTATTTATGATGTAAATAGCTTCGTTCTTGTCTTATAATATTAAAGTTTGTCTTATAATATTAAAGTAACGGAATGTGTGTGTATATAAAAATGTTAAAAAGAAAGGAATTTTCTCAAAATAGTACAATTGAAAGCTAATGGAAATAAAAGAATTAAAAAAGAAAACAAAGGAAAAATATAATTACAACAGCTAGTGATAAGTAACAAACAAAGGATTAATTAACTAAAGGAAAGAATCTTATACGCTAAAAGAAAAGAAACAGAAACCCAATAGGAGTGCAGTAGAATGTCTGATGGATCCTAAGATAAGGAAATAGTGGATATATAAGGGAGAGCTTGGTATTATTTAAAAAAGTATATTATTATTATATCACATAATAGTATTACATTATATTTAAAAATAAATCAAAGTTGATCCTGTTAAATAAAAACGTGTTGCTGAACCCATCGAATAGTGCAGCCGGTCTGAATCTTCACTGCAATAACATCTGCAGTTAGTTCGAAAAAGAAAAATGCTCATTTGAACTAAGAATCAGCGGAGTGTCCATGTCCAGAATAGTTCATATGTCATCACCAAAAAAATAAAAAGCCTATGAGGAATCATTGTCAACCGGTTGGAGCAACAGAAACAGCAGAAGCTACGTTTCTCTATTGCACATATTATAGTGTTCAAATCCTAGATAAAAATCATTTATTTTCCTTTATCTTCAAACTTTTAATTATAGCCATTGAGAACCAGTGAGATAAAACTTTTGAACTTTATAAAAACTATTAATTTCTAGATTATTATTATTACGTTGAAACAGTAAGATATGCCTTACCAATCTTAGTTTCACCTTGCTTTCCTGTTTACTATCCTCATGCCTTATTTAAAACCCTAATTTTATCGTATTATGTGTGTACTGTGTATATTTACCGAAATCCCGCCTAAATTTATATCTCTAATGGGATGCCCGGGGTTTTATAATAATTAAAATTGTCTTAAACAGTTTTATTTTCAAACTGTCAAGTATATATTATGTATATATGCTTGTACAATAAAGTAGGACACATATTCTCATCTACATACATACTGCGATAATATTTAAAATTTATGAAAATATTTTATTTAAAATTTGTTGTTTTTGAATCTGTTTATTTTGTGATGTTATTTCGCTATAATTGTTTGCATTTAATAAAATAATATCACTGATAAATATATTCTGGAAATTAAATTCAAAAGAGAGTTTTATAAATATAAAATGCTATTTAGTTTTTCAAAATCATGCCATTTTTCTTTTTAAATCAATGAGGTAGGGAAAGAACAATAGTGACTAATTTTAACTATATTGGCGCCAGTTTTACTAGTAGATTTTGATAAGATTAAAAACAGTGCTTATGAGCAGATTTAATTAAAAAATGCAGTCCGTGTTTTCCAATTTATTGATAAATTAAGGAATGGATTTTACCACCGCAGGGTTAGATTCTAATCAGAGAGAGCATATAAATAGGGCTGATTGGTTATTGTTTGATTATTATAAGATTATTATAGTTATTAATTAATCTGCCTGATTTTGTGACAGCAAAAGTTATTTTCTGTAATTTTGAAATTGATTTTCTAATAGCTTTTTATTTGCATTATCGGACTGACCGGCTTGTTTGTTAGTTTAAAACAAGTTTTGAAATCGTTTCACCTTAGAATGATGGGGTAAAGGGGCAGTAGGCTGTTTTCCCTCGGGAGCCAGTGCCTTGGCCATCCGTCATTCACCATCCGATGTCCTGTCACCATATCATCAAGCCCAACTGAACCAGCCCAAAGAATGCTGCTCCTAAAATCTACTAACTGCTGCTGCTGAACAACAAACCCAGGAAAATCAAAACTTGCTTAAGAACTTTGTTACAAATTTGGAAATGCCCATGGATGGATCTGAAAGAATGAGGTAATTAAAATCAACCCGAGATCTTGGAAACCTTCATGCTATAGCTAATAAATTTTATATATTCCTTAATATGTATTCAAGTATTTTTAATGCATGCTGAACTTGTGCTTGGGTTGATTTTCTATATATATTTGTAAATGTCTTATTTAAATCTGTATTGTAATGAAATATCTAATTAATTTCTTTAGGCAAATGCGAGTTATGTAGGGAAATTAAATAAGGCGTGGTTGCCATCTTAGTTTATTAAACCGCAAACACGCATCCCCCTCCCATCGTTTATATACGTTTAAAAGCAGTTCTTATGTATCATAAATTTTGTTAGAATAAGTATTTATTTCTCTAAGCTTTGTTGAGAGTCTGCTGGCCATTAAAAATATGAAATTTGAGAGCGAGCTATTTCTGTTCTTTAATAACTTGCCCTTTGTTCTACTAAGTGTATTTTAAAATTTAACTGTGTTGCTAGTGAATATGCTTGGATGCTGGAACCTTACCATTTGCAAAGGTTGTCAATGGTTAAATCCATTTCCCTTATTTTACTCTGTGGTTCCCAGTACTGTGCTAAATGGCACATGGGAATTATTTCGTGTACGTCCCTACAGACTTGAACTGTGAGTGGGCTAGAGATGCCCCAAATAAAAGGCGAAATGCCATCCAAAGCCAAGACCTTTTCTTCATAGTTTATAAAGTTGCATACTCAGAAACTGCACCCCTCCTCGGCATTATATCGCTGGCACCACCGTCTATTTCCCTTAGTAATTATTTTAAAAGAATTCTATTATTTAAATGAATTTTAAGTCCGTTCAGTATAGCTCGATCTTATAATTTAGTTAATCACTTCGCGAGCGACTCTCGGTCTCCATTTAAGATTCCAATTATATATAGTTTTAGAATATTCAATTTCTGTTAAAGACTTTATGTGACTCGCATATGCCTACCGTATCACTGTATTTTAGACATTATCTAAGCGAACTCAAGTACGAAGTATCAGCCATCTTGTTGTTTTCGTATATAACTATCCAAAACTATTTTCTATATCTAATTATTAAAATATTATTTGTAAATTTATTTCTTTTCTTTATTTATTCGGGGTGCAATACAAATTACATAGCATATTAAACTTATCTTGGGCACATCTATACGTTATTGTTGAGTTTACCTAGGGCTATTTTAGATTTAGAGTCTTTTGTTTTCTCCCTGATCACCGGCACCGGCATTAAGTTATACTATTAGTAGCATCAAATGCATTATCATGTAGAGGGTGTTGTGGAGTTTAGACTTTGGATTTGAACTTGGGATTTCTGGGAGGTAACTCTCCTGGTGTTAAGTTCCATGTCTAGGGTTTAAATTCTGTAGTGTGTTAGCGAGATAGACGAGTTTTGACCATTACAACGTACATTAGCCTTCATAATCAGACAGTTGAAATCAAATCTCATTAGGGTGTGTGTGTGTACTTTAATTAAATATGTTTTTATTTTTACTTGTATTATTTAAATGTATATGATAAAATGTATTAAATATCTAATGTATTACAAAAACATATGTACACATTTCTATTATGGGACAAGAATGAGAAGTTAAAGAAAAAGAGTGGGGTATACAAATATTTAATTGTTAGTGATTTGAGCCAATATTAAAAGAAAGGGAAAATTTTAGGCAATAGATTTTGAATAATACCAATGTTTTAATAAGTGAACAACTATGATATTGAGATTGAGAAATGGAGGTTATAATATGGGTGGAGAATTTGGAGTAGCTAGAATCCGATGAGCTGTCTGGGAGGGAAAGTACTAAATTCGTTCCTGGTTGAGCAAGCACGTTAATTACATTGTAACTGACTGGCGCCTAAACAGTTTTTCTTTAAAATAAATAAAGTGCTTGGATGGCTAGTGTCATAATTTAATAGTAGAGTGTTGATATTATTGGTAGCTTACTACCAATGATATTAGTATCTCCACCTGATGGACCTGAAGCTTTCAAAGACAGTGAGAGTTAAAAAGAGAAAATAAGAAAATATTTATTTTTCTTATTAAATTTAAAAAGAATGTGGGTGGTACAATATATATTGTAGCAGAATAGATATGCACCAAAAAAAAAATCCTGATTAAAATGCCCGTGAATTGCAGCGCCATTCTAACAGAATAAAAATGAAGGTATGCTTTTCTTTTAATGCCTCACAGATTTGGGTGTCATTTGTAACTGAATAATAAGGACCATGGCAAATGAAAACTTGAATATAATCTGAATGAAAATATAGCCCAATCATTGATCACCATTTGCAACTGAATAAAAATATACTCTTAAGTTGAATGCCATTTATTTAGAATAAAATTATGGTTCATTCTGTATCCTGAGTCATGGTCTAACAGAATAAAAATAAGAACCAATGAAAAAACATCCTAATTTATTAATGCCCATAAAATGTAGCATCATTTGTGATAGAATGAAAATAAACTAAGCTAAAAGGTATATCAATCAATGAATAACAATCTAACACTTAAGTTAATAAAACAATGATAATACTCTTTGTTGCAATCTCATAGACTTGCAATAGCATTTAGAAAAGACAGAAAACAAATAAAACATTACTTCAAGCTATCTTAACATATAAACATTATTTGCAATAGATTAAAGGCAAAGCAATAAAACTTCATATCACTAGCTCATAAATAATAGTATATGTCTATTACATAAATCCCTTATAATAGAATGAAAATAATAACAAAGAATTACACAGCTAAACTTTACTATTCCTCATGAATTAACACATGGTTTACAATAATATAAACTTGTACAAAAGTCAAATATTATTTCTATTTCTATTTAAATGAAAGGATTCATGGATGGATTAAATAATCTTAATATATCCTGAGAGTTTACAATATCAATGATATCTAACAAAATATATAACAATAAAATAAAAGTACTGCTAACTCAATTTTGCTATTCCGCTAATATCAATATACTCTTATTAACTAAGTCAATTATAATAAGATTAAATATTTAATAATAATAAAAAATCAATTTATTCAAACCACTTTGTACACTTTTTAACAAAACTCTTTATTATTTTTTTTTAAGAGAATAAAATGAACAGGCTCTGAAGAAGACTGCAGGACAGTCGAAACATAGGTGTATGTATATATGTACAAATAAAGAATTTTGCTAAAAAGTGTTCGAAGTGGTTTGGATAAATTGTATTTATAGGATATTACAGCAAAATAAAGGAAAGTGTGATTTTGGTAATACAAATTCAATTAATACAAAATCAAATTAATGAATCTTTCCATTTTCACCAACTTAATATATTATAAAATAAAATCATCCTATTAAATATCCTTAAGATTTTCAATATACAATCATAATAATATATAAAATAAACAATAGATTTCTATTTGATTATTATTCAAATGCTATGGACAAATCATATCCAATTACTCTTCAGTTTAATAAAGCTAAATTGTTAAAACTTTAGACTATAACTATCAAAGCATATGAAAGATTGTTAGATTTATTATGATCAAATACTAATATTAAAACATAATATTTAAATTAAATTTATGATCCACACTAACTAACTTTGAATATAATTAAAGCAAATCACTCTAATTTGTAACAGAATAAAATATATTACTATTACTAGCTCTATAACTGAATAAGATTATGATCTTTATGGCTGTATAGTGACTCAATATAACATTCAATTTAATCAATAATGATTTAAAATAAAAGATGCAAACATTTAATTGCAACTACCTTTATTCATCTTCAATAATTATCATATTTGTAACTTCATCAATCATTGGGTCAATTCATATGTAATTTCTATTCTAATATAACTGTTACTTATTACTAAGAAAATAATTACAATAAGCTTCTAATTGCTTATTAAATACTTAAAAATGTCAAATCAGTTAATTTATTGCTATATGAAATTTATGCCAGGTCCAATAATAAACATTAAATTCAATACAAAGAAAATGATATGTAATTATATTTTGATTTATAAATTAATTTTGTAACTACTAATGAATTATATGATATGATCAATTAGTGAATATTACCTCATTCAAATATGATTAACCAATAAATTTGCATTGTAAAATTGAATGACAACCAGGCAAGATTACTAGTTTTTAAATTGATTCAAAATTTATTAACAAATTGATATTTATAAGGCTTTAACCTCAAGAATATGTGTGTAAAAATGCGATATTAGGGACCTCTACAGGTTTTAACCACAAGCTTATGCCTTGGAAGAAAAGAGGCGTAAGCTTATGGTTAAGACCTGTAGAGGTCCCTAATATCGCATTTTTACATGCATATTCTTGAGATTAAAGCCTTAGTAAATATTTATGTAATCAATGTGCATTTAAATAAATTTATAATAACAAATTGATATAAATTAAAATCAAAAATATATATGTGGCAAATAAACATTTAAAACATAGGCATATAATCCGATTATACTTTATGCAATAGATTTTCAATTGACATTTAACTTCATATTTAAATAGATGATTGTATCTCAAACTTCACCCAAGAAATGCCAAAACTAAAAATGTATATTTATGTAACAAAAATTTTACTGAACATTTTTACTTTCCAAATTATAAGTGAGTTCAAGATATATTTTCTTTTTATACTTCATATAAAAATATAATGAATATAAATTTAAGAGAACAAAATAAATAGTTATTATGATATGATCCTTTTGAACTCCTAATATAAATGACATACTTAAAGTTATTTTATAATGAATAAATAAAAAATATTTTACATTAAAATAATAATTATTATGCTACAAAATGTAAATTCAAACTTAGGAAGACATAACTGTCTTATATTTAGTATGTAAATAGATTACTACTTAATTTAAAATTGTACTACTATCTATGTCAATAAATGCTGCATATTTTTAATGAAGAAAAACAAAAAAATATATAGCAATAATAATGATAACTACAAGTAAATGACCTGAGTAATAGTCTTTAAATACACATTTCAAAAATTGTACCATAGTACTAATGACTATTTCTTAAATCACGATCTGACAATGTTTTATTATTCCAGAAAAAGTAGAATTATCATGAAAAGCTATTAGATTCAAAGCACATTTTATTAATTTTGATATTTAATATATATCCAAATTATCTTTTCATTCAGTAGATATTTGATCTATATAATGTTAATAAGTATGCAAACACTAGTTTATATATACAACAATGCAATGTAGATATCCTTTCATTTAGCAAGTAATCAATTCATAAAACATTATAAGTGAACAGACTAGTTTCATCCATAAAAAACTAAACCAATTTTTTTATCTGTTTATATTAGATGAATATAATCTTTGTGTACATTTTATATTGTTAGCTTTCAGATTTCATCATTGCAAAGTAGGTAATATCCATTTTTAAAGTAAAGAAATATTTCGATTGTATTTTTAAAACACTAAGAATTAATTTTCATATTTCAATAAATAGTCATCTCTCACAAATTCAATGATCCTGTCCAGCCAATGGATGAACATTACTGTTTTCAGCCCATCATTCTATCCATTTACAATCATATACTTTTAAAAAATAAAAAAGTCATAATAAAGAACTTAGATTCGCTTCTATTAAAGTCAAAGTAGAGAGAGTGAGTTTTCCTATTCAGTTCTATTTATAACTTTTTCAATTGACATCAGAGTAACTATATCACTATCTTTTATTCACTCTTGGGCCAATTCCAACCAGCGTCTCAAGAAAATTTTTTATTATAGAAAATACTTATGTTAGAATTATTACATATGACAAACATTGATGTTTCATAATACAAATACCATTCTTCCATCCTGACATAAACTAAACAATTTATAATACATTCTCACCATACCACATTGGAAATTATTTTCACATATATATATCTTTCCAATATAATATTATACAAATAAAATAAATATATTTGAGATATTAAACATTTAGGTGTATTATTAGTAAGGTAATGTGGTGAATGAAGTAACAAAAATATACATAATAAAGATAGAATAATAATTCCATCAATACTATAAGTATTACTACACACACATTCATTTTTAAAATGAATAAAATCAATTCACAATTTTATACAATACAATTAACAATAAACGATTTTTTTATATCAATATTAACATTGCCATAACAACACAATTCAATGCTTCATATGTTAAGATATCCACTGTTAAAATCAAACAAGAAAGAAAAAAAATTATGACTGACATTTTACCACATACTGAAACTCATCTCAAACTTCAGTAGGTACAATATATATATATTGGTGCATTGGCATAGCAATATTATTTCCACAATTAAAAAAAGTTTATTTAATACATGTTTACATTCTTAATATTAGCTATAAATACCTGTAATCACATATTGGGAGTCAGCACTGAAGGCGCAATCCCAGACCCAACGCTGATTTTCTGTTGTTAGTTCAGACATTAAAGAAAAATCTGCAGTTTTCCATATTCGAGCTTTGCAATCAGCTGATGTGGTTATTAATAAACTTTCATAAAAAATTTTAAAAAATCTATTATAAATTTTTTTAGAAGTATCAATATTTACAAAAAAATAAAGAACTGTTTTTACACTTAAATCAAAAAAATATGTAAAATATTTAAATCAAATAAACACACCACTGTACATAACTACAACAATAATCTTAAATAGTAGTGAAAATTCTGAATGCCATGATTGATTAGCTTAAAAAATGTATTGCACATCAATTTGAGCAGCTATAATAAATAATTTAGTTTTAATTCTATCTATTACTTCAATATTTTAAGCCAATAAACATCACATGACCACCATTTCTTATGCTTACTTATAACGGTTATTAAAACAGGCAAAACTCTCCATACAGTATTGCTACTCAGTGCAAACCAGATTAATCAATGGATCCCAGAAGACTTGTGCATAAAATCCCCATCTAGTGCCTACTCATCCAATATCCCCAGACTAGGGCCTTCATCAGTGACGAGCCTTGGATCTGACAGCACTGCACCTAGATCTTATGATCTAATGCAACCCTCCAGCAGCCACCTTTTATCTCTACTTAACTACAAAACTATGAGACTTAAATTAAAACAAAGCTCATTAGCTTATATAGTCATATAGATCTGAACTCAGTTCAATACCTATACATTGTGGAGTCTTTGGTTCTTTAATAACCATAGCCACCACTATCGTATTAGACAGGATTGGTTTTAAGCCAATAAACATCACATGATCACCATTTCTTATGCTTTCTTGTAACTGTTATTAAAACAGGCAAAACTCTCCATACAGTATTGCCATTCAGTGCAATCCAGAGTAATCAATGGATACCAGAAGGCTTGTGCATAAAATTCCCATCAAGCGCCTACTTATCCAATATCACCAGACTAGTTTTTGGCTTGTAACCTTGGTCAGTGAGGAGCCTTGGATCTGAGAGAACTGCAACTAGATCTTAAGATCTAATGCAAAACTCCAGCAGCCACCTTTTATCTCTACTTAACTACAAAACTATGAGTCTTAAATTGAAAACACAATATTTTCAATTGAAGCTCATTAGCTTATAGTCATATAGGTCTGAACTCAGTTCCGTATCTATACATTTTTGTGTCTTGGGTTCTTTAATAACCATAGCCACCAATATCCTATTAGGCATGATTGGTTTTCAGCCAATAAACGTCACATGATCACCATTTCTTATGCTTGCTTATAATTATTATTAAAACAGGCAAAACTCTCCATACAGTATTGCCACTCAGTGCAATCCAAAGTAATCAATGGATGCCAAGAAGGCTTGTGCATAAAATCCCCATTTAGTCTCTACTCATACAATATCCCCAGACTAGTTGCTGGCTTGTGGCCTTCGTCAGTGAGGCGCCTTGAATCTGATAGAAATTGCACCTAGATCTTAGGATCTAATGCAACTCTCCATCAGCCACCTTTTATCTCTACTTAACTACAAAACTATGAGTCTTAAATTGAAACCAAGCTCCTTAGCTTATATAGTCATATAGGTCTGAATTCAGTTCAATAACTATACATTTTGGTGTCTTTGGTTCTTTAATAACCATAGCCAACACTAAATTATTAGGCAGAATTGGTTTTAAGCCAATACATATCACATAATCACCATTTCTTATGCTTGCTTGTAACTGTTATTAAAATAGGAAAACTCTCCATACAGTATTGCCACTTAGTGCAATCCAGAGTAATCAATGGATACCATAAGGCTTGTACATAAAATTCTGGTCTAGTGCCTACTTATCCAATATCACCAGACTAATTTCTGGCTTGTGGCCTTGGTCACTGAGGAGCCTTGGATCTGAGAGAACTGCACCTAGATCTTAAAATGTAATGCAACCCTCCAGCAGTCACCTTTTATCTCTACTTAACTACAAAACTACGAGTCTTAAATTGAAAACACTATTTTCAATCCAAGCTCATTAGCTTATAGTCATATAGGTCTGAACTCAGTCCAGTACCTATATATTTTGGTGCCTTTGGTTCTTTAATAACCATAGCCACCAATATCCTATTAGGCAGGATTGGTTTTCAGCCAATAAACATCACATGATCATCATTTCTTATGCTTGCTTATAACTGTTATTAAAACAGGCAAACTCTCCATACAGTATTACCACTCAGTACAAGTCAGAATAATCAATGGTTTCCAGAAGGCTTGTGCATAAAATTCCCATCTAGTTCCCAGACTAGTTTCTGGCTTGTGGCCTTCGTCAGTGAGGAGTCTTAGATCTGAAAGCACTGCACCTAGATCTTAGGATCTATTGCAAACCTCTGGCAGCCACATTTTATCTCTACTTAGCTAACATCTATTGAAATAAATATCTGGTTATTCTTGACTTAGATGATAAAAGAAGTAGCTAAAATAACATAAATAGATTACTTGAATACTTATGCACTGATCGTACAGAAATGGTTTATCTTTATCAGTTTCTTTCTGCGGTTAGATCAATACTGTAAAACATCTGTTTCAAGATTTGCCATTCTTTAAACTGATTGCCTCAGTAAAACTGTCATGTTTCAAAAAAAAAAAATGAAATGAAAAAGGGCATTGATCATATAAAAGCAAAAAAAAAAATAAATCAGTACAACAGTCACACATATGATAGTCAAGTAACAAATAATAAATTCTATTTAAGTGATTATTTGTGAGGATATATAACAAAAAAACATTTATCATGATATTTATAAAACAAAATTTAAATAAACATTCTGTATTATCAAAATAGCAATATTTATTTGAGTCTTAAACTATAGTTATATATTGTGAAGCTGAAGGTCTCAATAAGTTAGTGGAATAGAAAATAATTATAAAAATACACTCTGTATTAAAATATTACTATGCAGCCTGTATACTTCCCACTTCTCTTCTATGTATTTAAATGAACATATTAAGGTCCTACATATGAGGGCTCAGAGTAACTTAAGGTCAACATGGGTATGACAATAACAGGGCTTTGAACATTCCATCAACAGATTTTCAATGGTATGAATGGTTGAAAGAATTAGAGCCTGTCCATTAAAATTTGTACATTTACTATCTTAATATAAACCAAGCATTGATAATATATTGTAACGAGACAGCGTTACATCAATATTAAATCTAGGATACATCGATAAACACACACACACCAGCAAGCAACATAAAACACTCGTAACTTTATTTCGTAATTAGTAATAGTTTTCTTTCTCTCATAAATACATTTTATAAAACACATTGATAAAATGCAGACGGTAAAACGTCTAATTAAATGATTAAAGCCTTTAGATAATAAAATTAATAACAAAAAATAATATGCTTTCCTAAAGAATAAAAAAATAATACGCACTCCTAAAATAATAAAAATAATTATCAATCAAAATCACCCCGGGGAATTAAAAATGTTTATTTTAGAAATATAAATTTAGCTAGAATCAAACTTATAGAAAAGATTTGAGGAAAAGATAAATGCTCGACTTCTAAATTTAAAATAACTTGTATTGTTCTAGTAAAACACACGCACACACGCATGCCTTCGAGGTGTGAAGGAATAAGTTGGTTGAGTGAGATTGCAAAATGAGATTGTCCCAAAATAAAAATTGCCTGTAGCACAAAGAGTGAGTGAGCAGGTACCTCAAACGCGGACCTGAACGACAACTCCAAGAACAGGGAACTATGGGGGTAGATTGGATCCTAAGATATGGATCAACCCTTATAAATACTAGTCAAAACCTATTCAATGGATTATTTTTGGAAAAAAAAAAAAATTAATCAATTAATCAATTAATTTTGGAAAGAGTTGTTTGGATTCAGTTCGATTCGATTCATTTCGATTCATACATTTTCATTATTGTTTTATTTTCCAATTCTCAGTACGCTGAATTACCACCTGTTCATTTATTCCGATGCTTATGCTTTTATAGAATTGTTCTGAATTAGCTTGGTTATTCCGCAATACTTAAAATGATCATCATGAAATTAATACCAAGAGCGCCGACTGTCATGAGGGGCTAATCAACCCTTCAGTGGCTGATCGGCGCTCCGCTACTGAAATATCTCCGAAGCTATGAAATTCTGATAACATCGCCATGTTAAGTGAATGCTCCTAATAAAAGAAATGTTCCGTGAAACACCCAAACTCGTCCAGACCAATCGACCTTCGTTGCAACCAAGACAAATCCTAGGTAAATATGTTTTTTTATTCTGTTCACTCACTCAATTAATAAACGCGTAAGGCAATCTCGAAATTAACCAACATAAATTTACTCAAATAAATCTTAAAACTTTCCTCGTCATGATAGTTTATCTTTGTTACTGAACTTTGTTACTGAACTTTGAACTTAAGTGAAGCTAAGGAAAGATTATATATTTATCAAATAGAAAGGAACTTTCTCGTCATTCAAATTATGTTATGAATACTTATGGTTCTCTGTGGGCGTGAATGTATGTGCGCGTGTGTGATAAATCAATTACTAATGTTTTGTAATAAATCAATTAATAATGTTCGTAATAAATAAATTAATAATGTTTCTTTTCATATTTAATAAACTTGTTCAATATCTTATCAAGTCGAGCATATCTCAAATCTTTTCACACACAATCAAAACCGTAGTTATTTATTCTTTGATAACTTATCTTTGAAGTAGATTTAGTCAATTTTAATTTTCATTTAGTTATTTTATTAATTATGTCACCATCGTGCCGTAAGTCACGATGTTTCTTATTTCACCCTAGTTAAGATAGATTTAAGAGCGGGCGGGTCTATAATCAAAATAAACGTCAATAAATTATTTTATATACAATAAAGCGGGGGGATGAACTTGTAAGCCTTGTGTTCGGGGCGTAAGCGAACAACCTCATAGGTCAGTGATAACCAATAAACGATCCTTAAGCCGTGATCGACTTAGTAGAAAACCTTGCTGATTTTAATTAGCGGACAATGCGTCTTCTCCGTGAGGAGTCATGTTAGAGATAAACATGTAACGACCTTGAGACACCTTATTGGTCCATGCTGGGAGTTGTGAGCTAGTGGGTGGGATTAGACTTTGAAATCGTTTTGACATGATGTAAGGTGATGCGAGTAGTTAAAATCAACTTAAATAATCGTATCTGGCGCCCCCTTATGTGGATCGTGAATAACTGTCGATGTAAGAAAAAAAATAAAGCCTTACGCTATGTCATGTTTGTTTCGAAGCCGTAATCTCGGGTTATAGAGAGGGGGTTACAGTTACAATATATATATATATATATTGTGGATGATGATCCAGACCAAGTGATGAGTGCTGCTTCAGCACGAAATATATATATTGAAGATCATTTATCTTTTTTACATGTATGTAATCATGTGCATTGGTTGTATACAATACAGTGGACAAGTGAAAGGAGTTTGAAAGTCTGTGTTCAAATCCCTTTTAATTATGCTTTAAATATAGCCATCTTTTGCAACGTGAATAAATTGATATTAATACAGAAACAACTTTGTTAAAAATGATTCTTTAAATCTTTGAGAGTTAAATTTATTTAATTAATTAAATAAAACACACTATCAAATATTTAGCAATCATAAGTAATGAAGACTAAAATTTTACCACCGGACTAATACTTAAGTATCTCCAACTAAAATGTCACCACAACAACAATAATAGCAAATAATCATATACACATAAAAGAGCCTCAAATATGCATATATATATATGTATATAAATATAAACAAATTTAGTTTGCAAGTGTGCATACTTTAGCAAGCAGTCATTCACAAAGTACTTTTTCATTAAGATTTAACTTATTATTAATCATTCTTTATTTAATTGAAAAATATTATATTTAAATTAACTTTAGATACAGACATTGAATTTAATAAAACTAAAATCAATCTATAATATAGATACCACCACTCATGATAATCTCTATTTTTAACTATTCATATCATTGTATTCATAAGTCATAAATTTATGCTTTGTAAAAATTACTTTCAATCTCATTTTTGCATTTTCTAAACATGCAGTCAACAATTACTGAGAAGAGAAAAATCACTACCATTCTCATTGCCTCCAATATCTGCTACCAAATGTTTAAAAAATATAAGATGGAAGTCAATTATATTATCTAGCAAAAAAAATATTATAAACTCTCAATCCATTATATATCCATATATTCTTTTTTTACATCCTTCATCTGCTTTCTTTATCAATAAATCAATGTCATAAAAATAAATATTATTTTTAATGCATCCTTTGTTTTTCACAGTTCACATGTATTATTTTCAACGGGGGTAGTATGTTTTTGTAATTAAACAATCCAAAACAAAACAAAACTCTCCATATAGTAGTGCCATCTTGTGCTAACAAGAGCAATCAATGGATGCCAGAAGGCTTGTGCATAAAATCCCTATCTAGTACCTACTCATCCAATATCCCCAGACTAGTTTCTGGCTTGTGGCCTTCATCAGTGAGGAGCCTTGGATCTGAGAGCACTGCACCTAGATCTTAGGATCCAATGCAACCCTCCAGCACCCACCTTTTAACTCTATTTAACTACAAAACTATGAGAATGAAATTGAAAACACTATTAATATTTTCAATCCAAGCTCAATAGCTTATATAGTCATATGGGTCTGAACTCAATTCAGTACCCATACATTTTGGTGTCTTTGGCTCTTTAACAACCATAGCCACCACTATCCTATTAGGCTAGTATGAGATAGTGATCATGTGATGTTTAGTGGTTTAACACCAATCCTGCCTAATAAGATAGTGGTGGCTATGGTTGTTAAAGAGCCAAAGACACCAAAATGTATGGGTACTGAATTGAGTTCAGACCCATATGACTATATAAGCTATTGAGCTTGGATTGAAAATATTAATAGTGTTTTCAATTTCATTCTCATAGTTTTGTAGTTAAATAGAGTTAAAAGGTGGGTGCTGGAGGGTTGCATTGGATCCTAAGATCTAGGTGCAGTGCTCTCAGATCAAGGTGGATGCTGGAGGGTTGCATTGGATCCTAAGATCTAGGTGCAGTGCTCTCAGATCCAAGGCTCCTCACTGATGAAGGCCACAAGCCAGAAACTAGTCTGGGGATATTGGATGAGTAGAGGCACTAGATAGGGATTTTATGCACAAGCCTTCTGGCATCCATTGATTGCTCTTGTTAGCACAAGATGGCACTACTATATGGAGAGTTTTGCTTTGTTTTGGATTGTTTAATAACAATTATTGTGCTAGTATGAGATAGTGATCATGTGATGTTTAATGTTTTTGTAATGTGACATAGTAGTTTTATTCTGTTATTTTAAAAAAAGTTTCTTTTACTTATGCTTTTTCAATAAGAAATAACTAACCTTGTCCTCTTTTCTGTCTTAGCTATTTTTTTTTTTTTTACTTATCTGAAACCCTTTCTTTTCTTTTAATATTTTCATATTAAAGTCTTTACATTTTCACAAATTAGTTGGCATAAAATCTATAAATAAATGACAATTTAATTTGGTTTTTGGTTTTTTTATTTACAAAATCAAATAATTAAATAAATTACTTTTTATAAAATAAGGATTAGAAAAAATTATTTATTAAAAAAGTGTTTTTATTTAATCACTTTAATTAATATTAACTTCAATTTTTTAAAGATATAATTACTATGATATTTAAATTATGTATACTGTAATTAATACTTATGCACACACACATTTTGCAAAAAATAAATTAAAAATGTTTTAAAATTATAACATCTGATTTGTATTTAAATTTACTAGTTAAGTTATACTTTATATGTACAATATTTCAATGAGAAACGATGGATTAAGAGTTCTCAATATATATATATATTTAAAGATTTAATTTACATTTATATACACATAATCAACTTCTCCAGAATTATTTCATAAATATAATTGTTATGAATAAAAAAAAATTAAGAAACTTACGTGGAATCTGGACTAAATTTGCATCGAAGTGCATATTTGTTATGCACTTTAAAAACTTTTTTTCCATGAGCTTTAGGTCCTTCATTGGCAGCAGGGCCAGATAAAGTCCAAATATAGCACATTCCCTATACATATATAGGTTTTTATTTGTAAAAATTATTACTTAATATATTTTAAAGCTATAGCCTTAAAAAATATAGAGAAAAAATCATAAAGGAGATTTACCTTCAACATAACCAATATATTGAATTATTTTTATTAAAGAAAATTTTTAATGGATTACTAAAAGATAAATAATAATAAAATTAATAATAATAATACAATGAGATGAGGCAAATATAAATTAAGAAAATTTGCAATTAAAGTTTATAGAGAAATAATTATCTTCAAAGGTATTTTATTCATTCTTTGACAAAAAAATATTGATTACATTAGTTTACATTTTTTCCTTTGTCCACATATAATATCCAATGTTAAAAATACAACTTAAAAAAACAACAAAAAATATCAAATTATTACACAGAAATCAGTACAATATGTGCAAGGTGGAGATTACATGTGTTTTACAGCAATGATATATATACATAAATTCTTTAATTTTTAAATGAAGTAAGTGTGTCATGTTATAGTCTTGAATACTGAGAGAGAATTGATCAGATTTCTATGGATATTTTGAATTCCACAACTTTTTTTATCTCTTTCTCTTATTATTTCAAGCTTATCTCTAAATGTATTTGGGTATATTCTTGAGTTGTTATTGTAAACAAATATGCATCTTGTACATCACACTGCATATAGAACAAAAACATTGGTATGAATGTATGAAAAAAAAAAGTCTTTATAGTTATACAGATCTGAACCTAGTTCAGTATCTATACATTTTGATGTCATTGTTTTTTTAAAAACCACAATCACTATAATCCTATGGATAGGATTGGGATAAAACTTTGAAACATCGATTATAATTTCCTATACTGAATCTGGAAATATAGTACATATTTCTGCTTCACCTAGTGCCAATGTCATCAGCACTAGTCTGGGTTTGAACCCAATCTTAAATTAACTGACACCCATCTCATAATAGGTGGTAGTATATTTTGATCAATATTATAATCTTTTATATTTCATTAATCTTATTTTATAATTAAAACTAACCTTTTACATTAGTTTATTTATTTTATATTTGTAAAAATGTATATTGTGTTTCTTTCATTAAATTGAATTGAATCCTAGATATCTATAAAATGTTACAAATATTTCAAATTCTTTATTAAAGTTCATTTTTCTTCAATTAATCAGTTGGTAACATTTTATATTTATCTTTTAATCAATGTACATTAGAGAGTCAATTATTTGAACAATGTAATAGTTGTAAGAAATGTTTTTTAAATTTCTGTTTAAGTTTATGTCAAATATAAGTTTGAAAGTCATTGTACCAAATACCTAAAATTTTTCTGAATAAAATCTACATTTTTGTTAACCTAAGCCTTAATTAAATAGATTTTGTTAGTACAATGACCGATAAACTTAATATGCTTGTTGTTGTTTTTTTAATTAGCAAATCAACCCTTGGGGCATGTTCATGCAGAGTGATAGATTTTCCCTCCAAAGCAGGCTCCAATCTCAGAGAAACACTTAGAGCGATTGCAATTGGCAGTTGTCACTGTAGATTTAATCCTTAGATAAAGTCAGATCACATAAATAGTGGATCTTTGATAAGAGGGATTATTATTGAGTTTACTAGAGAGAAGTGATTAATTTATATATACATCGTGCCTAAAGAAATGACGGGGTGAAAAGATCGGTCGTTTGCTTCTCAGAGGTCTATTCCACCACCTCAACACCATGCTTTTCCGGTGCTCTCAAGACCTAGCCCGAGACAATACTGTGTCAAGGAAGCCTGCTGAATGATCTGATTGTAACTGCTGTTTCAAGCTATGGAATGCCTACCTATTGATTCTGAGGTAACGTCCAATTTGCCGCAAGCCATTGATTCTATTTTACTTGTTTTCCAAATCAATACTAACTTATATTATATATCTGTGTAATGTTTATACAACGTAATTTTAAATTAAATGCGTCTTTAATTTTTCTTAAATTTAAAACATCAATTCTAAAAATCTCACATTATTTTGATGCGGCAAACTTAAATTAAATTTTGTTGGTTTATTTATAATATTTGACTTACTGAAATTGCCAAGTACAAAACTCAATGAAAAACTAACTTTAAATCCCCTCCCTCTTATTTTTCCAGTCAAAATCATTATGGGAGACTTACTTCCCGTAAATTAACTAATAGAAAGCTCATTTAGTTTTGTACATCATATATAAATTTATTTGAATGATTGAAATTATTTTAAAAGGATCTTACTATTACCTCCAATTTAAAATAGCCCTGCAATTATTTCTGAAAGAATAAATAATTTTAGTGAATCAATTAAGTAAAATTTATCATAGAATTTTATCAGTATATATTTTATACATATATTTTATTTGTCAGAAAAATATTAAAATTATGATTTACAATTTATTAGTTTGATATTCAATGCCCGTCTATGTTAATTAAAAACAGTCTTATTTTGTAATCTTTGATAAACTATTTAAGTAACTTATTAATAAATGAAATATTTGTGAAGTGTGGAAAACAATTTATATTTTAGTTAATTTCTTTATTTATATATATATATATGATATTTATGATTCATTCATTAGTGGACTAAGGTTTGTGGGGACTTTCTATCAACGTTAGGGAACTGATTATTTTAATCAGGAATTCATTGATTAATTTTGTTAGTGATACACTATCTATATATATGTCTAAGGCATTAATGTTTTTTTTATAGCTACAACCATTCATCTATTATTTTGCTTTGCTAATTACTTCTTAGGATCTTCGGAAATTTAACTGACCAGTCCAACCTTTTACTCTCCCTCAAAGTAGACAGTTCACACCAAGGGATTCTTTTCAGGCATTGCATTTAAGGTGTGTATGGAAAGTTGAGCACATCAAAAATATTTTATTATTATTCAGAGACATACTTTGGCTGGAGGGACACATTTCTCTTATCTATCTGTACATATCAGGAATTTCTTTTAGTAAAACCCAGAGATTCATAACAGACCTCATTTATTTTTGTTGTAATCTATAATAGCATACTGCCTTCTTCATCATTTTATATCTTTATTTAGCAAACCTGAAATGCTCTCTGCCATGATGGCACGTCCTTCACAAACAAATTTCGTAATTAATTAAATCTGACTGTATAATTGTCAATTATTTATTTAAGAATTATTTTGCTTCCCACACTTATTATATCAAATGTTTTAAATGCACATCTTTCACATCTTGTAATATATATATAAACAGATTTATTTGTAATATCTTGGAGAGGGCTAATAATATTTTATTGCTGATTGGTTTTGGCCGACCAATTAACAAACTTTTACATTGTTTGTCAAAGCCGCATCAAAATGAATTAAAGAAAATAACCAAGTTGTATAAACAAAGACTTAACTTATTTTGTACTAAATTCTTTAATAAATTCCTATTATATTGTTATTTTAAATAAGCTTAGTTTGTCATCACTCCCAATCTCTAAGGTTAATTACTCTATTTATTTAAATATTTCTTTGATTTAAATTCACTTCTTTGTAATGTTGCCATAAAGAATTATTATTATTACAGTTCAAACCATTAGTAATGGATCAAATCATATCTGTACCGTTCTGCAATCGTCAGAATCCATTAAATCATTGACTTTTCATATAAACCCTTTTATTATTTTGAGTCTCTATGTGAACCATGACCTCCAGCTGGGGTCGGAATAAAACCCAGCACTGCTAGTGTCATCACAAACATTATCCATTAGTCAGAGAGGCAATAGTTTAGGCAAATAGGTTAGGATTCATCCTTGTCCTGACATATGTATCATGTGCATGATTGGATTCAAGGTACTTTTGCTTGGATTATTGGTCTTGTTGAATGAATACACGATTTTGACCGGCATAATGTCGGATGGATATACATATTTTGACCGGCATAATATGCTCACACGCTGTTTAAACAGTTGCAAACTCTCCATATAGTACTGCCACCCAATGCAAGCTTTAGTAATCAATGGATGCAAGAAGAGTTGCGCATAAGATCCCTATCTAGTACCTACTCATCCAATACTCTCAGACTAGTCTCTAGCTTGTGCCTTTTATCACTGTGAGCATTGGATCTGTGAGTATTGCACCTGGCCTCGATCAATTTTAATACTAATAACATTCATGTAATATCATATGAGATGATGAGAAAAAAAATAAACTTTTTATAAATATGTTTTTAAATGAAATATCATAACTTTATTTTGCTCAAAAAATGATTTGTAAACTGTTTTCTCTCTAAAAAATATCATAATAATGTTTGTATAAATTTATTTAATAAGTTATATCATAGATATATTAAAAAATTATACTCCCAATATTTTACTACATTTTATAGGCTTCTTATACCAGATTAAAAACAACATTTAAGAGATAAAAATTCAGTAAAATAATTTTAAGATTATAATGAAAAAATATTTAAGATTTTAGAGAAATATAATAAAATTTCTTTATTATGGATGTGACCAATAGAAATAGCTATTCCAACTACAAGGAAAAAATAGATAGAAAAACAATAAAAATAATAATATATTAGAAATGAATTCTGCAATGACTATATAAATCAATATATTAAACACAAATATTTTCACATAAAGAACTTCCTAAAGGCCTTTGCTGTGTATTGATTGATTTCATTTGTAGTCATTCGAAAAATAATGAAAATGTATAATAAGTAAAATTATGTAAATTATCAATTTAACCTGGATATGCTAATTTGCATAAGAATAGTAATATTCTACTTATGCAAATTAGTGGAGCCACCAAAAATTGTTAGCAGAATTTTAATATCACAGAGTCAGAGTCAAACAAAATAAGAGAGAGTCAGGGAGCAATTTAATGCTAAGTGTTACATTAGCAGTAAGGTGTTTGCAAAACCTGCAATCTGTGGACATTAAAAATGCTGAATAAGGTATTATAGTGAAAAGTTAGTGAAGAAGTATTAACAGAATGAAGTAAAGAACTGTGTAGGCATAATTAAGACTGATTTAATTTATAGAATTCAACCAGAAAACCGCTAGTTGAAAATATTAACCAACTACTAATAATATACACCTGGGTCTCTTTTTACGCGGACTTATTTAACACGATTTGAAGTTACGCGATTCGTGTTTCACCGGAAGTCGAACTCCGATAATGCGCTATTACTTTAAATAATAAATTTTGCACACTTACATTATATTGAAAGTAATAGCACATTATTGGAATTCCACTTTCAACTTAGTAATTTCAATATTTTCAGTGCTTTATAATAGTAAGATTTTATGCAATAATGAAATTAAAATCATGATTTCCACATTTTATGTACACACACATTAAATTTTACAAGATTATAATGTAAATTTGTTCAAACATTGTGCATGTTAATTTTGCATTTTAAATCACATTCTGTTTTTGCTTTTTAAAAAAGAACATAATCAATTATTAATCATTTAGTGTCCACAAGTTTATTTTTAAAAGGTCAGTAATAGCAGTGGGCACAATTAAATTTGACAATTAAAAATTAAAATCTGATTTTTAATTGTAATTAACAATTTAAAAATTACTTATGGCAACTTGAAATAATGTGATGTGAAATTTGATTTTTAAACGGAATTGAAAATTAAAGACAAAAATAAGAATTTAATTTTTAGTTGTTAGTTTCATAAACAATTAATAAAATCATCGTCTCAAAGATTAATTACTAATTACGTTGTCACTAGAAAACCATTGACACAACATGAGTGTGAAGTTGGCGCTAGTTGTTTGCAAACGAACTTGTTTTTCAGCAAATAGCTATAATAATTAAAACATGTATAAAAAAATATAAATTACTGTACTGTAAATTATGCATAAAAATATAGTTAAAAAAAGTTTGTCTTGTAAGAATTTTTTTCAAATTTGAATTTTTTTATTAGTCATATTTTATTTCCTTATTTCTTTTTTGCGCAAATTTTAAAGTAATTTTACGTTGGTGCTTTTCTTTTACGCGAATTTTGAAAAATCACAGACCGCACCCCCCCCCTTTTCAATGTAAGTTACGTCTATTTTTGCGTGATTTCGTTTGCGCGTGTTTGCTAAGTGAATGTACAGCTGTCTTAAGCTAAATCTGGCCTTGCAAACATCAACCTTTAAATCAATTTTTCAGATTTCCTGTTTCTTTAACACTTTCTTCTATCATCTTCATACTTAGAGGTACATTATAAACTTTTATAAATTCTTTACATTTTTAAAGTTACAATTATTTCATTTTTTGAGAAAAATAATTTAAAACTTCTTAATTTAGATATATAACAAATTTTTCAATTCATTGGTATCTTTGTTCCATTTATATATTTCTTGGCAACTAATAGTTCATATAAATATATTTATTTTGGATAAAGTAATCCACATCAAACAAATTCAAGTATATTAATTAACATTGGAGTAATTTTTTAAAATATTCTTTCCATTATTTCTCATCAATTTATGGATGCCTAGTTAATGTTAATTCTTCTTATTACTTCACAACATAATTTCAAATATTCTTCCTTACTATGATCATTTAATTTCCAAGATATTATAAGTATGCTTTTTTATTTCATTAAACATTTAAGCAATTTCTTAATATTAATAAAATAGTTTCATATTCCTCTCTTATCAACCATGTTTATAACTGCCTTATTAATAATTCTTTTTTTTCTCATGTGTCATAGCATCAGCCGGGAAGTGAACCCGCTATCCCGGAACAACTACTTGTAAAGCAGCTGTTGCTAACCTCTCGACTACCAATGCTTGACAATAATTCTTCTTTGTGCTCTTTATTTACTGTTCTTTCCATTCTTGATAATCAGATTCTTTTATAATCTTTTATGTAAATATTTAGTCCTCTCATTTGGTAAAATCTCCAAATTAAATTAGTTAATATCTAATTTATCTGTAATCCAAGAACAATTTTCAAATGGCATTTTATTTCCTCCAAACACACATGAGAAACTAATCATTACCAATTAATAAATAATAATTACTTCAATATTCTAAACTTTCAAGATAGATTGCTATCATATTATTAAATAATCTATCATAATTATTTTAAATATCTTTACACCAGGGGTGTCCAAGATTTTAACATCTCTGGGCCAAATTGGGAAAAGAAGAGTTGTCTTATACATATATTAAATTTACAAACATTGTCAAAAGCTGATAACCAAAAAATACACCACTACAAATAAGCAAAAACGTTTTTAAATAATAATCCTAATTATGCAGCAGCCCATTCAGAGGATTCTTTAAAAATTTCCAGCAGGTTTCAACTTTGTGAATAATAATACAGAAAATGTATATATCTAAATAATAAAATATCATTGAAGTTTATTAATAATTTTTATTAGTCATTCATTAGACTAGAGATTATCCAATAATGAATAATATTTCTGTAGTGCAATGTTCACTATACCATTCTCACGCAAATAGCGACTGGATTCTATCCAACTTTTAACACCTTGTGAAGGAATGTAATCATAAAGATATGTGAAAAAGAGCTATGATCCCCAAGATGCACATTTCATGCTGAACTAGCACTCATCAGTTGGCCCAGACCACAATCTCTTACACATAGCTTTATCATTCTTTAGTGTATATATATAGCAAATTACTACAGTTTAATTGATGTGTCAAATGTGCAGCCCTTAGGCTGAAGATTGGACATCCTTGCATTATTATCATTTGCATTTATAAACAATCTTATAGGAAAATGCATATATTTTTTATTTAATTTCATCTTCATCATATATTTGGTTGATTATTAATTATAGTTAAAAGTAACAAAATCAATTTAATTTATTGGTTAGATTTTGCAGCAACTCATTAAGAACCAGTTCTATTTCATGCTTTATGTTTACAGGAGAAGATATGCTTGTAGGTAGTCTGGGATTCAAGATTTAGGTAGGTGATGGCTTCACTCTCAGCATTTTTAAACTTCAGGAAGGAAGAAACATCAGCAAACGAACTTTGTCTACTCACACATCTTACGATGATTCAATACACTGCTGAGAGTAGCTTGATGCAATTTTTTTAGGACTTCATAGAAAATCAATTTTATAGTAAAGTGTTTTCTTGAGAAGACAAAGATCCAAGATGACCAACACACAATGTATAGCAGTTTCTCTGATTTTAGTCAGTTGTGTACATCCTGTTGACACCTTTTAACTTTGACAAAATTTAAAGTAATTTTGTCCACAAAGTTATCTTTTTTCCCATTGGTGACCATCTTTGATGATGGCAATGGAATGCTGTGACTTTAGCTTTCAAATGTTGCTAATTAATCTTGTGATAAGAATTTATTTTCTTATCTTAACAAAAATCAAAATAACATTTTGTTATTCTTTTTATATCTTTTTGTTAATCTCTTTAACTTACAAAAAAAATATATATATATAACCTATGTTGTCTAAAAAAAAAAAAAATACAATCACGTATTTAAAAAGAAAAATATTTTCTTTATGGGAATTTGCTAATTTAAAATTCTAAATTGCCAATGCAACTTGTACCAAAACAAATACAGTACAATATATACATAAACAATACAACAAAAACAAATGTTGGTGGCCGATTGGTCAGCACAGCTGCCTTACAAGCAATTATCCTAGGTTTGCGGGTTCGCTTCCCAGCTGATGCTTTGACACATGAAAAAAATATATATATGTGCTTACTCTTCTTTTCAAAACACATTTTTACAAAGAAATAACATCTTCAACACTGTTTTCATTTATAGCATCAAAACACAACTTTATATTTTTAATCTCATCCTTAACATCTTCAACACTGTTTTCATTTATAGCATCAAAACACAACTTTATATTTTTAATCTCATCCTTAATTTAAATATTTTTTCTTTTCTTTTCATACAAAAATTTCAATCTTAAATAAACTATTTTTTCTTTTACAAAAAAATATTTTATTATTATTTGAAGACTAATTAGGAATGTTTGTTTTATTAAAAAAAAAAAGTGATTTTATTATGTAGAAAATAATCATGTTTTGCTAAGGAAAGAAAAAAAAATTCAGTTCAAGTATGAAATTAAAAAGATAAGCTGTTTTTGTTTTGTTTTTTTTGAGGAGATAAATAGAAATTTTTGAGATTTTGTTTAGTTTAAAGAATGTAATTTAGAAAGAAAAAAAAATGGAAATGTTTTTGCTATATTGTTTATATATACATTATTAACATTGGTAATTGTAATATCTTTTTTTTTTCATTCCAGATATTTTATAGTACACTTGTGTTAATTTTTTTGAATTTATTGCGAATTTTTGAAAAAGATCATTATTATAAAATGTCAGTATAGTTTACTATTATTCATAATATTGATTTGTTTGATTCAGAAAGAATTAAAAAGTTTTTTTTTTTTTTTTTAAGGAAAATGAAAACTGATGTTTTATTTTTTAATTATATGAACTGAATCAAGTTTAATAAGAAAGTGTAATGTTTTAAAATGTAAAATAAATATTGTAATCTAATACATAAAAGGAAAAAAAAAAACAATAATAAATTTAATTAATTTTAGCATGAAATTACTACCTTATTATTTACTGCAGCTAAATATACACCTTCAGGATCAACAAAGACAGAATGTATAGAGACACCCTTTTCAGTCATCTAAAAATGTATTAAATTTGAAAATTTAAAATACATTTCAATATTTTTAAAAATAATAAATATCTATTTAAATATGATTATATAAACATTACTTCTCCTTTTTGTTGAAATTGCTTTTTTATTATTTAATGCACAGTAATATATCTGCTTTTCATATGTAAAAAAAATTATGCATTGCAAAGATTAAATGGGAAAGCAGATATTTTATTATATATTTAATAAGGGTCCAGCAATTATATATCAAGTTCACATTAAAAATTTTTAATGCTATTTGGTTAAGTTTCATCATCTTTGTAAATATTTACAAAATGTCAACTTTTTAATCTATTTAAAAAGTTGACATAACACAGGAAGTACAAATGATGTAGGATTTGTTATAAATAAAAAGTGGAAGAATAACATTGTGAAGATTGATGGTATATCAGATAGAATGGCAAGATTAGTTATTTAACTTAATGGTAGATACCAAATGCCGATAATTCAGGTTAATGCCTTCAGCAAGTTTTCCTTATGATGAAGAAGTAGAGAATTTTTATATGGATATACAAAAGGCTTTTGATCAGAACAAACATTTTAAAATTGTGATAGAAGATTTTAATGCTAGAAATGATAAACAATTAAAAGATGAAAGTACTATTGGCAAATTTAGTTATCATGATAAAAAAGAGAGAAGAGAAATAGACTTGTGGAGTTTTCTGAAGAAGAAAAACTATATTAGGAATTCTATTTTTGAGAAAAATGTTAAATGGAAATGGACATGGAAGCATCCAAATAAAGATAGAGCAGCATCAGATTATATTTTGACTAACAGAAAATGCATATTTCAAGACTGAAATGTTCTTAATAAATTCAGCACAGGAAGTGCTCATCGATTAGTGAGATGTAAGATACATATTATATACATGTTAATGCAAATCTAGAGAGACAATAATTATTAAGAAAAACAATATTTGCAGTTGATATTCTTAGTCTTCAGAAACATTTCAATAAATTGAAATTAGAACTTGCAAATCGTTTTCAAATATTAACAGATTTGGAACGTGATTCAGATTTGAATGAAATCAATAAGAAGAAAGCAAAAATGGCTGGTAGAAAAAAGCAGCAATTAGATCAGTAAAATGTATACTGAAACAAGGCAATTTATGAAAAAAATTAAAGAATATGAAAATATGTTAAAATGATGCATTAAGGATTGAATATCTAGAATTTTGTAAATAGTGTGATGATATAAAAAAATATAATTGAATATTAGCAAGAAAATGTAGAGAAAATAATAAAAATCTCAATAGTGAAAAACAATATATTGGTATTGATAGAAAATTTATTTCTGCAATAAGAAAAAAAGATGGAAATAATACTAAAAAGAGAGATGACATTAAGAAATGTAAAGAGTTCTATCAAAAATTATATAGAAATAAAGAATAAGAAAAAATACCTCCTATAACTACTATATTGTCTGAATTGTCAAGGATTTTAAATAAAGAATTGAGACATATAATTAAATGTATGGAGAAGGGAAAAGCTCCAGGTACTTATAGATTTATATCTTAAAAGAAGCAGATAAAAAAATTAAAAAAAATTTTTGGGTAAAGTTATGTATCAAATGTTTGAATGATAAAGATATATTAGATAAATGGAAGAATGCAGCATTAATATTGATACTATATTTAAAAAGATAATAAAGAAGATATTAGAATTTTCCTTCCTAAAACATCCCATTTCCATTAACTAGATCCTCAAATTTTTTCTTCATATACAATAACAGCAACTGTTTTCACACAAAATCTCAACACTCATTTCAAAATAAAGATTCCTAATTTATCATTACATCTACTTCTCACTTCACACATAATTTTATTTTTTCATCTTTTCTCTAGTTAACAAAGATTATCCACCCATTATCATATACATTTACTGCAGATACATCACTTCTTTTCATATACTCATAATATATTATTACACAATTTCACTCACATATATATTATTTTCAACCTGCAGGATGAAAGAATCTCCAGGTGTATAATCCAGTTTTTCCAATCCATTAATCTCTTTTATCCACACCATACTGGCAAACTATTTTATTTCATCCATACATCTGACATGTGGGTTTTTTTTTTTTTTTAGATCTTTTAAAATCTCTTGGGATCTGATTTACAATTTGAACTATCCATCTATTAGAATATTTTCTAGTAATATATTCACTGTATCTTTATTTCAGTCTTTAAATTCCTTTAATATTAATGATACTTATTTGTTCACTCACCCATGTATTTTATCTTCAATCTCTTTTAATATATGTCAATTCATAAATTCAAGAGTTCAAGTCATGGACTCCTAGTCATGACACCACACCTCCATGCTTTATAAATCTCAAGTCAATAAATAGCAAGAGAAGCTCTGGCAGTACTATGGGAAGTAAATATGTCTTGGCAAGAGGAGTAAGGATCAATGGCTGCAAAAATAATGATCAACTATATGAGTTTGCACCTAAAAAACCCTTCATCTTATTCCAAGAGTTTCCAATAACAACTACAAGAGAAACATTTGTCAACTCAATGTAGTAGGCCTAACAAAGTCCAAGGCTGAAATTATTTTTAAAATTTTTTGAAAGACAATGAATTGATGTTTTGGCTCTTCAAGAAACCCAGTGTTTATATCACCAATAGTCACGGATTCAAAATTCCAGGACTCAATTTGATTAGCAACAAATGTCATCCCAAATATGGTCTTGCCCTTTTTGTGAGATCAAACACCAACCTTTCAATTAATAATCTTGAGGAAATAAACTTATCTTTTAGAATCAGGATTGATGGTATTTCCCTTCAAATCTATCTTGGGATGAATTTAAACTCCTCTCTCCCATTCACCCATCAATTATAGTTGGAGATTTCAATTCACAACCCTACATCTTCGAATTGTGATTCTACTTCCAAATCTGGTGATAATTTGATTGCTTGGATGCAAATTAACAATCTTCACTTTGTTTATAATTCAGCCAGGTGGAACAAATCATACAACCCAGACTTAATCTTTATAACTCTAGGTTTCAATGGTGATGTCTTTCCAACTACTAGGAAAATCCTCCCTAGATTTTCCAAAAGCCAGCACTCACCAATCATCACTTACAATGGTTTTACAGTTCCTTTGATTCATTGCAATCTCATTTCTGGTTGGAACCTAAATAAGGCAAACTGATCTATTTTAGTTCTTATGTGGAAAATAACATAAATAAAATTCCTCTTTATGCCTTCTCCATTCAAAGATGTAATGCTCTTGTTGACTCAGCTGCCTAAAAGTCCATTCCCTGATGTTTTCATAAATCTTATATCTCTTGTTGGGATTCAAGGTCTGAAGAACCCTTTGAAAAATATGAAGGAACTGGATAATTCCAGGAAATCAAGATGGATCAGAACTGTTGAAAATCTCAACTTTACCGATTCAAGTAAAAAGAAATCTTAAAATCTCATTCTAATGAAAACCCATCACACCCAACATAATAAAATTTCACCTGTCAACATTGTGAAGCACATTAAACAGACAAGTCAGGTTAGACACAATCTTTCCAAAATTAAAAAACTAGAAATCCTATTTTCCAAAATCAAAAAACTAGAATCTCTCTCCAGGGGACACTCAGTGCAGAAGTTACCTCAGAAGAAATGGTTTATGTCCTTAAGTTGATCAAAGCTGGAAGGGCTACAGGTGTAGATATCATGCCTGACTTTCTGAAACACATGGCTGTTATAGTAATTAAATGGCTTGCCAATCTTTACACAAATAGTTTGCAAAGCAGCTACATACCTGATAGTTAAAAATTGACCAAAATTATATTTCAAAACCAGAAAAAAATCATCAAATTCTGTTAAGAACTTTCTATTTCTTTCCTCGGCTGCATTTACAAAATTTTTGAGTAAATTCTTCTGGCTAATAGAAATATATGTTCTTAATAGATTCAATACAGAAAATGATCATAGATTAGTGAGATGTAAGATAAATGTTAATGCATTATTAAGAAAATAATATTCACAGCTGCCATTCCTAACCTTCAAAATCTTTCAATGAATTTAAATTAAAACTTGCAGAATGAAACCAATAAGATGTTAAAGAAAATGGAAATATAAAAAATGACCCATTAAAAAAAAATTTGAACACCTGGAGTTTTACAAAATAGTATGAAAAAGAATTAATAATGATATAAAGTTATAGAAAAAATGATAAAATCTCAAAAATGTAAAACAATATCTTGATATTGGTAGAAAACTTATTTCTGCAACAATAAGACAAGATGAATACTAAAAAGAGAAAGAACATCATAAAATGTGGGAAAGAGTTATATAAAGAATTACTGTAATTTTTAAATTGCTCAACAATTTAAATGAAAAAGTGAGACATGCAATTAAATCTATAATGGGAAATGCTCTAGGAAATGAAGAAGGTAAAAAAGTAGTAAAATTGTTGGTAAAGTTGTATACTTAATGTCTAAATGACAAAATTATAGGGTAGTAGTAATATTAACATTTCAGAAAGGTAGATAAAGAAGATATTAGAAATTACAGATCTACTAGTCTTTTATTATTTCTACACAAAATTTTTACTAAGATAATTATAATTTGTCTATAGGGAACATTGAATTTTAACCAACTAAAAGAACAAATTGGATGTAAAAGTGATTTCAGCACAGAAGTTGACATCAAGTATAAGGGGAATTTATAGAAAGGACCAATGAATATAAGTTGCTATTTTCCTTTATATTTGTAGATTATGAAAAGTATTTGATTCTATAAGCATTTCTACAATTAAAAAGCATTGAATCATCAAGATATAGACCTGGAATATCATATTCTGAATAACCTTTATCAAAATGCAAAAGCAATTATTGGATTATATGGTGATATTAAGAAGATTAACACTGACAAGGATGTAAGATAGGATGAATTCATATGACCAAAATTTACAACAGTTTTACAATGCATTTACATCATGTATTACTTCATAATCAAGATATTTCATAAAATTTTTATAAAATTTTTCCAATGCCTATAACTTAAGTTATTGGAATTCTAAATAACTGAAGAAGGAGATGGAAATGGATAGCGATGTTTAATAAGAGGAAGAGATTGTCTATTATTCTTTTTGAGATTTCTTAGACAATTTAATGAGAAAATTTTTACCAGTATTACTCATTGTATACTCATATAAATAATTATAAGTTTTGAGGTACTTATTTATAGTCAACTATAAACTTGAATGTTTTTTTTTTAATTTCAGTGTTTAGCAGTTTCTTTCAAATTTCATAGTTATAGTTTGGGATTTACATAAATTGTAATTTAAAATATAGCAATATTTTAGTTTTTTCAGACTAATTAAATGATAATAAATTTATACATTATACAATAGCTGTTTGATCTTGATCTTTATTGAATTCAACAACATTCAGGAAGCTAGGCAGATAATTTCTAAATAGGTTAACATATATTCTGATGAGTAATTAAACTAAATTAACCTGTAGTTGGGTTCATTGCATAAATTATTTAATAGATGATAGTAAAACCATTCCTTTTATCCAACTTCTTCACAGTATCTTTTAAACACTATCACTCTTTGCAAACTATTTAATAATGTTTGAAATGAAGTCAGTGATATTTTATTCTAGTTATTTGTAAGAAAAAACACCACAAAGCACGATCACAATCTAATAATTGCAAACCTTTTTTTCCCATATCGTTGTTCTTTTATCATCAGTAATTTTTTGCCATACAAATACTCAATCTTAAAACCTTGTAAAGATTTTAATTTTGATGGAATTCTTAAGATTTAAGTCACTTCAAAGTTATTTCTATGTCCAAATAAGCTTTAAGTTTTCTTATATAATACAACTTGTCTCCTATTACTAAAACAATGACACACGTACTCCTCTCCCCAAATAAAGAATAATAAATAATTTCTTTATAACTAGTGACATATTATTCTTTTAATATATTAAAAAATAACCATCTTCACTTTTGTTTTAAAAAAAATGACAACAATTGCTATTCTAGTGGTCTTATATTCCATATAACTTATTTAAAACATTTGTCTATTGAAAAATTTCAGAAAACAAGCAGTTTCTTGGGATATTCCTAAAAGTTTTAATCAATTTAATGACAAAATACTACTTAATAAGCTTTCATCCATCTTTCATCTAAACTTTGAAAATGGGTTATCTTTTCTCTTATTCTATTCAACTTAGGATAGATAATACGCTATTTTTCTTACTAATGAAATTACTAATTTCAAATTTTCTGCCTTATGTTTGTTATATATCTTTCATATATTTTAAAGAAAAATTAGTTATATATCTTAATCAAAAAATAATCTCATAGTTTAATTCACTCAAACATTCAAATTTTAACATTTTCTAAAAATCAAATTTTGTTATCTTTTGTCCTATTCACAAAAAAAAATAAAAATAAATATTAAATTGTCTTCATAATATAAAGGCAATGCCCAGATTAATACTTCTATAATTTAGTTATTTAAGTATCTGCTTTTGCTTCTTTTCTTTAAGTCTGTTTATATCCTCATTTTGTTATCGATCTTTGCTTTTTCTATAAATACTATCATGTTAGCTTTTTTCAAAACTTATCTTGCTTCTAAGAGTAATAGCTTTACTCTATTTAAATCTTTCAATATTCTTAGATAAATGTCATATTGTCTATACTTTTTAAAAAAATTTCTAAATTCTTTATATTCCCTTTTTGATAAATTTTATCCTTTAAATAGGATAGTAATTTATTCTTAGTACTTTTTGGTGCAAACTGTTTTGAAAAATAATTATATATATTTTTTGAGATGAAGCCAATGGCAAAAATAGAAAAAACTTAGCTTGAAGAAAAAATCTTTGGAAGTAATTCTCTTAAAATAATTTCAAGTTAGTTTCCTAGGAAATATTTGGAATCCTTTTTGCTTATAGAAGGCTTAAGCCATAATAATTAGGTATAGACTTACTAACTATTAATTTAAAATAAATATTAATGAAATCAAAGTAAGACTTGTTTATATTAAATAAAATATATCATTTATTAACAAATACTTGGTTTTTATAAATCTTAAATGAAAAAGGTTATTGGTCATAATTATCTTTGGATCAGAAATACCAAAAGCTTACATGTTGCTTTTTTAAATTCTTTTAAACACTATTATTTCAATCATTAATTTTTTAAAAAAATTATGTTCAAATTTACCAAAGTTTTACTTAGCATGTAATTTTCAACCTTCTCTAACTATTTATCTATCACGTGGTATTTATCTTTAAAGTCATCAAAATGTAGTACATTTGGATTGATTTAACATAGTTGAGACTTTTTCCAAGTAACTAAAAAATTCTAATACAGACTTTTTTCCATACAGATTCAACTCAAAAGCAATTCAGCTGCCATTTACTATTGATTATTTGGTCTATCTCTCGCACTTTTAGTTTGAAAATAAAACATGGATAATAGGAACAACATTCATCCATAAAATTAGAAAAAATATTTTATCCTAAAATCTTAAAACTAATAAAATAACTGGTTATATATATTGTACTTACCTATAATTAGAAAGATTTTAAATGTAAATAACTGTTTAAAAGTCTATCTTTCTAATCATAAATAAATACAATATATAAAATTAGTTATTTTAAAATTTAAAGAAATTATACCAAGACTTAAACATTTTTTTTTTATAAAAATATATAAAAATTAAAATTATACTAAAAAATGAATAAAAGAAAGACACTATTCACCAGTTCAGTACTTTTGTCAGCTCGCAAATCCCAAAAATGGATAACACCATTTTGATCTCCAAGTACTACTTCACCCTTTAAATATATATATATATAAGTCATCATATAATTATAGATATTTAAATTATCATTATTATAAAAAAAGTTATTTATAAATAGGCCATTAATTTTTTAAAAAAATTATTATGAATGAAATGTCAAATAAATATTTGTATGTAATTAGCATATAAAATTATAAATAGCTAATAAAGCTACTAATGATTTTTTAACAGAAACTATATGTAAATATTGTACATATATTGTGACAAAGTTTACTCCTTATGTACTATTTATAATAATTACATTATCTCCTTTAAAGCTTACTTTTACAATTAAGCAGAAAATAGATCAAGAACTTTATATTGTAATATATCTATCTATATAGTACATTATTAATTAGAGGAGATTTGAACCCAGACTTTCAAGCTCCCTTTATTCATCCACTCTATCTTATACAATCAATACACATGACAACATACATATGAAAAAGATAAATGATTCTCATACACCTATTCAATGCTGAGCCAGCACTTATCAGTTGGTCTGGATCATCATCTTCCACACATATATATAATCAGTGCTCAGTTTACATTAAAATAGCAAATCGTCTAACTTTATGGACATACTCCAATCTTCTCCACTCTCCAACTCTTCAGTCATCCATACCATTAAAAAACTGATGAGGAAGCACATGTTCAAAGCCCTTGTTTGGCAATTTTATTATCATATCCACATTGACCATAAGTCATTCTGATCCCTCATATGCAGGACCTCAAAACCATGAGGGGTCAGAATGACTTATGGTCAACATGGATATGACAATAAATTTGCCAAACAAAAGCTTTGAACATGCTATCATTGGATTTTTAATGATATGAAGGGCTGAAAAGTTGGATAGTGAAGAGTACTGAAGACTGTCCATTAAAGTTAGAAGATTTGCTATCTTAATATAAACCAAAAATTAATTATATATATGTGTGGGGGATGATGATCCGGACCAACTGATGAGTGCTGGTTAACATGTATGTGAACATGTGTATCAGTAGTATAAGATGGACTGGATGATTGAAAGGAGCTTGAAAATCTGGGTTCAAATCCCCTCTAATTACATCTAGTTTAAATATTGTAATGGGATGGGGAGGTAGGATGAAGTGGGAGGAAAAGAGGTTTGAACAGGTGATGGCAAAATCATCATCATACCCAGTCAAGTTAAAATGAAATATTTTTAAAAGGATAATAAAGATAAAATATATTTAAGGGGAGCATGAGATCATTGAGAGATCAGCCAGCAACTAAAAGCATAATTATAAATTCATCAATCAGCATTATCAATAAGTCAAAATAAGTATGAGTACTACTCAAAACATCATTCATTGTCACAAATGATCCATAATAAAATATAATAAAATCAAGTCCATCTTGTGACTGGATTGGAAATGGATCTTCTATAGACCAGGCTAACTATTGAGCCTTTGCCAGCTTGGGACAATTATTTAACCATTAATTTAAAGGCACAAACTAAGTGCAAATCCATCAAATACATAACCAGAAAATCTAAACAATAATGCTGGGACATTTAAAATATGCTGATCATCATCAATACTCAGACCACTTGTACTGGCCAACTATAAACTTAACTCCTAATAAGACTAAACTAAAATAAAAGATAGTGCATGGGCTTTAAAAAATATAATATCTTATGCACCAACCAGGATGATGATGATTGATCATCGCTGGATGCCCCAAAAGAACTAAATACACATTACCATTCATCAATTCATCCCGTGCTCGAATCTAGCTCAGAGAACACAAGCTCTATTATTGTATGCGACCAACAATACAATTTTTAACAATTGGATACAAGTTTATTAACAACAATAAAAAATTGAAATTAAGGTCCATTTCTGATTTCAATTACAAATGCAAAATTTCAAATGATTACATTGTAATTTACATAATTACTATTAGTAATGACTTGAAAGGTTGCTATTCTTTCACATGCGCCTTTCTATTGTTTTCAGACAGCCAATAGCTGTTAAACAGCAGTCTGAGAAAACAAATAATTACTATTCAAATTGTTATATTGATTTACATATATGTGCACAAAGATGCACTATTTCTAATATACAATTAATATTCAACCCTAAAAGTTACAATTAATATATTCAATTGATATTCAATAATTACAAAAAATGATTAAATTTTACATATATGCCCTATTTTAATTTGTTACAATAATATTATATTTTTCTAATTAATTCCATTTCGAAAACATCCAAAAAATTTCACACATATATGTGTGCATAAACAACATATAAATATAATTTCAAAATCAGTTATCAAATTCTATTACAGCTTTCTTTTATTCTTTTTTAAAAAAAATATTTAATCAATTTTCGAAAAGTTAGAAAGCTTTTTATCAGGTTACCCCTTAACCAATTATAAATGTCTTTATATTTAATAATATAGATTTAGAATGTCTATCAAATTAATTATTTAAAAACAACTCACTTTATATACGTTTATCTGTACTTCTCTGCATATAGACACAGCAGCATACATATAACTATTTCTTTATTCAGCTTGTGTTTCTCTTGGACAAGCTGTTTTTTTTTTTTTGGTCAATCCAGGCAATTGTCATCATTAGGTAAAAGTATATAATTCAGGTAATTTGTTGGCATACCATGAGCTTCCTTTTGTAGTCCAAGCAATTGTCAAGTTGTCTTCTAGAACATATTTAAGTAGCTAGTTGATCCATTTGAAGTGCCCCTGGCCTCATGAATCAAAACTCGGCAGTAAACTATAGGGCAGCTACTGGACTGTATTCCCTTAGATCTTCATAGGAGCTCTGTATAACTCTGCTAGCTATTTTATCCTCATTTTTTTCAGGCTATTGATTCAGAAGTGATCCAGCTTCAAGTAAATCAAAACTCTGTGAAGGAAAATAGTAGCAGCTCCTGGATCTACTGTCCTGCCTTCAGCTACATCAGTTCATGGTAGCTATTCTGCCAATTCTCTGCTACAGCAAACAACATAGTGTAGCTATCTATTTTGGTCAGCTAATTGCTGCCACTTACTCAAAAAATTTTAGTAGCCAGACTGTTCTGGTCAGCTCTTACAAAAAATTACAATCCAGACTTTGCAGTTGTCCTAGTTGGCCACTACTTAAAATATTAACAATTTTTCTGACCAACTCTTACAAAACTGCAAGCAGAACTGATATTTTTATCAATCTTTTTATAATCTTGGTTGGGTCATGTGATAAAAACATAGTGACTGTTTTCAATCTGTCTAATCCTTTTGAAAACAAGCTTGAAATTTTTATCAAAGTGTGATTGGAAAAAGTTGATTTCAATTAACTTTAATCCTTTGGAATCTACATACATGTTTTTACTTTGATAGTAGAAATTTACAAATTAATTAAAAAATTTCAAAAATAAACATTTTTATAATTATCAGGAAATCTGCTTAACTTTTAAATTTCAAAATCAGAGTTACAAATAATATTTATTAGACCTTTTAAAAATATTAATTTCATAATGAAATTTTATTTTAAATCACTTTACTTATTATTATTTTATTTTAGAAAATATAGAAAAATATCCACAAAAATTTATGTCTGTTTATTTCTACTTTTCCTTTACTTTATATATATATATATGCACACACACTATATTATTATGTGTGTACTATGTAACACAACTGGTTACAGTATATATATACAGACAGTCCATGATTTTCGTACCTAATTGGTTCCTGAAGTGTATATGAAAGTTGAAATGAATGAAAGTAAAGCAAAAATTTAAAAAAATATCGAAAAGTATTTTTTAAATATTTATTTTTTTAATAAAGAGTATTAGGATATACATAAATCACATTTTATTGATTAGTATCTAGTGTTGTCATTATACATTTATCAAGATAGTTGAATTGTACTCTTCTTTTTCTTTTCTTGATAAAAAGTTCTGTAACATGCTGTGTATTTTTCTATTGCTTTCGCACGAAATAGCAAATTTTAAGAAAAAAGAATGTATGAAAGTCGAAGATCTCCTGTACTATACTTGTACTTAAATTTTACTCTATTGCATATATAGTACAGGCCAATCAGAGGGGGACAAGAGGGGCAGCTTCCCTGGGTCTCGCAATATTAGGAGTATCAACTTGGCAACTCAATATGTTTAACAAAAATATAAGTGAAAGCAAAGCAATGTCACAGTTCGTAGAACATTCTTAATTTTACAGTTAAATTTCCCAAAATAATATTCGAGAAAAGCTTTTTCAAGCAGGCATACCATGAGTCAAAAATGTAAGCCAGTTTAGGGATGTGGTGCCAATTTGACAGCTCTGCAATGAAAGTGACTGCAGCACTCAGCAACTGGCAGAACTAACAATCTCAGCCGCCTGTCAGTCAGTCCTGCGCTAACAATGTTTTACAATACTAACAATGCTAAGTGAATATACTCTATCCAAGTGCTACCTGGATCTAATCTGCTTGCTTGTTTCTGCAACTCATAACTAATGATCCCGGAGTCATGTTTTCGGCCTTGTAAGTAAAAACTCTCATTTCTTTTCTCTTTCTCACCACTTTCTTATTTTAAATTTTGAAGGGCATCCAAAATATTAGTTGCCCTAGGCCTAACTCACATTTTCTCTGAAAGACCCTCTATATATATAACCAAAATATTCTGGAATAAACTCTACAATATTCAATACATCAACATTAAAAAAACAAATAATAGATTACAGCAATGTATGCCATCCTGAGTAGCATATAAGAATCAAAATTTTTTTTTTTTTTTTATTAAAGTCATACAACCCTAATATTCCCATGTGAATAGCTGACCTTCCATAATTAATATGTTGTTTATCATATTTATAAAATATAACTATTTGATTTTTCTTCAAATCATTTTCCACAAGTAAAACAAAAACATTATCAAAAAAAAAAAAAAAAAATCTCCAGGTAATAATTGAATATTCAGTAAATACAGATTTAAATGTATCCACAAAATATCACATTATATAAAAATTTTTATTCATGAATTCTCTTTTTCAATGCACATTTTGACTCACCAATGTAAATGGACTTGTAAAGGCACACCACTTTATAAATAATCATACATTTCTTGATTTTATCAACAATCTAAATAATATTTGTTTAAATCGCATGTTGTTAATAAAGGAAATAATAATTGAAAGTTTGTTAATCTTTCACATGCGCTAAGACAAATGCAACATTAAAATGAGTTGGAATTAATGATGTAACTTCCAGATTCAACCTCGCAAAATATTAAATAATACAGTTATTGACATTTTGAAAATAATATTTGACTTTCAAAACAAAAATAAATAAAAAGGCTGAAGCTTGAGAAAGTGAAGAGCATATTAATTGGATTTAAATTTAGTTGATGGTTTTTATTAGTTTGTTTAAAGGGTACAGATGAAAGTTTAGCTGATTCATTACATTTATTATAATTTGGTTTGTTCAAAAATCTAAAAATTTAGTTTTATTTTTGTTTTGATTGAGAGGAAGAAACAGTCTTAAACTGCATGACAGCTAATAAATGGCAACAACAATTGATTAAATTGGTGAAGCTTTTCCTTTTACATCTGCTTTTTCAAAACAAATATGGAAAATGTTATTTTATTTTTCTAATTACCTTGCCAAGATTTTCCTCCTGATAATGTTGTTCAATAAACAAGTTAAATGCTCTAAATATTTTTTATCAAATACTTGGCATTTACATTAATTGTTGATTTACCAAGATAATTCAATATTTATCAAAAGATTCAGTTATTAATTGAATTTTGAAATAAAAAATATCTACTTTTCTTCACATCATATTCAAATTTCATTATTTAGTAATAATGTTTAAATTGTTCAATAAAATTTATTTAAGAAAAAGAAATACTATTTCATTTATTTATCTTTTACAATTATGATAATGAATATTAATTATATATAGATCCATTATTATCATATATGAAATTTTATAAGTAATACCTTTTGTATATCAAAATATTTCTAATGTTTAAAATAAATCTCATAAGAATACCATTAAAAGAATAACCTGCATCTATATAAAGCAGTAGCAATGATATAAAAGTATCTATATATATATATATGTATGTATATATATTAAGATTTAATCTTAAAACATTACATGAATCATTGTTGACGAAATTTAAAAATGAAAGAAATCTCACACCTATTAATTAAAAATATTAAACAATTTAAAAGGTTTAGCAATAAATTTATTGAATGATTTAAAAATTCATTCCTTGTAGCTTAAGTGTTTCAGGCATTTCTCTATACAGTATGTAGAAAAAGAGGCAAGGTTAAAAGACCATGCTCCTAATATTGCTTTTTAACCGATAAAATTGTTTTATGCCACAGTTAAAGGACATTATAAATGACCATAATAATAGAGGGAATTTCATTTATCAATAAAAACTGTTGCATTAAGACAAGCTTAAAATTAAAGGAGTAATTAAAGCTCCTAGTACTAGAATGAACAGTAAAACTTTTCAATTGCCTCTATATATAGTTTATGCTTCGATAAACCCACTAATCAGTCATAACTGATTTAAAAAATTGAACATTAAATTTATGTTGGTTAAAAAAATTAAAATTGAGAAGGAAATGAAAACATTTCCCAAATTCTTTAACGGGGAATCAGGAAAAATAAAACTACTTCGTTTTCCTAAAGTTATCCCCGGAGATTGTATCTGGTAGTTTGCAAACTGAGGAAGGTCCCGTTTGCTCAGAAAATAAGTTGAGAAGGCAATTAATGATTTAATTAAAAATGGCATAATACTAGAACCTACAGAGAAATGTGATTATGCTACATCATTAGTAATCGTTAATGATATCACTCTATTTTTTGCACTGTTGATTAAGCATGTAAAAGACAACACTATATAGTTTGAAACCAAAATTAATTTTATGAGTTTATCAATAGTTGTTTTCTGTATTTATGATAAATGGAGAGTGTTTCATTGTTTTGAGGTTGTCATGTTTATCTCAGCATTATTCCCAACCATATTGTTTTTATATTTATCAGCCTCTAAGTCTCAAGAATGAGCTAGACATTTTGTCAGCCTCTAAGTCTCAAAAGTGAGGCAGGCATTAAATGTATTGTTCATTATATGTTTTGGTTAATATTATATTTATGCTTGAGATAGCTCTCTTGGTATTCATATTGCATGATACACTCACTATCAATGGAAAATTTCTCTGTTCATCTCAACATTGTAGGCAGATGACCAAGTCCAATAAACAATTTTACTTGAATTAATGAAACTAATTTTTTTTTAAATATGAATACCAATGTATCAGATTTGTAAACATGACATTATTTGTTACGTTCATACCAGCTTGTCTGTTTACAAAGCGTGACATTATTGTAAAAGTGAAAGAAATTGCCTTTTTATGTAGAAATAAAATCGGGCAATGTTTATGTCTAAATTGACTCTATTTTATTACTAAATGGAGGAAGGACAAAGACAACCCTCATGTCTGAGTTTACAAGCATTGCTTTATGCAAATACTTTTTTTTTATTATATATAATAAAATATTATGTATGTAGAATAAATTTTAATGTGGTTTTAAAATGTAACAATAAGTGTAAAACTAAAATATAATTTTTTTATTTCAAAATAATAATATAATTTTAAATAAAAGAAACATTGCTATAGAAACCAATCACAAATGACTGAAGGAAAAATGTTGCTCTGGAAACTAACAGAAGCTTTCTAAAATTGTCTGCATTTCAAAAAAATGGTGGGAATTGTAACTACTTTATCAATGGGTCTTTTACTGTATAGAAGTCAAAAAGTTTGTAAGGATTTTTAATATCATGCATTTTATGGAGTAGAAAACCCTTCAGGATGCTTTCCCTGATCTTTCTAGTATTATAGCTGAATATGGAGCTATGGGTAAAGAAATGTCTTAAAAATTAACCTATATTCTGTCAATCTATTCATCACTACTCAATGCTGATGAATATATTGACATTTACTTGCTACAAAAGAAAAACTAGTCATCTAAAGTGATATACCATGGAAAGGTACTTCTATAAATTAATTTGTGAATCTACCTATTTTAAATTCTCAAAAGAAAAATGCAATGGAAAGTCTCATAGGAAAAATTCCAAGGACTGAACCAAACGAAGCTAGCATATTTTATTGCTAGCAGACATTAAAACTTAATGGCCATATTCCCACATTTAGAGATACAAAATATATATGTGATCTCACAAAGACTTTAAAGTAATCAATTGAACTTTCTATAGCTAACCTCAAACAGTTATTGCCTGACTTTTTTTTTTTTCTTAATTTTTTCTTTAATCTTTTACCTAATTGTGTTATTTGCAATATATTCTTTGATAAGAGAATTTTAATGTTTTGTTTTTTTTTTAATTTTTAAATTCTTTTAAAAATCTCTCATCCATACTGGGAAACCACATGGCTGACAGTGCAATGAATAATACATTATTCATATTGCTATAAAGCTAAAAAAATTATTATAAACAATTGAGGAGAGATCGCTGCCAGACAGCAGAATGAACAATAATTTTGGTAATAAAAAAAAAAAAAACATGGACTCAGTATCAATAGGAATATGACATATCCCCCAATAATAATAAAACTATTTTTTATTATAATCATTTTTTATTATCAGTGTACCAATAATTATTTGATCAAACCAAATTAATTTAGGATCTTTATACTCTAGTTAATAATAGTTAAATACCATTTAAATTGGTGCTATGGGCTGAATACTAAACAAAAAAAATCCCCAAATTTGCTTATAACTTAAAAAAATTTCCAATGTTCACCTGATCATATTTGAACCATAGATGCTGAGCATGACAAATGGCTGTGTTAATAGGCCATTTAAGCATTTATAATGATTTTTGGCAAGGAATATTAAAAAAAGAAGTTTTAAATGCATTGCCTAAATCTTCAACCAGAATAATAATCGAAAAAATAATAGTGGAATCAGAAAGCTCAAAGAATCTGTCAAAAAAAATTCAAAAACTATAATATAATAAATCTAACTTAAAAAGCAGACTTCATATACTGATATTCTTTATAAAATGTATTCATGAGAAGAAAAAATATTAGAAAAATATAAGGAAATAAAAATGTGATCAATAGAAGACCATTCAAAGCAAAATAGTCTGAAAAAGCAAAAAAAATAAAATATTGTACTAGGAAAGAAAATAATTTTTGAAACAAATCATTGTAATTGTATGAAAACAACTAATCTACTTTGGACATTTATTAAAATAAAAAGTTTGATTTTTGTTAAAAAAAAAAGACTCAAAAAAAAAAAAAAAAAAAGCTTGATGGCATTGCAAGTTAGATTGGGGTTTTCTTTATGTGATAATCATGAATAAGTTAAAAGTGCATCGTAATAGAAAGTATTCACATTTATAACTAGAATCTTAAAAAAAAATTAAAAAAAGTATTACTAATATTGACATTTGCATTTTATCCTGCAAAAAAAAAAAAACAACATAAAAAAGTTTCTAGAATTATCTATCATAAATGATTAATCAAAAATTGCATAGGAGGCTTCATCTTAATAAGCTGCTGAAATATAATTTTCTAAATTTTCATATACTTATTTCATAGATTGTTAGAATATTTGTATTTTTATATATTATAATAATATTATTATAAAATGAATATAATCATTACATAATATCGTTTTCATACAAATAAATACATAACATCTAAATAAAAACTTTTGTTGTTAAATAACTAAGTAAAATTTATTTTTTAGATATAAAAAAAATATATAAGATTTTGGTGACATGAGGAATAAAAATTTAATTGTTTTAAAAATTCAGTAATTATCAATCAATAACAATAATAAAAATGTAAATCAAAATAACAATTAACTAATATTTACATTTATAAAATAAACAATTAATATATATATATTTGATAAAATTATTAAAGTGAATTGATAGAAGTGACCTATCACTATAATAAGATATTAATATAAATATTCTTAGTTCATGAACAAGAGATTTAAAAAATTCTGGATTCTTAAAGAACAGCATTAATATATGTAGATTTAGCAATATTAAATCCATCCATAAATATCAGTTCAAGAAAAAAAAAAAAACAGTCTGCATAGATCTCAAATTAAAACTAAATATTTCATTAACCATCATTCTATAACATCATTACATGTAAGCTTTACAGAATATGTGAAAATGTCTGTATGTATTAAAAATTCCAAAAAATATTATATGATATCTAAAGATTCCATGATCTATTATCCACACAAATTTAATAATAATCATATCAGAATTCAAATATACTGATAAGTATTATATTTAAAATACTTTTTAAAATTTATTTACAACTTTTAAAAAAGTATGACTATTAAATAAATTGTGATCTATTGACATTATGAATAACAAAGTGAACATCTTGATCTATTCAGTACAAAATATTTACTAGTTAATAAAATATAGTTCTTAAGACATGAATTTAAATTAAGAACATGAATTTTAAATAAATGCTCACATTTAAAATTCAAATAAATTGTGATAAAAAAGTGTTGTAATATTAGCTGTCATTGACGATGATCGAATATTAGTGTTTGATCTGATTATTTTATTGCTCAATTTGTCTTTAGTAGAGTACTTAACAGAAATACATTTGTTTTCTAATGCTCCTAATTTAGAAAAGATTGTAATTTGAGATGTAATTTTATTTTGTCAAAGTTTGAATTAAAATGAGAATTTGATTTGGCTAGTTATTCAGAAATTCCATATTTGCAATCTTCTTAAACCCTATTAATTCTAAGCAATGAGAATTTTTTATGACTATGACATCTTATAAGTTTTGTAAATTGCAGGGTAAGTTAATGAATGATCCTGCAAACAAACAATAATATTATTATGGAATTTTAATCAACTAATATGAAATTATTCTTATTTAATTATACTGTAACTAATAGTTCAAATGTAAATCATAAGTATGTTCATAGGCATAAAATAACTCATTCATCTACATCATATTACAATTGTATTTTTATGATCAAAAGAAACATTGACCAATCTTGACAATAATAAAAAATTTTATCCTCTAACTCATTGTTTGAAAAGAAAATTTTGTAATAATTATGTCAGTTATATATAAATAAGGTTCTCAATACATCTAATTGATTAATTTCTTTTATGTTATACTCATTTTATTTTTATACTCTTTGTTTTTAACTAATTAAAAAAATAATTATTAACAAAGAAATGATCTAAATTATTAAGGATTACAGTAAATGTCATCAATCATTAACAATTTCATTAAGTTTTAAATCATTTTAAAACTAATCTAAATAAAATATTCATAAAAAAAAAAAAAAATAGTTGATTGTTTACAACTCAAAAATTAATATTACTCAAATTAAAAGAAAAATTAAATTTATTTTGATTTAAAATGTTTATTTTCAATAAAATTTATAACAATATATTTTAAGTATTAAAACAAATTACCAGAATATTCATTTACTTCAGAATATGTTTACAAATTATATATATATATATATAAAACTTGTGATTCACTTTATGATACCTGATTTGGATGCAAAAAAGCTGTATTGACGGGGCTATTAATCTGACAAAGACGCTGGCACTGCATGTTACGAGACCTGAATTAATATATAAAAAAACATACAAATAATATTTCACTTTTCCATATCCAAAAGTATACTTTTATAATAATTTTGAATTATAATTAAAAAAACAAAAAATTACATCTTTTTAATAGAAACTTCTTGCATTTTGTTTAATTACTTGACAAATTTCATTGTTTGAAATTATGATTTCCAAAAAAAAAATTCTTTAAAAATTAAGAACTTTATAAGTAGTAAAAATAAAGTATACCTACCAAGTACTATTAAAAAAGCAAAAATATAGCTAATGGTCAATCCATTCACAAAACTTAAAATTTATGAAAGATTTGTTTCATAAAAGCTGTTGACCAATTCTCAAATGAAAAGCAGCTGAAAATGATTCTATAGGTAAAATGGACAATCAACATGTACATCATGGTAAAGTATCATAAATAACTGATTATTATATAATTGCACAGAAAATACAATATTTAAAAAAGTTAAAGAAATCTTGAGTATGACCAATGATCAAAACAACTTAATTTAATGACAAGCCTGTTTTGGTGCAGAAATACAAATTACCTGCATTCTTACAAAAATTATACGGGCATTCTGGAAAACCTGGGGCAAAATAAATAGTGCATTTTTTGTAATGCTCATATAAAAATCAAAGCATTTATAAAATTTTTCTGCAGTTCATTAGAGAAATAGCCAATAACAAAGTAACAATCCTGTTACTAAAATGAAAAATTTTAATGGCTGGATCGATCATTGATTTACATTTTACTTCCTTGAGAGCCTTTGCCATTATACTTAAATTATTTTACAAAAATCAGTGATATAAATTATTTAGCTTATAGTAATAATGGATTTAGTTTTGTTATCTTGAATTAAATTTAAAATAAAAGACAAAAAGCTATTATTAGGTACTAGAGCAAAATAGTTTAGCCTTAGGCCTGTCAATAGTAATTGATAATTTCCTAGCATTCATATTGCTAAATGTGGAAATAGCCCTACATTTTATTTTGTTTACATTGCAATAAATAAATCCATGAGAACATTTAATCTAACACATACACACAGCTAAATAGAAATAATTTTAGGTATTTTATTATATATATTTTAAATGCACTAATTAATTTGTTATATATATAATTATCATTGAATATACAGTTTATATGAAATCTAAAATGTCAAATGAAAGTAAATTTAGATTTACTTTTTATTTATAATTAATAAACTTTGATACTAGGTGGCAAAATATGCTGATGATTGTGCTATAATGTTAAAAAAATTTAAATTCTTTATCAAGCAATGACTGAAAAAAAATCCTCAACAACTTTTACTGTGGATGGTTTTAAAAGGAAAAGACTAAATTAACATAGACAAAAGTTAATTATATAAATATTAAAATTAAATCTGTAATGACTTAAATATTGATTAATTAAATGATATTTCTTGATATTTTGCAATACCATAAATTATTTTAAATTAAATAAAAAAACAATTCTGTGAATATCAATTTCAATCATTATTAATCCAATGCAGGATAAAGTTCTATCCAAATTTAATCCAATTATTAAAAACCCTAGTTTCTCTTCTCTACAATATACCAGGAAATTTTCTTATTTCATCCAACTATCTCATATATGATCTCTTTCTAGGTCTTTTACAATTGCTTAAAATGCAATTTAAAATTTCAAACTGTCCATTTATTATCATCTTTTATAGCAATATGTCCAGTTCAGCTGCATTTCAGTCTCAATTCTTTCAGTGATGCCAATAATAATATTTATTCTCTTATCCATATATTTCAAGTGTAATTCTTTCTTGTTATTCCTAACATACATCTACCCATACTACACTAAGTGATCTGAAGACTCTGTATTAATCTTTTGTTAAGGGTTAAAGTCACAGAAACAGAAGAAAGAAATGGTAAAACACAGTGAAGTGATAAAACACATCTATTAAAAATTCAAAGAAATGGTAAAACACAGTGAAGTGATAAAACACATCTATTAAAAATTCAAACACATTAGCATATTTCCTTTCAATATTAAGTTATTTCTATTAAATACACTCCATCCGAATTTAATTCTATGAGTAATTTCATCCATTACATTTCCAACTGAGTTAATCTGACCAAGATATTTGTAGTTATTAACTTCTTTTAATTCATGATTTTTACTCTTTTCTGATAAAATCCCTGAATATTACTTTAGTCTTTTTTAGCATTTATCCTTAATCTTACTTTCTTATTTTAATCTGATAACTCTTGCAACATTTTCTGAATGTCTAAAGCATTATTTGCAAAACAATCACATTATAGTTAAAATCTATATGATTTAAATAATCCCTATTTACTTATACATCCTTAAACTTACACTTTAATCCAAAAAATATTTCTTGTAAAACTGCTAGATTACAAATATGTCACTTGATTTACTTCTATTTTGACAAAAAAGTACATTTTTGATATAACAAAGAAAGACAACGAGATAAAGATATTTTCTAGACAGAGATGTTTCTTTTCATAATGCATGTGATTATAAAAGTTCTTTTTAATCTAGTTCATACTTAAAAAGATTAAGAAAAAAATTTAATTTAATTATATTGAGCTTATTTTCACTTTGATGTAGGTAAAATTAAAAAAAAAATATTGTTAATACAATTAGAATTTTATTTTTTTATTAATTAAAAAGAAAAAATAGTTACTTAAACTTTTTATTTATAATTTTTAGTACATTTTCATAGTAATAATATAAATACTGAGATCAGTTTAACTGAAACAAAAACAAAAAAAGAAAAGCTATTGCTACAGTCTCGATGCTGGTTATAGCCCAAATGTATCTGATTCAGCTTGCTGTAATAGAAGTTCAGAAATTATAGAAGCTAAATGTGAATTGATTAAGCTAGCGTTACCTTTTCTATCTGTTAACTGAAACACACTATAAAGACAACCTATAGATGAAGTCATCTCACTTGTGTATCAAAACATGAATATAGGATCTCTAATGTTAAGAGATTGTGGTAACATTTCTTAACCCACAATGGCTACAATATATGTTGTAGCATAGATGCTACAAGTAGTAGCTCATATTGCTCCTATGAAAAGTATTTGTTTTATAAAATTATTATTCAAAATTTGATTTTTTTAAAAATATAAGCATTATTTACAATAACTATTAAAATATTTTAAAAAATATAATCATGAAATCACAAAAATGAAGAAATAAAATTAATTTTGTTTAGAATAGCTTCTAACTGGAATCAGTTGAATGCTTTCTTACAATATATTATTACAATAAAATAAATTTTCTTTTTACTATTGTAGGCATTAATTACAATAAATATTATATGTCCAAAAAAAAATAAAAAAAAATAGTGATAATTTGCAAAAATTGAAATTTAATTCTGTTTAGACTACAGGTAGTATGAATATTGCTAATTCCAAAAAAAAAGGAAACATAAAACTTACACTAAGTGAGCTAAATTCAAACTAATTTGATTTTTGTAGAATAGAAGCATACCTAAAAAAATATTGACATAGATATTTGTTTAATTTAAAAAATTAAATAAAATTAATGCATGTGAAAAATTATAGTTATATTATATACTAGTTTTAGCCATTGTAGGTTAAACTATTATAGATATGTATAAAAGCACTCATCATTGATATGCTGTGTAAAACTATCAGTTTAAATATTACTTTTAATGAAAAATCTAATATTATTTATATGTAAAATTTTATATTTGTGTATTCGGTGCACAGCTGTAAGTTATTCCTTATAGAGAAAATCCACATTGTGCATACTATTTTACTATAGTGCTAAAAAATAAAAATAAATCTGCATTTTTATGATATAGAATAAAAAAATATTTGCACTTACACTTGTTTTAAAATCTTAATAAATAATTTTTGATATAAATTAATAAGGATTTCTGAATGAACTGACAAACAGGGTTAAAATTAACTTTTGATTTAGTTTTTCTTTTGTCAAAAAACATGAATAGTTTTATAAATAGAAAAAAAAAAATTTATTCCTAAGAGATTTCGTTTAAATGTTAATAATAATAATAATAAAAAATCTAAAATATGAAGTTACAATTAATATATTTATATAGATAGAAATAGAAAAATTTTTGTTATAAAATTAATAATTGAAATACTTCATTTTATATCACAACAGGCATGTACATATGTGCACATATTTACGTGTATGCACAATATATGTATAAGTTCATTTATTTGGGAATGAATTAGCCTTATAAAAGTTAAAGAAAATAATAATTACTGAAATATTTTGTATTATTAGATATATGTGTGCATACATTTATGTGATTTTTAAAATCCATTTATATATTTCTGTAAACTATAATTTAAATAGTATTACTAAATTTATTGTCTTCTGTTAAAATTACTATGGAAATACTTAACAAATCAATGTTGAATATAATTTATTTGAATCAAGAATCTTTATCAGATATTTAGTCCACTTTTATTATTGTTACTGATCAATTAATAAAATTATAAATCATTATTTCAAATTATCATAGTGAGTTTATTTAAAAATGGAATAGATTAAATATGATCTTCATTCTTGCACACATGTTAAGCAGAATTGATTGCTATTGTAAATTAGTTATACCCATAATGGTATTTAATACGTGTGGGTCTGAACATCTTTATAATTCTCTTTAGAATGATTTAGATGTTCTAAAGTTTACTTTAAAGACTGCACTACATTTTATTATATGTTTGATGATAATAACTAGGATTTTATAGTATGTCTTTTTTAGAATCAATCAAGGATGATTGTTGGTAATTATTTGCTGCTGATACTGTGCTTATCAGTTTTATTATTCATATTTGCTTCTGGTGATAAGCTGATGAATAGTATCTGTTTATGCTTGATCCAACTCCCATTAATATTAACTATATCATTACAATAAAGACAAAATAATATAAGGAGGATGGATGATATTGATAAATGATGAATAGCAAAGAGGCTTTCCTCATTCAAATTATATATGTATGTTAAATTCATAAAAATAACATTACTTTTATATATGAAACAATAATATTTAAATTATTTAAAAATAAACAAAAAAAGATTATATAAAATCTTAATTTCAATTTATTATGACTACTAAGGAAAAAAAATTAAACATAAAATTAATTAAATCAATTAAAAAAACAAAACATTGGGGTTTCTTAGTGGCATTCGTTATTTTGAAATAAAATGATAAACTTATTTCTGAAATATTACATGCATTGTTATAATTTATGTCTCAAAACTAATTCATACTCAATAATTTGATGATAGAACTGGCTAGTAACTTTAATAATTATAATTTACAAACAGATCAATTATGTATTGGCAGGTGCAATGACAAAATTTTTCAATCAGATGTGTAATGAAAGGATTGAATGGACTTACATAAACAACAAAATTATTTTTAATATTAAAAAAGACAAATCAAAACAAACCCTAATTTTCGAAGACCTAATAAATATATCTATAGAGGATATTGACTCCAAGATTTTGGCTCGAATACTAGTGAAAAAATTAAATAACTTAGTTAGAGATAAAAGATCATCAACACATCACGCTATCAAGGATAAAAGAGCCATAAATGCAGCTCTGAAAATACAAGAAGCAATAAAGTATGCAAAGGAACTTAAGCTATCACAATAGACTTTGAAATACAAATTTTTTAAATCAGCGTTTGACCTAGTTAACTGGTCATATCTCATAAAAGCCCTGAACAATCTGATTCAAGAAGACAAATACCTTGAGAATGCTATAGTGAATTACATAAGAAATAATAGAATGTCTTACAAAAATTGTATGTGCAGATCTGAATACTTCATTCCAGAGAAAGGAATTCCCCAAGGTTCTCCATTAGCAGCAGTCTTATTTGCAATTTACATAGACCCCAAGATTAAAAAAATTAAGACATTGGTTAATGGGATCTATCTACCGCATTTGGGTATCACAATAGGAGTCACAACCTTTATTGATGACATTATAATAATAGTAGAAAATAGTTATAATATTAATGCAGTGATGAAAGGCCTAAAAAAGTTTCAAGAAGTAATAGGTTCAGTAGTTCAATCTAATAAATCGGCAGCATGGCAATTGGCAATGGGTAAAAAAATACCATTCGAATTTATAGCCCAACCGAAGTCATTTCTTGGATTGCCATTATATATGATAAAAGACACGAATGAATAGTCACTTAAATCCGCTAATTATAAAAAAAATTGAAGAGAGGATTAACTACTTCACATTGTTCAAGCTCTATGAAGTGACAAGAATTCAATTGTTCAATGCAATTGCAATAGGGGTCCTTAGTTATTACAACCCTTGGGTAAAATTATATAACAAAACAATTTGTAGTATTAACCAGATGGCTAGAAAATTGAGATTACTGTCAACGGCTATATTACAGTTGCCCATTAATGAGGGAGGGCTTAACTTGGTTGATCAAAAGTATATGTAAATTTTATTACTGCAAGAACATATTTAAATGTTATGAAGGATCAATTATTCAGTGCGCCAACAGGAGATATAAAAATATATAGTGAAATAGGGACAGAGAGATCTTATTTGGCAGATATGTTTATTGCATATAAGGACATACAAGATGAGCTAAAAGTGCAAAACTTGGAAGGCATTGGATATAAAGACATAATTAGGGAAGTAAAAACTCCTGAAAATTCATGAATAAACTGGTCAATAAAAGGGGTGCTAAGTAAATTCCACTCAATTTATACACCACAGACATATATGAAATTTATATTCAAGTTGATCAATGGAATTTTACTGACTACAACATACATTAATAAAAGGTTGTGAATGAGCTTAGAGGAAACTTGTTCATTTTGCAAAAATAACTGGGAAAATTTTCACACTTACTCGAAGAATGCACTGCCTTTGGGAGGCTAAGATACAGAGTTTTCCACACACCAATGATCAATCTTAAAATGTTACTGAAACAAAATGTAATAAAATTTCAACCACATAATGTAATGGTGATAATACATACACTAAAAACTATATGGACAAACCAGTGTTGTTTAATCTTTGATAATAAAAAAATTTAATTGGTTGAAAAAACTTGACAATGATTGGGACAATTATTTTGGTAGGTGTTTGAAATGCAGGCCAAAGAAGGTTATGGAAACTGTATGGGGAGGGACTGCTATTACCACTTGTGAAATGTGGAAATAAAAGTAGATATACAAATAAAGAATGAGATAATAAAAGTATGTAAAGTGATAAAATAAATGATTTTTCAAAAGCGAATAAAAATTCCATGTTTAAACTAGGAATACAAGTTATACGGTCTAAGTCTTGGATTTAATAAGAAAATTATATTACTTTATAATAATGAGAGATTTATAGATTCACAATGTGGTATTATGAGGACAAGATTAGTAAATTTATGGTGATGAATAAAGTTAATCAAACTAATTTGTAGATTAAAACAGGCAAAACTCTCCATACAGTAGTGCCACTCACTGCAAGCCAGAGTAATCAATGGATGCCAGAAGGTTTGTGCATAAAATCTCTATTTAGTGCCTACTCATCCAATATCCCCAGACTAGTTTCTGGCTTGTGGTCTTCATCAGTGAGAAGCCTTGGATTTTAAGATCTAATGCAATTCTCCAGCATCCACCTTTTATTTCTATTTAACTACAAAACTATGAGAATAAAATTAAACACACAACAATATTTTCAATTTAAGCTCATTAGCTTATAGTCATAGGTCTGAACTCAGTTCAGTACCCATACATTTTGGTGTCATTGATTCTTTAATAACCATAGCCACCACTATATCCTACTAGCCAGGATTGGTATTAAACCACCAAACATCACATGACCACCATTTCTAGCAGGCAAAACTCTCCATACAGTAGTGCCACTCAGTGAAAGCCAAAGTAATCAATGGATACCAGAAATTAGTCTGGGGATATTGGATGAGTAGACACTAGATAGGGATTTTTTTACACAAGCCTTCTGGCATCCATTCATTACTCTGGCTTGCACTGAGTGGCACTACTGTATGGAGAGTTTTGCTTGTTTTAATAACAGTTATGAGCAAGCATAAGAAATGGTGGTCATGTGATGTTTGGTGGTTAATTTGTAGATATTTTCTATACATATTTAGAGATTTGTTTAATAAAGTTTATTACTTAAAATAAAATAAAAAATTCAAGAAACCATATTAAATGGGCAATATTTTATTCTATCACACTTTTTATTTCTACTATAATTTTTTTTAAAATTGAGTTTTCTTTTATTTCAAATTGCATTATATATATATAAACGTTTTTAATTGTGTATAGAAAATTGCACAGCATGGCAATAACCATGATAAAAGCTAAATAGCAAGTGTAATTAATTTTTCTTTTAAGATATAATATTCTCTATTTTGTTTATTATTTTTACATTTAATATTGGATATTCATTCATCTACTTTATTCCATAGTTTTCTCATTCTATTTTATATTAATTGCATATTTGCTATGATACATCATCCTCTATTACAGAACTTTAACTGTACAACTCTATTAAATATTTTTCTTTTTATTAAATAAAGAAAATAATAATTATAGATATCTTTCTCTAACAAATGTAATTCATCTAAAAGGCAGAAAAAGATTTGCAATCCTTTCAATAGAAATTAAACACATACAAAAAACAATACGTTGTATATAATAAATTATGTAAATAAATGTTTAAAATTAAAATATATGTGTGTGTGTGTGTTTATATTATAACAATACACTATCACTGTAAAGTGGCTATAGTTTAAAACTAAAAATTTAATTGGCTTTAATTTTTATAGTTAAGCAAAAATATTCATCATTGTCACTGGTTGTATAGCAACCTATATAATCAATATCATGCTTATTAGGCTCTCATATTAATGTTTATAAAAATATATATAATTTTATAAAGCATTTTTGAATGGCTTTCCAAGGAGATTTTATTATCGATGCTTGTATAAATTACATATGCATATATTTTGTCATTATTCTTATTAAGAAACAAAGACATCAAATAGTATAAACATATAAAACTCCTCACACATATAAAACAACTAATTCCATACAGAAATAAAGAATAGAATTATAAATCTAGCACTACTACACAAAATATTTTGAGGTAAAGCAATTGTATTTAGATTACATTTTTATTTATGTGCAGAATAAATAGGTCTTACATTTATATTTTGTGTGTGTGTGTGGAAGCTTAAGTGTTTAGATTTTTATTTAGCATAGATTGATTTAGTAGCTAGAATTTTGAGAAAACAATAAATTATTTATTAACAGATCAAAATAAATTTAACTGAATAAATATCTGAGCACTTCATAGTTTTATGATTTATTTATTTTAAATAAATATTTGTAATATCATTTCAAAACCCTGAAATGAAAGTGAAGCAATTGGAAAAGAATGAAACTATTATTTTATTTTTTCTTCATTTTCAAATGGTGTTTCTATAATTTTACAGCCTTGTTTCAAAAAAATGTCAATGCTAACATTTGCCTGGCAGTAACCATGATGGCCTCTTTCAATATTTCCTACACAAACCAAGAAACCCCAATGCATGATGGAGAATATTCTGTAATCCAGACATTATGTGATAACTGGTATAAACACTGAAGTTTGGAAAATTCAGACAGTCTTCACAAACTGTTATTGCAGTCAAGATCTAAACAGGTTCAATAATTTAAATAGCCATTTTGACTGACATCTACATGATGATCATTTAGATTAAAGAGTCTAGATATTTCCCTTTGCTAGGCAAATGACTTTTTATCATTCTAGGAGAAAGATAGATAGCAACAAATAAAACAGAAATCATCATTGATTATTAATTCTTTATTTCAAGAAATCTCATTTATTGCAGTCAACTGTTAGTGGAAAAATAGTTAAATTGACTTACAGAATGCTGTCTTACAACTTCAACAATAAATTAATGAATTTTTCCATTTGGAAGTAATGGTAAATACCTGATATATTTTGGAAAATTATATTTATTAATTTCAAATAAATTGCTGATGTTTACTTTCAAAAACATGGTAACATGTGAATTTATCTAGTCTTTAATTATGTAAGGCAAAATTTTAAACAATAATTTTTCAACTGAAATATGCATCTATAAAATTGCTGCTTAGAGAAACAAATGTTCAAAAGTAATGAAAATCACTTTGTTATGGATGACAAACTATTTGTTTTATCAGAGATATGATCAGAATTACTGACATCATGGATTAAAGATCTATAAATGAATAGATTAAGTATATATCTCAAATTAAAAAAAATAATGAATGCTAACCTTTGGATAAAATTATAACAGATCTGTTCAAATAAATTAATTTGCTACATGTAACAAACTCTGCAGTGCTTAAAGAAATGCATTACAGATTATCAATGCTAAATATTTAAATACCATTCAGTGGATAATGGTTAATGAAGCTAAATATTTAAATGCCACTGCTGAATTGTGGATTATCAAAGCAAATATTAAATATGATAAATGTCCAAGTGATAAACAATCATAAAATGGATTAATGTGTTGAATGTAATTTTCCTTGAGTTATCAAGTATGATAACCAAAATTTATTAATCTTTATGCTGTGTCCAGAATTATATTATAAAAATGAAATTAATTGTGAAATAAACTACATAGATTATTTAATACACTTTCTCATAATTGCTTCTTTCTTAGTTAGTTAATATTATAATTGATATTAATATAATAAAGTTTTCTCAGATGTTACTAGGAGGTAATATTTAATATTATTGTTGATATTGTATGGGATTAAATGGGATTTACCTTAGGTTTAGGTTGGATAAATGGAAGTAATTATTAAACTTATATAAAACTGTGCTATATTACTATTATATGATTTATGGGTTCTTAAGTTTCAACCTCAAAGTTAAATAGAGTTAATTACTGTTATTTAGATAAGTAGTTCTGCAAGGAATGTTTTATGTGTCACTCTTTATATGTTAGTATTAATTTTTCACTGTTATATAGTATGTAGCAAGGCATCCTAATGATCTCTTTATATTTTGTTAGTGGAGTAGCACTTCTAATGTTTAAGCCTGCAAATGAATCCAGTAAAGGATCTTGAAGTAAAATAAATAAGGCAATGAGATAAATATCATCTAGGTATACTAAGCAATGATTGTACTTGCTTCTCTTAAAAGAATGAAAACTTCTCCCGCATTGATGAGATTGAATAGTTGATTAGTTAGTGAAACAAACTAATTAAGGACCATACAGAGAATTTATCATTGATCATTATGATGATGATTATTATTCTCCAGTATTTGAATTGATTATTTTTAAAAATAATAGCAAATCCGATTTAATGTTAGTGTTCTTGCAACAGTGGCTGGTAACACACTTTTTATGTTCCAAATTCAAATTAGATTTAGGAAACAAATAATAATATTTATTAGACATTTTATATAATTCTTTTATTGTTATTATTCATTTCATTTAGTTTAGATTGAGTAATAAAATAATTGTTAATTTTTAATATTTCTCTTTTGTCATTATTAAAGAAACATTGTCATAGCATATTCACAATACAAAAGGTCATATTTGACATATTAGTTAACACATAAAATCTATTTGGATTAAATACATCATTACTGTATTAATGTTATCTGAAATATAAAAGAATTGGATAAAATGATGTACATAAAATCCCTTTTGCATTGTAGTATCCTCAAATATATAAACACACTTTATAGCCATGCATATTTTTTCATATTTTATAAAACCCTGAGCAAAATCATTATTCAATTTTACATTTAAAATTGGCCCTAGTTTTAAAACACAGAATGAGTTACTCTTAATTAGTTCTTATAGTAAAAAAAAATATATTAGCAAAGATTTTTATTAATAAAATAAAATAAGACTAAGAGTGTACATATTACTGAATAACACGGAAAAATTTATTTATTTTATTGAATGTGAATCTATTATTAAAGTATAGAATAGTTTACCTTATGTGAAAATATAAAAACTAGTATGCATTGGGAAGTGTAAGTTAAGTGAGGGATAGTAGTTGCACTTTCTTCCCATTATTGCCTGCACTACATCTCAACTGAAATTACATCTTAAACTGGCTTTCTCCACATTATTGCCACCAATATGACAACCGATCTTTCTTATGGTTTCACTATATATATTAAAATATAATTGTAATAACTATATGATTGTTAGTAATCTTGGAAATCAAATAAAAAAGATAAAAAATCTGTATATTAATTTCTGCCATGAAAAGTTTTCCAAATATATTGAGTACTGAGACTTAATTATATGTAAAATTACATGACAGTTAAGTTAGTATAAATGAAACCTTTAACAAACAACACATTTGTATCCTAGAAATAAATTATTAGTTTCTTTTTCCTGAAATCATGGCAATGGAATTTACACCATATATTTTTCCTTTTACTTTTATTTTCATAGCTATGACATACATTTATTCCATTTAGGGCTTTTGTTTTCACACATTTCTAGTATTGAAAGTGATATTGAATTCTTTTTTTTTTCGTAACATAATAGTTTAATTCTTCTGTTTTTTTTTTTAAAAAAAAAACCATGTATATAATTAAAAATTAATAATTATTAAAAAAATCTCTTGCAACAGCAACTAAAATTTGATAATTTAAAATAAGGCTCTACTAAATTTATATGCTCAGTTTACAATTAAATCTTACTATTACTGACATCAGAAAAAATACATACTTCAATGAAAAATTAGATTTAATATAATTAAGCAATTAAAAGACAGTGTTAGTAAAACTATTTTCCAGTCTCTCCATTTCTGTTACCAAATTACTAGAAAAATAATTTAGCATATCTCAACCTTCGTTTAAACAAAGAGTATGAATAACCACCTTTTTTTTTTACTTTAATTTTTTTGTATAAAACAATATAATAGCTAGTATCATTTTTAAAACCATCTTTCAGATAGCAAAGATTACCTTTCAATAAATAACTATATGTATATTTTTCTCATTTTTACTTTAATGAATAGTAGAAGTTTGGACATCAAAATCCCTATCTAGAGCCTACTCACCCAATATCCCCAGACTAGTTTAAGGCTTGTGGCCTTCATTAATGGAGATATTGGATGAATAGGCACTAGATAGGAATTTGGATGCACAAACCTTCTAGTATCCATTGATCACTGTGGCTTGGACTGAATGACCCTACTGTTTGGAGAGATTTGCTACTGTTTTAACAGCTTGTATAAGTATAAGAAATGATGACTGTGTGATGCTTTAATGGTTTAATTTTTACTTTAGATGAATCTATTATCAAAATTAATATTTAAAATGAAGCACTTGAGATAAAAAAATTAATAATATAAAATTAAATGATTATTATAAAGCAATAAGTAAGTGAATGGTTTGTTGCTTGAGATTTCATATGAAGTTGGAGTACTAAAAGTAATAAAGTTGAAATGTAAGTCATCTTGAACTCTGTATAGATTATTAAAAGTTCTATTTTGTAAAACAATGACAAAAAAAAAACAAAAAACAACAACACTTTTACATTTACATGTATAATTTCAATATAAATGTGCATATATAACAATTATTTTCTAAAATAAAATTTAAAAAATTAAAATAATCAACCTGAGATCCCAGATTCTACAAGAACCATCTTCTCCTCCAGAATACATCCATTTGCCTTCTTTATGAAAACCAACAGATGTAACATTTTTACTAATACCTTCACAATTAATGACTGGATTAGGATTATTTGAATTAAGGTCATATAATCGAATATGTTGAAAACCTAAATATATATATATGAAATTTTAAAAAAATAATTATTTAAATCTTATTTTTATTATAATTTTTTTTTTTAATTAATGTAAATTTCTTACCTGCTGCAGCTAAAGTCTGATGGTCTGGAATAACTTCCATTGCATTTACTTGCTGGATTAGTCAAGAATTATCAACATTATGATTCAACAAACATAAGACAAATTATATAAAACATATAAAAATTCTATAATTACATCAACAAACCTGCTTAAAATAATTTTCATCATAATCTTATTCAACATTAAAGCAATTGTTTCAATAATATTAATTTTACAGAACTTTGTGCAATTATACTTATAAATAGATAGCTTGAGATTCATAAAAAAACATTTGTAAATTCTTCACTCATTATCCACACTTGATTCTTAATCTGAATTTACTAATATTTAGAATCCCTTCTTTGTCATTAGATCAAATATTACATTATACCCGTATATTATTATAAGATTTCTATGAATTTCATTATTCTTCATAATTCTTTATTATACACTTCTAAAACATATATTGTCAAATTGGTGAAATTAATATACATCACAGCATGTACCCATCATAATTCCATACAAATGTAGTATATTATTATGGTTATCTAATTTTGCCAGAGCCAAAAAACTTATTTAAGATTGCAACTAACAAAGAATGTAAATTTGTTGATCTTTCAAAACATCGAAATTAGTTTATTGATCAACTTTTGCGGTTACATTTACAGCCTTGATGATATAACAATATTATATATATATATATATTGCATGAAAAAATCTTATTAGAACTTATAGAAGGTCTTTAAATATTATTATAGATTATAAATCAATCCTAGATAATTTAGATTTAAACTGTTTTTGAAAAACCCTTATAGATCATTATGGCATAGCTTACTACTTTAATTTTGACTAACACATATAGCCAGGTATAATCTGTGAATAAAAGGTCTTATTGAGTATACCAATGAGGATAAACCACATAGGAAGTCAAAGTTCTTTAGTTACTGGTTATCAAAAGCAATACTATGGCTGCCTGGACTATATAATAAGCAGGCTTGTTTATCTTTCAAACCACATTCAATTTATATTCTGGAAATATTACAATGTAGTTTCAATGGCATACATGCTAATGAATGGTCATTGCTAAACAATAGAAAAAAAAAATTTGAAACTAATATATGGTGTTCACCCAGAATTCATTCATGCTAATGTACTGGTGTGCTACTGCAACTAATTTCCAAAAACAATTCCAACAGAAAACAAGAAAAAATATATGCAAAAACTACAATGAACATATTTCTAGCACTGAATCCATTTCCTAAAATCTATGGATGTCTTATCACATTAAGCAGAATAAAGATTCATGTCAAACATTAATTCAAAAGAATTAATAAATCAGCTGAAGCAAATCTTTCTGTATCATAGACTGTCTATAACAACTTACATAATTTACAACTATCAACTTCACTGAACTGTTCACTAATTAGGGAATAGTTCACCTATATATCCATCCCTGATATCCTCAAAACAAATGGAATTTCTGAAAAGAAGTATATCATTTCAAGAAAATGTTTTATAAATTTTTTTTTGCTGCCAAATTAAACTAACATAGTATTTTTTTAATGTTAACAAGTAAGACACCAATATAATGGAGGGAGGGGGATATTTGAGTATTGGCAATAATTCAGCAAATTCAGTCCAACAGAAAATACAAACCTTCATCTAAATTCACAATAGAAGCATGGCTTGAATTCAAGACAGTCAAAGAAATGATGGAGTAGCTGCTGTCTAATCAGAATGCAGTAATCATAAAGGAAATTAGTTATATTAATTCCTGCAAATATCTCAGATCAACATGAAAAATCCCCGAAATGTTTCCAGATAATTACCAGATGAGATCTGCAACATAGCCAAATATATCCTCACTTTTAAAAGATGCATGGAAACAATTGGTATTTGTAATAGAAGTAAAATAACATTTGTAGTCTAATCAAATTTACACAAATATTACCAAAAAAAAAAAAACTACCCCAGCTTACTTTGAATACTCTGTAAACATCAGAAGTATAAAAGATAATCTATGTCTCTCAACTTTTGAAAATGATGAAAAGCTACATCCATCTACTATTAAAACATATATATTAATATATAAATTTCTGCTACATAATCATAAACATAAATGATATCAAATTAGATAAAATGCATCCATTACTTCTAATAACATTATAAGTTATATACATAAACTACATCCACCTACTATTAAATCATTTAATAAATGATTGTTAATGAATACATACACAAAAAAAGAACAGTTTTTTAATTAAATATTCAGCTTTATTACTGCCTAGCATGCTTCGATATATCATGTATATCATATTCATAAGTAATATGACTCAAAAGTTCTTGATATTAGTGTATAAGTAGTGATTAATTAGCTAATCAAAAATATTAAAATTTATTAAAATAGCTCACTTCTTTGATAGAGTGATAATTGTATCTATATCTTTTCTACTGATCAAAAAGCAGTCACTTGCTATTGTCCGGGTCTTTTTAATATCATGTTTTCTGTCATCTCTCTCCATACATATAATTTTTACTTTTGATAATTAAAATCTATGACTGGTTTTTGGTTCATGGTGAATGAATATTGATATATAGTCTTTATTTTTAAGGGCTCTGTTGTATAAATATCTATGTTGGGCCAATTTAATTGAAAGATTAGCCCACAACTCACTACAATATGCTAAGTTGCATGCATGTTGGCTCCATTTAATTTTATAGACCATTTGATGTACAGATTCATTCAACGGTTTGTCTTTAGAATTGTTAATTAATTGGTTCAAAGATGTAGAGATTCGAAAGCTTATGTTGAATTTGTCTTTGTACATTTTTTTTAATTTATAAGGGAGATTAATCCACTTTTTAGGCTTCTCTTGTTGAGTAAAACAAGGATTTCTTATTTTGTTGTAAAACCTATTTATAGTGTTAATGATTTTGTTATAATTATATCTTGTATTGTGAAGGTCTTTTATATACTCCTTGATATTGTTCTTATTCACACAATCTATGATTTCTATGCAGAAAACTTTTAAGTCCCATTGTATTTATGTGAAATAGGATTTATTGATCTGGAATGGATTGCTCTTCTTATGCTTATAGATTTAGACATCAATCTGTAGTCTAGCATGTTGCATTGTCTTTGGATGTATAAATCCAGAAATTTAATTCCTTTGTTACTGTCTTCTGTCTCCATGGTCCATTAATGCGTTGACCCTTGTTCTAATCCTTGTATTTTATTGATGTGTGTGTGTCTTTTGAACATATAAACATGTTGTCGATGTATTGAAGATATATTAAGTCTGGTGTTTGAAATAATATTGTTTTCAATTTTTGCCAAGAATAGGCTGCTAATGATGCCGCTAATGGGAAGCCCCATTAATCTTCCATGGTTAATTTTGTAATATTTTCCATTTGCTAATGCTGTGAGATCTTTATGTCAATAATGAATTTCTTTTTGCAAGGGTCATAGTTAGTGCTATTCAATAATTCACCAATAACTTTGATAGATTATGTTCTAGGCACTGAGCCATATATAATTCTTTTACATCCACTATACAATTTTGTTATTGACTTCTATTTTCATGTTTTTAATTTTGTTAACAAATTAATATGATAACTTCATTGAATAGGCACAGAATCCCAAGTCTTCTGTCATCCATGTAATTATCAAAAGCAAAAATTATATGTATGGAGAGAGAAGAGAGAAAGCATAAAATCAAAAAGTCTTGGCAGCCCTTTATCAAAGAAATAGGCTATTTAAATCAATTTTAATATTTTTGACTAACCAATTAATCACTATTTATACATTAATATCAAGAATTCTTGAGTCATATTACTATAAGCTATGAATACAATATATTTCACTATAAACTCATCAACACTCCTTTAACACTTTAAACAAATAATTTTATTTATTATAACAGTTTCACTGTACTAGCAGTCTTCGTCAGATCTACCACATAAAAAAATTAGACAAATATTATATCAATACAACCAAAATTATTATTCTTCATATTCTCATATAAAATTATAATAAAACAAAATCATATAAAGCAAAAACAACTCAGTCCAAAACCTTTCAACCAAAATTTCCCCATATCTTTTAAAAACCCAAAACATAAAAACTAAACTACAAAAAATAAAAATAATAATAAAAATATACAAATTTCTTTAAAATCATTTTTTAAGATTACAAGCAAATAAATGTATTAAAACAGTTCAAATTTTATCATCAAACCATTAAAAACATAACCCTTAAAACCCATTAAAACATTAATCTAAAAATTAATACCAAAAATTATCATTTTTATCATAATTACATATATAAGACCAAAAACCCAAAATTATAATAAAAATGATAATTTTTGGTATTAATTTTTAGATTGTTTTAATGGGTTTTGTTTTTAATGGTTTGATGATAAAATTTGAATTGTTTTAATACATTTATTTGCTTGTAATCTTAAAAAATAATTTAAAAATGATTTTAAAGAAATTTTTATATTTCTATTATTAATTTTTATTTTTTATAGTTTAGTTTTTATGTTTTGGGTTTTTAAAAGATATGGGGAAATTTTGGTTGAAAGGTTTTGGACTGAGTTGTTTTTGCTTTATATTATTTTGTTTTATTATAATTTTATATGAGAATATGAATAATAATAATTTTGGTTGTATTGATATAATATTTGTCTAATTTTTTTATGTTGTAGATCTGACGAAGACTGCTAGTACAGTCGAAACTGTTAAAATAAATAAAATTATTTGCTTAAAGTGTTAAAGGAGTGTTGATGAGTTTATAGTGAAATATAAAAAGAAGCAAAATATAGAGGGAGAAAGAAGAAATGGATAAGAGTTATATGTGGAATACAATATACATGATATATCGAAAGCATGCTAGACAGTAATAAAGCTGAATATTTTTAAAAAACATCTACTTCTTTCTGTATATGTATTCATTAACAGTTGTTTATTATATTAACTCAGAAAAGAAAGAAATAATTTATAGTTGAATTAAAACATTTATTAAAAATTTTTTTTGCTATGTATTCATAAACATAAATGTTATTAAATTAGATAAGATGCTTCTATTATCTCTAATAGCATATAAATTATATATTGAATTCTTGTTAATGTGATAAATTAACAGTTGTGGTTTATAAATTAAAATTAATGCTATATAAATTACATATTTAATTAATAAAATTAGTCTATATAACATTTATATCTAACTAACACAAAACTTACTGATATCATTCATAAACCTATAAATTTAACAACTTGAAAAGCAGAATACTCAACTGTTTTATAATCTAGTTTTAATTTCTTGAATCAATCACAACCTGAGCAGCACAAATGTTTGACTACTGCATTTCATCCCATGATCATATATAAACAATCACAACTTAAAAAATACTGAATAGGTAATGGGCATAGTCTCACTCAAACTGTCTTACTTTCCTTTAAAACATATTTTCTTCATAATTCTTAATACATCTGTTTTTAGCTGATTTGTTAGATATCTTAATTCATTATGCAAATAGTTTTATCTACTTCAGTATACTTTTTATTTTCTCTCTATTAATTTCTCACATATGTATTGCATTATATTCAGACAATATTGATAAACGTTTAAATTTCTGCCCCAAAACACTGACGAAGTTTTATAAATAAAATTTAAAAAATCACAATATTTACTAAAAACTGATCAACCTACAAGTATGTTATAAAAATGAGGCAAGGATACGGAATCGGTATGTTGCAATGTTCTGTAACATACTGCGCTGTGCGCTTGCCAGAATCGAATAGAATGGTCATATCCACCAGTGGCAAGAAGTACTTGATCGGTACTCATATCACAAGTACCCATTGCTTCATAGAGAATTCGTTTACATTTGATAGCAATTCAATATTATTTTCTTGTAATCAAAAAATATGAAGAAATATATTTTATGATTTTCATATTTTCTGAAAATTTATTTCTATTTGTCTTTTTTTCATTTAAATACTGACATATACGTTTTACTAGTAGAAAAATAATTCCGCAGCAAAAAAATTATCTTATTTTTATTGACAAAAATGTTTGACTCAGGCGCATGGGAAATTACAGGATGGAGTCGCGTTTTAGTGGAGCTTTGCAGCTAACTGATTTAAATGACTTTATTACACCTTCGCAGGTACGTATTTAAAGGTTTAATATTTTCCAATAACTCTTAGTATATTTTTTGTAAGAATTTAAGCAGGAAGTGGCAAACTGTAATATGAGCGAATTCTTATTTACAAATAATCGTTGAATCTTTCAAAATCATCTTCAATGTGTATAGTAATGAAAATACTTCCGTAATAATAACTTGTCGTTATCGGTTATTAAATATAGATTTATATTCTAGTGGCTTATAACATCAGTATGATGTATTGATCATGTATTAAAGTATTGTAAAGATTTTAATGCATTAAATTATCTAATCGTACTATCACTTAATACATTAAATTGTTTGCGAGATATATAAATGGAGTTAGTTATGATTTTATTTTTGTAAAAAATCATACCGAAATAATCAATGTCTATATTAAATTAAAGTTGTACAATTTATATATATTAAATTTAATATATTGACATCAAGATTTTCACGGATTACAGATATAAATAATATACTTTGCGGGTTCATTCGTGTATGATTTTGATACTAAATATAATCCGACGTTCCGCTTGATTACCCAGACCATCTACTGGGTAATGAATAAAATATTATAAAGATGGTTGTGGAGACGCAGTAAACACACACTGGTTTATAACAATATTACAGTTCTACGAACAGAAAAACAGGTATATAAAATTTAAAAATAATTTTTAGAGTAATATGTATTTTTAAAAAATTCTTCCAAATAGGAGAGAGTTTGCATGTGTCATCAAAGTTATTAATACGATTTGGTCTTTGTAGTATCTCAATGGCTTCTCTAGTCTTATATCTGGATAGGATCCTGGTATTGAAGAAATCAATATTGTGACCTGAATCCATAGCATGGAGTGAATGTTGCTGATGATTAGTATTAACTGCATTAGCATGTTCATCTCTTGTAATACTGATGCAATGATTGTGCATACCTACTTAAGAAGATTTACAAATGCCACATGAAATTTCATAAACTCCATGAGCCTCAAGAAGGATTGAATTACTAATTTTTTGATAAGTAGTATATGCTGTTTTTATATTGTAGCATTTTAGAATATGTCCAGTGCTGTCTGCAGCTCCTTTTATATAAGGAACATAAATACTAATATTTGTTTCTTTTTTTTTTTTTTTCTTTATTTTTATTATTTTGGACTTAAATTAAGGCTTGGTAAATATTTTATTATTATAACCATTAGCTAATAAAACACTATTTATATGATTTATTTCTTCTTTCAGATGTCATTTACTGATTAATTGCTCTAGTGAAAAGAATTCTGACTATAGAAAAAAATTAAGCTGGATGATGATGTGATGAAAATTATAAGTATCTGCCTGTGTGTGTATTTTTTTCTGAAAATGATAGATTATTTTGTTTCTCTGTCTTTTTCAATTGGTGATTTATTAATAATTGTTTTATTTGTTTTTTTTCTAAATAAGCAGTATGATCTCTTTGTTTTTTTTTATAAATTTTATCATTTAATAAAGCTAGTATTTTTTTTATTGTATATGTCAAAGTCCATAACAACAGTAATGTTATGTTTATTGACTGGAAATATAATAATTGATTTGACCGATTTTATATTACTTAAAGCATGCTTTTCTTTCTTTGAAATATTATTTTTAGCAAGTATAGTTATTTTTAAAATCTTGCAAATTTGGGCTCTAGGTATATCAGGTATCAAAGTATCCATTTTATCAAGAGCTTATTCAAACATTACAAATAATTTCTTCAAATGGTATCCTGGAAGGTACCTTTGCAAAATTAAAACCTTTCTCTTTCTTTGATAAATTATAAACAGTTTTGTGATTTGGAGGCATAATTATTGATGATTGTGTTTTAATTAGCACTTACAATTTTTTCTTTTATTTTGTAGTTACAAAATTTGAATCCTTAACTATCACTGATGTCCATAAAGAATATAACATCACTGATGTACACAAAAAAATATAAAATGAAGAGATGAAAACTCATTTTATCAGTGCTATAGACAGTAGCCTACAATTTCTAGTTTTAGATAGACAAGAAGTCAATTGCTATGATGATTTCTTTTGTATCTTTTATTAGGATGAATCTTTTTTTTTATAGATGTCTTTGACATTTGGAACTGTTGGGGTACAAGATAAAAATGAAGAATTCATATCCAACTTTTTTTGGAGATTGTAAAGCTATGGATTATCTCAGGTAAGACATGTTATACATGTTTAGAAAGATAATTTTATGAGGAATACAAAGAAATTATCTCTGAAGATGTAATTTGAATTTTAGTTAATGTTAATTTCCAAATTATGAATGAACAATAAAATAATAATTATTTTGGATGTGAAAATTTCTTTTTTTCCTTATTTTTTATATAATTATCACTATTTATCTTATGCTTATTGTTTGCCTTAGTTTTTCTAGTTTCTAGTAATTTAATTTTTTTGCTCTCACGTAATTAAAACTCAAGTTATTGTGAAAATTGTGTCTCAGGTCAGTATTTTAAAAAATTCAATATGGCGTTTTAGACCGAAGCAGTTAATGGGTCTAAAATTTGCAACATAATCAAAATTAGTCCACAGTAAAGTATATATTTTATTGTTAAGGAATAAATGTAATTGGAGTAATAATTTATCATTGTTGTCTTGCTATTGTTGAGTTTCTTTGATAAAAGAATTCAAAATGATTTTACTTGTTTTTTGAGAATATTATTAATCCTGTAATTTTTCTTCTGAAACATAATTCTACAACAAGTGGGTATGGTATTCTGGTTTTTACATACTGATAGAAAAGATAAATTATTTAGAAATTTAGACTCTAATCCATGTTTTTCTAAACATTTAAACTTGTTTAAATATTTCTATGCTATGGATTCAGGTCACAATATTGATTTCTCTAATATCAGAATTCTATCCAGTCATGGCACTCTACCAATATAAGATCAGAGAAGCTAATGTGATACTAAAAGGCCAAATTGCATGATGACAGTAGAAAATTTCCTCATACTTGGAAATATTTTTTTAAAAACATATTCTAAAAATTTTCTAACTTATTTTTTTTTTCAAATTTTATATACTTGTTTTTCTATTGGTGGAACTTCAACATTGTTATAGACCAGTGTTTACAGTGCCTATACAACCATCTTTATAATATTCTATTCATAATCCAAATTATAGTTTGTGTAATCAAGCTAAAATGTCAGTATATTCATTCCCAAAATCATACACGGATGAACCTGCAAAGTTATACCATTTATATTTGTAACCTGTGGAAATCTTCATGTAGCATAAACCTTTACCGGGGGCGGGGGTATTTAAACAAGTTTGAATGTTTAAAAGAATGTGTATTAAAAAATCTAAATTACTAAGTAATTTATCTTTTTTATTAGTGTGTAAAAACACAATGTCATATTTCACTTGTTGTAAAATTATATTTCACAAGAAAAATTACAGGATTAATAATATTCTCAAAACAACAAGCAAAATCATTTTGAATTCTTTTATGGAAGAAACTCAACAAAAACTAGACAACATGAATAAATTATTGATGGATTTAAGTTTAGAGAATATATCCTTTTCTATGGACTGATTTTGATTATATTGCAAATTTTAGATCCATTAAGGATTCAAATTTTGTAACTGCAAAACAAAAGAAAAAAATATAAGCACTAATTAAAACACAGTTATCAATAATTGCACCTCCAAAACACAAAATTGTTTATAATTTACCAAAGAAAGTTCTCTCTATAGACTAAATTTTAATTTTAGAAAAAGGTTTTAATTTTACAATAATACCTTCCAGGATTCAATTTGAAGAAGTTATTTGTAATATTGCATCAGCTCTTTATAAATAGATTCAACAGCTGGTATAGCTAGAGCCGAAATGTGCAATATTTAAAAAAAAGCTAAACTTTCTAAAAATAATATTTGAAAGAAAGGAAGACCAACTTTAAGTAACATAAAATTGGACAAATCAATTGTTATACTTCTGGTCGATAAAAATAACACTGCTGTTGTTATGGATTGTAACATGGTGATAAAATACTAGCTTTATTAAATGATAAACTTTATAAAAAATTAAAAAGAGATCATACTGCTTATTTAAAAAAAACAACTAAAGCAATTATTAATAAATCATCAATTGAAAAACTGTCCAAAATTCCATGGTCTCTAAAAAATTCATAAAGCAGATATACCCTTCGACCAATAGTAAGTTCAGTAGGATTTCCACTCACATTTTTGTTAGATATTTATCTGATTTAATAAAACCTACAATTTCAACTATTAAATCATATATTAAATACTCTACATTTTATTTCACTTTTAAAAAATTAAAAAAATAATGCAAATGATATTCTCGTCAACTTCAATGTTGTTTCTTTGCTTACAAATGCTCCAATTGACGAAGCTTTAAATTTAATTTCTCAATGCTGCAATTTTCAGGACCATATTGTTTTAGCTAAACATCACCTTCCAAATACATATTTCATATACATTACAAACAAACTTTTGGTATTCCAATGGACTCACTTATCTCAGGAGTAATTGCTGATTTATTTATGGAAAATATAGAAACTCATGCTTTAGAATCAGCACCTTTAAAATCTCTTATTTTGCTCAGATTTACAGATGACACATTCATCATATGACAATATGGTAAAAATAAATTAAATGATTTCTTCTCACGTTTAAATAATATCCATTTTCATATTAAATTTACAATGATGGCAGAATCTGATGGAAAACTTCCTCTTTTTGATGAATTTATCACCCGGACAGAAAATAATCTTATCATTTTTAGTTTTCATAAAGAATACACACATGGACAGAGATGATTAGAGGCTTTCTCATAGTTCAGTAATGTTTCTCTTTAGCACACACACACACACACCAATCTCCACTCTGAAAACCTAAATATATTCGTTAAGCTATTATGTATAGCTTATTATTATTATTGTTGTTAGAATTAGGTTTGCAAGTTAATAAAGTAATCAGTTAATAAATGCAAGAATAAGTTATAAAGAATATTATACGTATTGCTTAAGTCCTGATATACTTTAGTCCTCTTTTTACTTATATTATAAACTATGCAGATTGGCTTAATAAAATGGATTACTTTTAAGTATTCCTTTTAGCATGTTTTAAGAATGCTAATTATGAACTGGCATATGATAGTTTCACGGAATGAAACTATAGAATTTTGCGTACTTTTAGTTATTAATATTATGTTTAGCGTGGCGAATGTGTCTTTAGGAAACACATATGTGCATTTATGCCTTGCTGTATGTTATTTATATGAATGGGCTTCTTGTTTTAATGGCCACCCCATCTACTTAGTTTGAACAGCTCTCCTTTAGAACTGGAACACGAGGGTCCAGAGTGTTTTTATAGGCTCTCTGATCACTGAACTATGAGTTCAATTTATTCGCGGCAAGTCGTATGGTCCACGAGAATTGAGTACTTGGTATGAATCCCCTGAGGAATTACACATTCGAGACGCACACTTTTCTAGGAACATATATAATGCTGTAGTATCTGAAGTCATATTACAAAGCTCCAGTTCATCCCTCCATAATGTAATGTAATATTTCAGCGTTGATCTGAATAGGTAATCTTGTTTGCACGTATATAATCTGCATACAGAGCCTATAACAGCTTGTAAAGTGTTATTAAATGACTTTTATCAAATGTTATGGTGATAAACCATCATTCTTGCACTGATTTAACCATCGCAAATCTAATAGGGAGGGCATAGTAAATTAAGGCATTGATTAGATACCGTACATTATTAAAATTGTAAGAAACTCTTTAAACTATGGTGCATCAGATGAGATTTTGTTCTTCAGCTTGCTCATCATTGTTACACCTGCATATGTCGTTCAATGCACCCTGTTTATTTAATTTACATTTATTAATTAAAATATATTAAATTATAATAACTGTGTTGCGTATCATTCGTAATTCATCCTAAATCTTAGTTAAGTTCCCTAATATTAATGTTAATTATTGATATATGCATTATCTAGCCAGCTATAAGTGTGTCTGTGTGTTTGCTAGGTTATCAATAATTTAGTTAATATTTCCCCAAAAGTCTCTTGCTCCACCCTTTGCTACTGCCGGCACGCGAACTAAGAAACTCCGAGTGTGGCCTCATATCTGTCTTTCATAGGGTAGTAAGTCATGGAGTGTTGGTGAAGGAGCTGAGGAGCAATCTGATTTGAGGTCTTAACCCCTCATCAAGATCAGCCTTGGTACAATTCTCTAGGACTCTGGATTTTGTTGCGTGAATGTACAAATATGACAGTTATAATGCTTTGGGTGAATTTCATAAAGCAACTGGGGATTTTTTGATTGATTTCTTTATATATGGTTTTAAATCTTTATCGGCTCTAGGATACATGAGCCAGTTGGTTGTGATCTGAAGGGTAAATTGGCCTTTTGGATGCGGTACTATTCCAATTTAACGAATGATTTTTATTGAGCTGATGTCCTCATTCTCTTTGATGTAATTATTGTAAATAGTCATATAACTATTATCAGTTTTCACTGACTCTGGTTTTTCTTATTGATATTGGTATCCTTTTATTCTAATGTTATGCTGTACATTACTAGAATTAAGTTAATTTCAGTGGTTTTAATTACTCAGTGGTTTACACCATGTACTTAATTTCATATTATGCTTTGGCCTTTAGTAGTTTACATTAACGTTTACAATGCTACAATTGTAACACCTAGGCTATATTTATTCCAGAATGTTGGAATTGTCCCAGATTATATGATCGATAATCAGAACTTGAATAATCAATGTAATGGTTTGGATTACATACTTTATACCCAACTTAGAGTTATAGTTAATTACTTTGCTTGTATTATGTTATGATTGTGAATAAAGTATAATTTTGAAATGAAATGAACATAGTAGTCTAAAAATTGTTTGACTTTTATTTTTTTTCCAATTTTATATATCTGATTTTTCTATTGGTGGAACTTGAACATTATTGTAAACCAGTATTTATAGTGCCTATACCACCATCTTTATAATATTCTATACATCACTCAGTTGATGGTTTGTGTAATCAAGCCGACGCATCAGCATATTCATTATTAAAATCATGTACAGATGAACCCACAAAGTGTATCATTTATAAGTTTAATATATATCTATACAAATTATATATAATATATAGGGTATATGAGCACAGACTTTCACCCAACCCACCACTCTCCATACCATTTCATAAGAATGATACACTTGAACACTTATATGCTGAAAAGATAAATAATCACCAATTTACGTATTTCATGCTAAACCAGCAATCATCAGTTGGTCCAGATTACCATCTCTACACATATATGCTATAAGTAATCAGATATATATTAAGATAGCCAATCCTCATACTTTAATGGACAGGCTTCAGTTTACTCCACACTCCAACTCTTCAACTGTCCATCCAATTGAAAATCTGATGATGGAACGCTCAAAGGCCACTCTAATGCCGAGATTCTTGTCACACCCATGTTGACCTAAGTTCAATCTGACCTCTCATACACAGGACATAATCCATTTAATACAAGGGATGGGCAGACATCTCTACTATGTCTGTGCTCATATACCCTATATATTGCATATATAAACATAGATATATAATAAGCCTGTGTGTTTCAGTTATTACAAATTAGATATGTAAGTGGAAAGAATTGTAATATCTGTATATATATAGTATGTATTTATATAACTCATTCAAGCATATAATATGACTTTCGGTGAATTGTGTATACCAGTACTCATGTATGAAATAGTTACATATGTATATATAAGATATCTGTAGTAATTGTGTAAATATACTTCCATAAAGCACATAATAATATAAGTATATGTTAGGTAAATTGTATAGTTGCATTAATGTAATTGCAATGATTAAAGAAAAAGGAATCAATATTAATTGCATCTAGGAAAGTAGATCGAACTATGTATATTTTTTTGGAAATAATTACATGATCCTAGGACCTATCACTATGATTTTATTTTGTGTGTCTCAGTGTATTTAATATTGATTGTAGTTTAATTTAGCTTTAGCTTGGTATTATTCAAAATTAAGATAGGAATTTTAATATAGCTGAATATAATAGTAGCAAGTTTCTCCACATAATAGTGCCATCCAGTACAAGCTATATTAATCCATATATGGCAGTAGGTTTGTGCATTTAAATTCCTATCTAGTGCCTATTCATCCAATATTCTGTGACTAGTTTCTAGTTTATGGCTGTCATTAGTGAGAGACCTTAGATCTGAGAGAAATGCACCAAGACTTTTGTATCTAATATATCCCTCCAGAAACTACTCTTTTTATCTATTTAGTTAAATATAAAGCAATGAGGACAAACTGAAAATATTTTTTCAATTCAAACTAATTTACCTATACAATCATACAGATCTGAATCCAGTTCAGTATTCATATATTTTGTTGTCTTTGTTTTTTTTTTTTATAACCATCATCATCAACATACTTTGGCTGGGGTTGGTCTTAAACCATTAAAACATCACATGACCATCATTTATTTTCCTTACACAAGCTATTAAAATAGCAATTATCACAATACAGTGCAAGTCTAGTAATCAATAGATGCCAGAAGGTTTGCACTTATCACTGTACAGTTGACTAAATAGACAAAAAGTTGTTGTTGGAGGGACACACTAGATCCAAAGATCTGGGTGCATTGCTTTGAAATCCAAGATTCTTCACTGATAATAGCATAAGATAGAAACTAATTTGGGAATTTTGGATGAGTAGGCATTAGACAAGGCTTTAAATTCATAAACATTCTGGCATCTGTTGATTTCTGTAGCTTGTACTAGCTAGAATTAAGGATATTACAGATAAGGTAAAGAAACAAGGGAGTAGAGATGTGTATATTATGTGAGGAACAAATAATTTTTCAGATCCTTCAGAGAGAGAAATGGATGAGCATTTAAAATTGATTAGTAATTTGAGCAAGATTAAAAGAAGAGCAGGAATAGTTGGAGTATTACCAAGGTTTGACAATAGATATATGTTAGATAGGGCCTGTTCTATGAACGAGAGAATGAAAAAATTGTGAGAGAGAAATGATGATAAGTTTGTGGATGTGTGGGGTTTTTTTATTAGTAAGAGGGAGTTATATAGTAAAGATGGATTGAACTTAGCAAAATAATGAAGTGAAGTTTTAGGGAGGTTAATTTGTAAAGAATATAGTTCAGGAAACTTACAAAGGGGGGGGGGGGTAATTTGCCGTGTTATCAGAAAGAAGAATGAATGGGATGTAAGAAGTAAACAAAGGGTAGCTGATTTGGATATAAATGTAGATGTGGAGAGGGAATTGGTCTGTAAAATTAATGGTAAGCAAGTTATTTATAAATGTAATGGAGAAGGAAAAAAATCAAAAAAATTTATAAAAGGGTAGTTAGGATTAATTGTTAGAATTGAATATTTGAATATGCAAGATGGTAAGAGACTGGAAAAAGGCTGGAATTAAATAAAACAGTTAAAAATGAAGAACTTGAGGTATTTTTCAGTAGTGGAAACACATATTAAAGAAGAAGAATCTATATGGGAGGATTTGGTATGGCAGGGTATAAATAGAAAAGATAAAGAGATGGTGGTATAGGAATTATCTCAAAAATATTTAAATATTGTTAAATGTCAAGAACATTTGGGGTTTGAGATAAGGTTAGGAACACAAGAATGGATGGTGGCTATAGTGTATATTACTACTGGAGATAGTCAAACTATAATGGAGTGGAACAGTAGCATATATGAATGCTTAGTTAAGAATATACAGAGTTTCAAACAAAAGGGGAAGAGAATAATGGGTATAGGGAATATGAATGAGCATATTGAAGAAATTGATGATGCAGATAACAAGAATGGACAGCTTTTTGAAGCATTTTTGTCAGAGGGTGAATTTGAGCATTGGAAATTTATCAAATATTTATGAAGGACAATACACATGATCTAGAAATAATATTTGTCAAATATTTATGAAGGCGAATACACATTGTCTAGAAATAATATATTTCACACAATAGATTATGTATTGGTAGAGAAAGAGGGAATGAATAAGGTACAGAAAATTAAAGTGTTTGATAATGAATAGAGAGTATGCAATAGTGATCATAATTTCTTTATAATAGAAATGAGGATTGTGAAAGGTGTGGATGAAGAATGAATGATAAGAATAAGTTAGAATATAAAATAAAAGTTGAAGAATCCATGTAAAATAGAGAAAAAAAAGCATGCAGAGAATATAAATGTGCTATTAAGAATAAGGAAAGCCAAAGGGATGTTAATATTAAATGGGAAAAGTATTTAGAAAAAAAAATGGCCAAAATAGTTAATTATAGAGAGAGAATGAAATTAAATAGTAAATTTTTGGAGGATATAAATAAAAGTGGAAGAGATAGGAGTAAAAAAATTTGGAAATATATTAAAAGAAAAAATGTAGGGGAGAGAGAAACAATATTACTAGATGATGAGGGAATAGAAAGCAGCTCTAGAGAAGAATTAGAGACAATCTTAAATAAATATGTAATGGATGTTAGATGTGAAAGACAGAGTGATAAACATAAAAGCATATAGTAATGGAAATATTAGGTTTACAGAAAATGAACTGAATGAGGCAGGGAAGAGATTGAAACATGGAAAGGTAAGAGGTTTAGATGGATGGGCAGTAGAGATGGTAATAAATTTGGGACATAGGGCAAAATTAAACCTATTATCATGTTTTAATAAGATGACACAGAAGATAGATTTTCCAGATAATTGGAGTAATACAATAGTAAGGCTACTATTTAAAGGCACAGGTAAGGATCATAGAAAGTTAAATAATTTTAAACTGATAGCAATAACGTCAGTATTATATAAAGTTTTTGCATATGGCTAGAAGGGTTGCAAAATGGTTGGAAGAAAATAATATAGTGGGAGAAATGCAAGGAGGTTTTTGATCGGATAGGTGTATAGGAGATAGTTTATTTGCAGTTATACAACTTATAGATATGAGTAGAAATACAAATAAACAGTTATATACGGCTTTTATAGATATAGAGAAGGCATATCATAGAGTAAATAGAAATAGATTATGGGTAAGTGTAGTAAATTTGGGAATGGTTGGAGATTTAGTGGATCTTATTAAATGATTGTATGAAAATAATTACTATACATATCAATTATGCTCTATGTCAACTATTTTGTTTTTATTGTATTTGGGAGAAATGGAGAGAGTAATAAAAAGACTAGAAAGAGGAGTAGAGATCCCATTAATAGGTGACATTATAGAATCTTTTATTTGTGAATGATGTTGGTTTTTGTACAGGAGTTGGGTCATCTCAATCCCATGAAAACCTAGGTAAATATATTTTCCATAATAATGGTCTATAGACACTTGGCATTTTTTAAAATGAACTGAACCCTAACGAAGGACTATATAAAAATTAACCCGATTAATCATTTATTTTTATGTAAAATATTAGATTGTTATATTATATTATAGATGTGAGCTTGAATAAATATTAATGTTTGCGTAAATATTATTTGATCTATTTTCTGGGTTTTATCCTCGAAACAAAATGCTTCACTAAACATATATATATAACAAAAGGAAAAAACAAATTGAGAGTTCAGTAATTCTAAATCTACTCCATTAATATAATTATTACAATGATGTTTATATGTTGGAATAAATATATTTATAACTGTTTTCAAAAAGAATGACCCACTCCTATATATATGTGTGTGTGTGTGTGTATAAGTCATATTAAAGTTAGTGAAAAGTAACAAAGACCATTCACTCAAGTTGATTAATTGTGTACCCAGAAACAAAACAATTACAAGTAGATATTATAAAACTTATTAGTAAGTAATATATAACTTTGTTTGTTCTAGAGTCTGCTATTAATGTTGATTATATTAAAACCTTACTTGAGATCACTTTGATGATGCGGTGTTGAATTCCCAGAGGGATCTGTAAATTTACCTTTATTAATAAGTATACATATTTATTGATTCTGATCCCTTTCCCCCTTTGTATATCAACATATCGATACATTTAACATAACTGCTCCCACTCTTAAAATGCAGGTGACTGAATTTTAAGATGAAGTTGAATAAACAAAGGGAAAAAAAATCACAAGACATGAATTTACAAATATTGAAATAAAAAATAAAAATCACATGAATCAAAAAAAAAATATCTATATATATCCTGAGGAAAGCAAGCATATTGAAATAAAAATCACGTGACTCAAAAAAAAAATCTATATATATCCTAAGGAAAGCAAGCATTGTCCACAGTTAAGAGTCTATAAATTTGAATGCCAATCTCCATACATAACATTCTTGTCCACTAACTGTTGATATCTATCTACTCCATAACAATTATTTTCTCTGAACGTATAGCATAAATCCATTGAAGATTGATATTCACCAGCGCTTTGTAAAATAGACATTTTCACAGATAGGCTTATAATAACATCGAGGTTGATATCGGATGCCCATGGTATATTTGTTTACCCCAAACTCATTGCAATGATTACTTTACTATTGACTAATATTTATATCATGGCTTCAATGTATATAGGAAAATGGCTTAAAAAAACAATCAATTTCTAGTAGTTTCTTTTTCTTTATCTCCATAACAACCGATTTAAGCTTTCTAGAACAAATTAAACCATTAGTTCATTGGTGCTATTTATATATCCAAGTTTGCTTTAACAGCTGCGATTGAATTTCTACTTTCTCTCTATCCCAATGATAAAGGTTTTCTATTATTTTTTACATATAAACATTAAATTTCGAAATTTATATTCTTACTGTTTTTAACACCGAATAGTTATTATTTTTTTTTTTTAAAAAAAAAGTCTTTTCTTTATGTTCCGATGGTTTAGTTGTTCAACCAGGCAAGTGAAAAATTGCGAGACTCTTTTCTTGTGCTGGCTTGAGCCTATTGTTATAAATTAATAAAAAAAATCATAAAAACATTATTATTTTTTACTTAGTCTTCATTATTCAAACCCAATCACCTAACAACTATTTTGACTTCATATATTTTGACCCTTGATCATGTCTTTCTTACCACTCAGTTATTATTTTAGTTGTTAGTGATATTAACTGCATTTGTGTATATAATGAATTTGTCTCCTTTCAAGATATATATATAAAAAAAGAAAAAAATAAATTTCTCAAAATAGATAAAAATATTAGTTTATATGTATGTTTCATGTATATAAAGGTATGTAGGATAAATTATTTGCCTATCAATTGGCCTGAATTCAAACATTGAGAGAAATTGGAATAGCATAATGGTTGGTTGTAAGTCACCCCCTACAACATCCCTCTCCTTAACAGAGTTAAAATTTTAATCTGGATTTTAACACTCACAAGTACATTATGAATGTATGATTATTTTAGGCTTGGTAAAGGGTTGCTACATCAATTTCCCAACTGCTTAACATTTTTTCTTTTATTTAATAGCTGGTTTTGGGAAGTTCAGATAGTGTTCTGGATTGTCTCTGTTACAGAAGGCACATGGAATTATTTTCCAACCTTCTCCATGCTCCTTTGACGCTTATTGGATTCAATGAAGGTCTAGCCAAATATCAAATCATGTCTGATTTAGTTAGCCTCTAGGTATTTCCATGATTGCATCTAAGCATTACTTGGGAAATACCCTCAGCAAACTTAATATCCCTAACCCTGTACTATATAGATGTGTTTATGGATATATATATATTATAACGGTCTGTAAAGATGTGGAAGTTCCTAGTCTTATGGTATCTGCACTACAGAGAGCCACTAGGCCATTTGAACCTAGAAAATTTATAGAGTAGGCAGATACACCCTGTTAAAGATCCAACTTTTATTTATTAAGACCACTTTGTTTAAAATATATCTTAAATATAAAAAAATAAAAGCCACTGCCAGTAGTTAATATACAAACATTTATTAACGCACATATTTAATATTTAAAATTTGAGGAATAACATTTATTATTTAGATTTTAACATTAACTTTTAATTTAAATTATTATTTTAAAATTTTAAACCATCCTCACAGATGAATTTAATAATATTTTTTTAAGAGTGTCGAGTATGAATAAACTACATAGATTGCATTTGAAAAGAAAATATTCTATCCCTTATTTAACCTTAGGCCAAAAGTTCGCAGTCAAACCAGCGTCAATCCATCTGATACATCGATGTATTCAATGCAGCATGAAATACGACAGCACAAAATATCATACTGTCAGGAATGTACATCTGAACAGTATGGTTAGAGAAGACATTCATCCAAACAGGAATGCTATATCTGCCTGGCAAGAAGAACAATAAAAAAAAACTCCATAGGAAGGGATTGCGTTTTCCATCTTACTATCCCTTCCATAGGCAAAAAGGGGGTGTGTAGAGTATAATGAAGATCCTGCCCATAGCGAACCTCATACTACATTTACTAATTACACCGATATATCCAATCCATTGACCCAATCCAATTACAAAACAAATAACCTAAGATTAACCCTCCCGTAATTAATTAATATAACTTTACAAATCTATATAGCCATTTATGCCCAACTTAATTTTTAACATTTATATAATTTCGCACAGATGAATTTTATAGTTTGTTTTTTAATGTTGAGTATAGATCGGCTGCATGGATTACACGGTCAAAAACATTTCAAAATAAACATAAACAATCAAAATATAAAGTCATTGATGGAATTGCAGAGGGAAATTTACAAGAAACCCAATGACATTCATCATAAGATGCTGCATTGACACCAATAACTCAAAAGACATCCGAATAAATACATTTTAGATACTCACCGTAAGGTATCATTATTTACCAAATGTCTATATATTTTAATCAAATATGAAAACAAAAACATAATTAATCGATAACGAATCTATGCAAGTGTCTATACCCAACTTAAATTTAATGCATTTAAATAATTTATACAATAAATATTAATAGAAATATAAAAAAAAGAATGGAAATGATATTTAGCAAACTCACATGTATAAAAATCAAATAATAATTAATTTGGAAACTTATGTCAGATAAAAGTTCATTTTAAAATTTAGATTAGCTGAATATTAAAAGCTTGTCCAATCTTAATGAGAGTTCTTAACTACTTTTAAAGTTTATAGTTCAAGTCTTACAGTAGAAGAATCACGGTTCCTAGTGCCAATTGCCGCGACGTCTCTTCCGGTCTGTTGTTCTGGAGGTGGCCTTAGCTGGTTCAATCCTGTTATTACAGTCATTTTATTTGAAATAGGTGAGAGAGAGCAAGAAGTGCGTCTTATTGCGCTTCTCACGAAATCAAGCTGGAACTGTTTTAATTTGAATTTTTTTTTTCTTTTACAGTACTCCTCTGGATTCATTGAACATCGTTTCCTGTTCCAATAATTTCCATTAAGGTCCGAGCAGTTGGTTACTGCTTCTATTGGACATTCTAAAAATTTTTTTTTTATTCTCTTATCTATACCTTTCATCTGACTTTTTTTTTAATTATATAAGAGCCCCAAAGGCTAGCTTGCTTTTCTATAATTAATAAACACATCATTTCCATTTACAAAAATATTTTATCTTTAGATCTTATACTTTTTTATAAAAAATACGTTCAAATATTTTTTTTTTTAAAAAAGAAAATAATTTTTAAAGTTTTGCATCTGTGCGAATATATATACGTACATTGAACAATTCTTTAATTTTAGCTTTTAGTTTTTTTTTTTTATTTACGAACTTAAAACCGTTTTTATTCTAATTTTAAATTAATGTAACGGCATATACTGTTACAATATATATGTTCATACATTTCATCTATTGTTACAAAGATTTCCCCTTTTTTTATATCTCAGCTATGTTAACATTTTTTCTGATATTATCTTGAATTGTTAACAGCCAAAGTAGGGTTTTAAGATGCGGGCATTATATGTGCCTCGGACTTCTCCTCCTTGGTTTACCCAAAATGCATTGGGACCTGTTTGCTTAATGATGATATATGGTCCCTCATACATGTTACTAAACTTATGATACTTACCTTCCTGCAGTTTACTAGGATGTGGAGTTTTTATTACCAGCTGTCTCCGATTCTGAATTCATATTTAGGCCTTCTTACATTCCGATTTCTACGATTTGCCTTTATAATAAGTTGCTCTTGAGCTCACAATATATCATTTTCTTTATCTATTATGATTTTTGTGGCTACAGAATTATACCTTTTAAATAGCACAGGTGTAGTTTAGTGAAAATGTAATTGGATAGGCATGAATTCAGTTGATTCATTCACATGCTACAGGTTTATACCTTTTAAATAGCACAGTTGTAGTTTGGTGAAAATATAGTTAGATAGGTGTGAATATGGTTGATTCATTCACACTCCAATTGATGTAATCGAATACATGTTTTGTCTGCTTAACCCACCCTTTGTGTTCTCCCTCTAAATAGGTCCTAAACAAACTGACATCCATGTTCCCGCATGATGCGTTCTCATGGGTTTGACTGAGTGTTCCTAATGGAGGTCAACACATGCTTGATCCCTGATTTTACCACCCATTTCTTCCATTCCTTGAATAGGAAATCGGGAATTGAGGGTATCCAATACTTTGATTACAAGTCTAGTATTGGCTTGGGGTATTGGGTAAGCAATGACATATTTGGAAAAGAGATCAGCGGTGACTAATAAATATTTTTGTTTGTTAAATGGAGGCAATGGCCCATAATAGTCAACTGCTAAAATCTCGTTTGGTCTTTCTAGTATAATCTAATTAATCGAGATGATGTAGCTTTGGTTTACTGGCTTGGTTTGCAAACAAGTTAGACAGTCTTTGAGTGATTTCAAGATGTCTTTATACATTTTCAGCCAGTAAAACCAATTTTTGAGAGTGTGCTCTGTCTTGTGAGCATTATAATGCCCATACAGACAGTATACGTACTTTATGAGAGAGTCTCTTAAAGATGTTAGTATTACTACTTCCACTCATCAGTGTCACAATCAATTCTGTATAATAAGACCTGTTCTAGTTTGAATAGAGTTAGATCCTTGGGCACATTCAAAACTTCCTCCCTTAATAAAACTTTCATCATTGGGTTTAATTCTCGGTCATTGAACTGTATCTCGGCTAGGTTTTCCAACTCGTTCTCTACATTACTATCAGCCATTATATTGACATTTGTAATGTAAGCATTGTCTACCAATAAATGATTTTGTCTGATCTACATGGGTTTCGACTCAGCATGTCAGCTATGACATTCTCGGATCCCTTACAATATTGTATGGTGTAATTGAATTCTTGAAGCAGCAAACTCCATCTGACTAGGCGACTATTAGTCAGGTAGCTGTGATTCAGGAATTCAAGGCTTTTGTGGTCAGTGATCACTATTACCTCTGATCCGAGCAGCATCTGTTGAAATTTTTGGAAGGCCCACACTATTGCTAATGCTTCCTTCTCAGTAACTGTAATTAATCTCTGGATCCTTCAGGATCTGGCTGATAAAATAGAGGACTCCAGGTTGGCCGTCCTCCTGGATTTGGGATAACATTATCCCTAATCTGAAACCACTGTCTGTTTGGACAATGAATGGTTTATTAAAATCAGGGAAGGCTAACATGGTTTGCTCTAAGAACCATATTTTAATATTTCAAATGCTTAGTCCTGTTCTTCAATCCCTTCTATCACTCATCTTTTCTAATCAGTTTTAGCAACGGTTCCATGTGGTCAGTGAACTTTTGGTAGAAACGATTGTAGAAATTACATAAGCCTAAAAACTATCTAATTTGTTTTTTATTAATTGGTTTGGGGAAGTTTTGAATGGCACTGATTTTCTCTGGATGTGGCCTTATCCCATTGCAACCAATGATATAACCTGGGAAGACTTCCCTTTTTGAAGCAGTCTTCAAAAACATAGCAAGATGTTAGGGTATTCTTCGATCATGGTCGATGCAATAATTACATCATCCACATAAATGGTTAGGATCTGTTTAATATCAGAAGATAGGGTCTTATCCAGGCATCTAATCAGACCTATCCAGGCATCTAATCAGATCAGCACCACTATTTATCAATCTAAATGGCATCCTATTAAACTGGTACATAATACCCTTGTATCAGAAGGCAGTGTATTTGCGATCTTCAGGATGAAGTTCAATCTGCCAATAACTCGAGGTCAAATCGAAGATGGAAAATACCTTCCTATTTCCAAATTTCACGAATAATTCATGAATGGGTGGTGGTCTCGCATCCAAACAAAATCTCATTGACCCATCTTTCTTCTTCATCGTCACAATTGGATTACAGAACAGTGAAGAGCATTTGGAAATGACACCCCAATCCAGCATTTTGTTAATCTGCTTGAATATTTCTTGTCTATACTGGTATGGAATAGGACACGATTTGGATTGAAATGGTTGGTCGTGCACCAATTTAATTCTTTGCTGGAATCCTTCTATCACTGCAGGTATCTCTGAGAAAATCGAACTAAATTCGATTATAACAGATCACAATTTAAATACATCATCGCCCCCAAGCATGTTGGACTCTGCAAGTTTATCATTTAAAAGTACTTCTGGGTTACTGGGTGTAATACAATCAACCTCAAGTAGATCATATCTTGGAAGCAATGTCATCTCCAAAATCTGATTTATTTAATATTAATTATAAAAGTTATACCCCAAGATTTCATCACAATAAATCAAAAAGACAAGGACTGAATATTATCACATTTTTCTGTTTATATTTGTAATCTGCAGACCCTATTAACTATTTTGTCTATTTAAATCTTTGGACAACTTCTATTTTCTTTTTTTTATTCTCTTGATCCAACATTTTAATAATTTGTCTATGGATACACCATATCTATTTTGTTTCCTTTTGTTCAAATGATCTTCTAATTACAGTTTTTAGGATTGCAAATACTGTCTTTCCAACTTATTCTTTTCATTTTTCATTAAATTCACAACTAGTATTTTAATACCCAAGTCTATTCCATATAAAGCTCCTCATTAACACATTTTCTCCATTTTAAAAAGTAATAATTCTAATAAATAAATAATACTTCTGTATATAATATAAAAATAATACAAAATAACAATTCGTCAATTGTTAATACAGAGTTTAATATAAAAAAATAAAAACAAATAATATTTCCAAGCGCTTTCAACTCTTACGAGTCCTTATCAAGGCAATGTAAACAATTCTATTTTCTCCTAGGTGATGAATCTAACATTTCATTGTATTGGCCAGGAACAACTAATCGGAAAGCTGGTTAATTTTGAATTCATAGCACAAGATGAATTTTGTATAATATATGATTCTTTAATCTTGCGTTTTTTATCATGTGTTTCATTCATTAATATTGTAAAATCCTTTGGACTACATATATGGCCTGTATTATTTTGGTGAACATAAAAAGCTGAATAAACTGTATCATCTTCTCTTGCTCTATTATAAGTATATTTATGTTGTTGAAGGCGATATTTAATATTTGTTTTGGTTTCTCCAACATATATTGCACTACAATTTATTTGTGGGCATCTAATAGAGTATACAACACTGCTTTTATCCTCCTTATTTATTATTTCCTTAGAATTGTTTATTAACCTATTAAGGTTAGGTGGAGTTCTCCATGCTAATCGAAAATCTTGACTTAAAACTTTTATTATATTTTTATTAATATTGGGAATAAAAGCTAATGACATCCATGGTTTATTATTCATATTTATATGGTCACTATTATGATGTTGTTTATAATGCTTCAATACAGTAGATAATAGCATTTGTTTATTATAACCCACTTGTATTAAATCTTGCATATAACATTTTATATTATCTTTCATAAACATTTCATTTGAACACAGTCGTTGATTACGTGTTAAAAAAGCTCTAAAACCAGCTAATTTGTGTACTAAAGGAACATTAGATGTTGGATGAATGTAACCTCTATTATCTATATGTTTTACAACCATTTTATATACTAATTTATCATCTACCCTTGATATTTGCAAATCTAGGTATTTAATACTAGAATTGTCTTCTCTTTCTATTGTCCAAACTAAACCATCTTGGTTCTGCAAACTATCAAAAATTTGCTTTATAGTGTCTGGTAGCCCATATATCAAAACATCATCCACATATCTACAATATAATGTGTTCTCATTTCTTACTAATATGGGATGCACAATTCGCTGTTCTATATTATCTACAAACAAATTACTTAATAATCCACTTACAGCCAAACCCATTGGCCATCCTTATAATAGAGCAAGAGAAGATGATACAGTTTATTCAGCTTTTTATGTTCACCAAAATAATACAGGCCATATATGTAGTCCAAAAGATTTTACAATATTAATGAATGAAACACATGATAAAAAACGCAAGATTAAAGAATCATATATTATACAAAATTCATCTTGTGCTATGAATTCAAAATTAACCAGCTTTCTGATTAGTTGTTCCTGGCCAATACAATGAAATGTTAGATTCATCACCTAGGAGAAAATAGAATTGTTTACACTGCCTTGATAAGGACTCGTAAGAGTTGAAAGCGCTTGGAAATATTATTTGTTTTTATTTATTTATATTAAACTCTGTATTAACAATTGACACGAATTGTTATTTTGTATTATTTTTATATTATATACAGAAGTATTATTTATTTATTTATTTACAATGGAACATGATTGGAAGTTTAAAGAAGCAATATATTTGCGAAGAAAGTGTATTGTAGCTAATGAACGTTTTATTTTCTTTAAGAGATGTTGTGAGTTTAATATTATTCCAAATTCTTGTAAAATTAAAATTAATTATAGTATACGTAATAGAATTAATGCCACGAATATAATACAAAGAACTTTAGTTCATTTTTTATTGAAGGATAGCAGAAAAGAACTTTTTTCGATAATAAAGAAAGAGAAAATACTACAACAGTTTTATTCATTACCGTTATATACAGAATTTTGGTTTAATAAATTTAAAAAAGATATGCAGTCTAAGTATTCAAAGAAATTTGAGTTTTTATTATATAAGCAAAAGCATATTAAATTGCGAAATAATAATCAACAAGTAGTTAATTTATCTAAATATGAAATTCCGGATAACATAAGTGAAATTTTATCATTTGGGCCTAGATATGTATATAGTTCGTGGAAAAATGCAAAGGCTGAAGTAATTGCAGATGTGGAAGCAGCATACGACGGTATTATTACTAAAGAAAATGTTATTAAAGTTATTTCTCCGAAAATTAATGCATTATCTAATAAATTGAATTATAGTAAACAGCAGGCTTTGAAAGATGTTAAATTATTTTTAAATAATAACCAGCTGATTTGTTCTAAGGAAGATAAATCACATAGATTTGTATTAATGGATAAAGATACATATGAAATTAAACTTAAACAACAAATAGAGAAATTGAATTTTATTAGAATTAAAAATTATAATATAAAGGCTATGAAAGATAAGTTTGTTTCAAAGATTTTAAGAGCACGTGGTAAAATGTTTCTTACTAATAAAGAATATAGGGAAGTTTATCCATCAGCAACTTTTATTCCGCAAATGTTTGCGAATGTAAAAACACATAAGCTTAATGCTCCTTTAAGATTAATGATGGATTTTACAAGGGCATATTATCAAAAGCTAGCAAAAATTTTAGTTAAGTGGATTTTAGATTTTGTTGGGTTTGGAAAATATACATTAAAATCGTCATTTGATTGTGTTACTATACTTAATAAAACAGCTATAATTAAGGAGTACGAGTTTGTTTCATTGGATGTGGTGGAATTATATGGATCAGTGGATCGATCTGCATCTATTACAATTTTGAGAGATAAATTGTGTGCTAAAGAAATGCCACAGGATAAAATATCTTTCATTATAGATGTTTTAATTTGGATAAGCAATGATATTGTTGCAGCACATGGTAGTAACTTATATAGAATGGAAAAAGGATGGCCAATGGGTTTGGCTGTAAGTGGATTATTAAGTAATTTGTTTGTAGATAATATAGAACAGCGAATTGTGCATCCCATATTAGTAAGAAATGAGAACACATTATATTGTAGATATGTGGATGATGTTTTGATATATGGGCTACCAGACATTATAAAGCAAATTTTTGATAGTTTGCAGAACCAAGATGGTTTAGTTTGGACAATAGAAAGAGAAGACAATTCTAGTATTAAATACCTAGATTTGCAAATATCAAGGGTAGATGATAAATTAGTATATAAAATGGTTGTAAAACATATAGATAATAGAGGTTACATTCATCCAACATCTAATGTTCCTTTAGTACACAAATTAGCTGGTTTTAGAGCTTTTTTAACACGTAATCAACGACTGTGTTCAAATGAAATGTTTATGAAAGATAATATAAAATGTTATATGCAAGATTTAATACAAGTGGGTTATAATAAACAAATGCTATTATCTACTGTATTGAAGCATTATAAACAACATCATAATAGTGACCATATAAATATGAATAATAAATCATGGATGTCATTAGCTTTTATTCCCAATATTAATAAAAATATAATAAAAGTTTTAAGTCAAGATTTTCGATTAGCATGGAGAACTCCACCTAACCTTAATAGGTTAATAAATAATTCTAAGGAAATAACAAATAAGGAGGATAAAAGCAGTGTTGTATACTCTATTAGATGCCCACAAATAAATTGTAATGCAATATATGTTGGAGAAACCAAAACAAATATTAAATATCGCCTTCAACAACATAAATATACTTATAATAGAGCAAGAGAAGATGATACAGTTTATTCAGCTTTTTATGTTCACCAAAATAATACAGGCCATATATGTAGTCCAAAGGATTTTACAATATTAATGAATGAAACACATGATAAAAAATGCAAGATTAAAGAATCATATATTATACAAAATTCATCTTGTGCTATGAATTCAAAATTAACCAGCTTTCCGATTAGTTGTTCCTGGCCAATACAATGAAATGTTAGATTCATCACCTAGGAGAAAATAGAATTGTTTACATTGCCTTGATAAGGACTTGTAAGAGTTGAAAGCGCTTGGAAATATTATTTGTTTTTATTTTTTTATATTAAACTCTGTATTAACAATTGACGAATTATTATTTTGTATTAATTCTAATAGTAGATATAATTAATAAATAATAGCTTTGTGTCTGTGTTTGTAATGAGTAATATATATATATATTTGCGATATATAATATTTAAAGACTTGAATTATATTGTAAACTCGATCACTGTATTCAGTCCTGGTAAACAATACTCCTGCAGATTACTATTTTGTATCATTGTCAGGATTAGTTGATCAGTTAAAAAAATTTCATGTATAACATTACATTTAAATAATTGATATTCAAAACCAGTTAAAAAAAGACTCATCCAAATATTTATAACTATTTTGTAATTATTATTAGTATTACTAGTTCTCAATTTAAGTATTAATTCTTATTAGTATTAAGTTATTGTGCAGATTTTTAGCCAAGTGTATTTAAATTTAAGATACATATTTCTATACATGTGAAGCTGGAAATTTTGGAACTAAGGAAGTGTAATTAGCAAAACATTTAATTACATTATTCCATATCTAGATTTCCAAATATATTATTGTGTATATTTTACAGGAATGTATAAAACCTATAAAATTTGAACATAAGAGTGGAAAAAGTGGCACAATTAAAATTGCTGAAGATGGCTCATATCTGGAAATTGATGAGGTAAGAATTTTTATGACAATTTTTGTTTTTGTTATATTTATAAAATTATATGTGCAGAATCTTTATATTAAAAATTAATTTTATTAATAGAAATGAAAATGCTTATTTATATTCATAATTCTTAAATGTGTACCTACCTGCTTGCATACTTCTATTTCTATCTCTTTATATATATATATTATAACATAGGATCTTGGTAAAATGCAGTAATAAATATAACTTAAAATTTTTATTGGCTTATTATAAAGATAATATTATTATTTAAGTTTTACATTTTATAAAACAATCTTTACAATTCCAACATGTCATTTTGTATATTATAATTTTGAAATTTTGGATCAAATTTTGTGAATCATGATAAAATAATATAGCATGATTTTTAATATAAACATGCACTCTAAATGAAGTTTAATAAAAAGACAATAAACACAATATTTTAAATATGAAATTAATGATTTAAAGCAATAATCATATTAATTTATACGTAATATTAAAAAGACTTATAATAATTAACATAGTTTTAATTTAATAATAGAACCTATATGTGTGTGCATATATATTTATTTTATATTCATTTTGCCTATTTTAAAATTTAAAGGGGTACTGTTGTAAAAATTTTAATATAAAGTCATTATTTTAATTTTAAAATAAAATACTACTCATTATGAGGATGAATAAATAAACAAAGAAAGTAAAAAAAAAAATGGTTATTTTAATATTTGTAAGGTAAATATTTATTGAAATGTAATATTTTTAATTTTAATTTTGTTAAATATTATCTGTAGTTTTTTTTTAATAAATAATTTTATTCTATAGAATGCAGCACTTTTTTCACAAGGACTTTGTTTTTGTATACAATTATGTGTGTGCCCTTCAAGATCATGGAAACCCTGACATCAAAGATAAAATAGTTAATAGATTTGAGTAGATTTACGACTTTTTATCTAAGTCATCAAAGTAATGATGATCTAATCAGTGACGTTAGTAGAAATCTATAAATAAAGGTGTAGTAACTAAATCAATCTCTTTTGCCTGTTATCCATTTGCTTGGTTAATCAAAATCATACAAATATTTAAATAGCTGTATTGGATCATTGCTATATTAACATGAAGAGCTAGAGATTTTACAAAATATTTGCTCTTTTGGGAAAATGTATCTTCTAAGATTGTTAATATGAATCACAACATCTGGAAAACTTCTTAGTAACTGGAAGTGCACAAAATTAATGGAATCAAAATGTTTGTCTTTAAAGTGGAAATTTATAAAATACTTGATGGAATCCTATTCACTTTATAATTTATTTACTGAAAATCAAAAACAAATTCTTGTAGGTGACCTATTGTATTAACACCTGTGATCTGGATGTATTTTAAAAACAAAGGGAATTAAAATGTTTTCTTTTAAAATGTCAAAATCTATTAAAATTGGGTTGAGGAATTCTGCTAATTTTATACTACAATATAGTTGCTAAATGAAGAAAAACAATTTATTTTGGATTGTGCTAATTGCTGCACTAATGGATTTAATTTTTTTAAAGGATAAATTATTGTATTGTGCAAAAAGTTTATTTTGAAATAAATTGATTACGTCATTCTTTGGATTTGATGTGTAGAAGCACTGAAGGATTATAATAATATTTCATTACAACAAATTTTTAAGTCAACACATATATCAGAATTTTATCTTCATGGGAAATAAAGAACTGTAGAAAAAGTTTAATTTTGGGATTTTATTTATTGTATTTTTTTAATTGTTATTTTGATGCTATTAATAAAATTACATCCTCATAATGATTGGAATCATAAAACTTGGATATGCATGTATTTATAGTTATGGTATTTCATTATATTTTAATATCATGACATTTTTTGTGTGTATGCATATTTGTTTTAGAAAGGAATTGTTTGTTTAAAATTTATAGTTGAATTAATATTTATTATGATTTATTTTAAATAGTGTTTTGTTTTATTGCATTTTACGATAATAATTCCAGTTCGTCTATTGTGCTGAAATACTGTTATATATTGAATGATATAATTTAAAGGAGTTAAGCTTCTTATTATTGCCTTATGTTATTTTGAAAGCATTGAAGTCATGTTGATTGCACTTATACCTTGATATTTTTATGAAGAATTATTTTTAGTCTCCATGGTGATGGATTTTTAGATGTAATATTGTATTATTGTTCAGTAGAGGAATAAGCTCCTGACAATTTACATTATAATTTATTATTTATGTTTAGTCTGGGTAGGCATTTTGTAATGTCACATATATCTCTGTCAAGTTCACATAGATATAGGATAAATATATTTGTTAAGTAACATGAAATGACATATTGTCTTGTAAGATTTAAGTGTACATGTTTTAAAATCTAATAACATAAAAGGGAATAAAGATCTAATCATTATCATCATCATCAACCATTATCAATCCACTGCAGGATGAAGGTCTCTCCAAGTTCAATCCATTTCCTCTGATCTTTAGCTTCTCTTCTCCACATCACCCCTGCACACTTTCTTATTTCATCCATCCATCTTACATGTGGTCTCTTTCTGAGTCTTTTACAATCTCTTGGAATCCAGTTTAAGATTTCAGTTGTCCATCTATTATCATCTCTTCTAGCAATATGTCCAGCCCAACTCCACTTCAGTCTTTTAATTTTTTCATATATTGCGTTTTCGATCTCTTCTTGTTACTCCCAACATGCATCTCTCCATACTTCTTTGAGTGGTCTGAAGTCTCTGTATTGCTCTTCTATTAAGTGTCCAAGTCTCAGATCCATAAATAAGAACTGGTAAAACACATTTATTAAAAATTTTCCTTTTCAAACACATAGGCATATTTCCTTTTAGTATCAAATTATTTCTACCAAAAGCACTCCAATTAAGTTTAATTCTATGATTAATTTCATCCATTATGTTTCCATCTGTATTAATAATCTGACCAAGGTATTTATAACTGTTAACTTCTTCTAACTCATATATAATCTTAATTTTCTTACTTTGAGAAAATCCATTAAACATTACTTTAGTCTTTTTAACCTTTATATTTAGTCCTACTTTCATCTGATAACTCCTGCAACATTTCCTGTGGCTCTAAAGCATTATTTGCAAAAACAACTACATTATTGCAAAATCTAAATGACTTAAATAATCTCCATTTTCTTTCACTCTTCTAGCTTCCCATTTTAATCCACAAAATACTTCTTGCAGCACTGCTGTAGTAAGTTTTGGAGATATAGAGTCACCCTGCCTTACACCCTTCTCAATGTTGTCTTTCCCAGTAGCATTATGTAATCTAATTGTTGCTGTTGATTTTTATAAATATTCTTTAAAATATGACAATATCCTGGATCTATGCCTTGATGATCCAATGCTTTAATCACTGAAGAAATGTTTATAGAATCAAATGCCTTTCATAATCTACAAATCCAAAGCATAATGGCAACTCATATTCATTTGTCCTTTCTATAACTTTTCTCAATACCTGAATATGATCTACTGTACTAAAACCACTTTTAAATCCAGCTTGTCCTCTTGGTTGGTGGAAATCCAATGCTCTCTGTAAACGAGTTGTAATTATCTTGGTAAAAATTTTGTATAATTTTTTTTTGATCATTAATGATCTAATAAAATATAATATATCATGTATTAAAAAAAAATTATTTAAACCATATTTAATGCTAGTTTAAATAATCTTACTTCAGTAAATATTAAAATTTTACATTCCAAGTTTAAGACATCTGATTATTTATATCTTATTAATAATTTGTAATTATTATTATTATTGACTTGTAAATAAAATATTTATATTTATTAAATTACAGTACTTTGTATTGTAATATTTTCACAAACATCATCTAATTGGTAGTTTATGGTCACATGATATTGTATTATACTTATATAAAGATACGCCAATTTACTAGAAGGTAACATTATTGATATTCATCGCCATTACTAGCAATTCATATTTTAAGATATTATGGCTGAGTTATTGAAGGATATAATTGAATACAATAAAATATCTTGTTATCGAGCTGTATCGATTATAATGTTTATAAGTAATAATAAAATCTAAGAGTCTTTATTATTTTAAACCCTGAGATAACATTAATTCTGATTTATTTACATTTAAAATCTTGAGAGACTTTTCTAGCCATATAATTATTAGAATTATTTATTATTCTATATAATGGACAGTTACATAAATACACATTTGTATTACTACAAACCATTGAAGCATAAATAATTTAGTTATAGTAATAGACTTGTTTGCTTATTGTTTAAGCTACTTGTTTTAAATGCATTTTATTATTTAAATAAGCATTTATTTTATATAGCGCTATGTTTATAGCTTGAAAAGGCTGATCTTTAATGTATTTATTATTTAAAGTAAAAGATCGGAATTTCAAAACACTCTAGAGTTTTGAACTTAAGCCAACTTGCTTGAACAATTATATAGATCTGACTGCAAATCAGTAACTATATAATTTAGTTCTCTCAGGCTTTTAGATGAATATTAAAATGAAAGGTAAAGAATATTTTTCGATGTATAAGTGGAGTATTTCCACTTTGAATCCTGAGATTCACTGATTAAATACAAAAGCCAAAACTGATTCAGAGATGAGGATTTAAATGGCACTAGCAATAAAGAGTTGCTCTTGTTCTAGGCAATAAGCTTGTTTACAAGAATATTTTTGGCAAAATAAGCTATTGTTAATTTATAATTACATTCAGTATATAATGATGATAGTGTATCTTAACTAGATCATAGGGTTTTTTTTTTTTGTAAGAATTATCAATATCTCTGACACATTTTTCAAAAGACACAATGTCTCTGACACATTTTTCAAAAGACACAGTATTTTCTCTGAAATTAGATTTGCATATTTAAATATGAAAATTATAAACATATTGGCAACCAAGTAAAACCATTTTTTTCCAAAAAACAATAAAGAAGTCATAAATTGATCGGATTATAACTAAATTAATATAATAAATATATATATAAACAATAAGTATATTTACAAGAATATTTTTTGAAAAGATTAGTCAACAACTATATTTATTGTATGATGATGATAACTAAATTATTATTAGATGAATATTTATTAAACCACTAAACATCACATGATCACTATCTCATACTAGCACATAATTGTTATTAAACAAGGCAAAACTCTCCATACAGTAGTGCCACCCTGTGCCAATCAGAATAATCAATGGATACCAGAAGGCTTGTGCATAAAATCCCTATCTAATGCCTACTCATCCAATATCCCCAGACTAGTTTCTGGCTTGTGGCCATCATCAGTGAGGAGCCTTGGATCTGAGCGCACTGCACATAGATCTTAGGATCTAATGCAACCTTCCAGCAACCACCTTTTATCTCCACTTAACTACAAAACTATGAGAATGAAATTGAAAACACAATAATATTTTCAATCTAAGCTCAATAGCTTATATAGTCATATGGGTCTGAACTCAATTCAGTACCCGTACATTTTGGTGGCTTTGGCTCTTTAACAACCATAGCCACCACTATCCTCTTAGGCAGGATTGATGTTAGACCACTAAACATCACATGATCACTATCTCATACTAGCACATAATTGTTATTAAACAAGGCAAAACTCTCCATCCAGTAGTGCCACCCTGTGCCAATCAGAGTAATCAATGGAAGCCAGAGGGATTGTGCATAAAATCCCTATCTAATGCCTGCTCATCCAATATCCCCAGACTAGCTTTTGGCTTGTGGCCATCATCAATGAGGAGCCTTGGATCTGAGAGCACTGCACCTAGATCTTAGGATCTAATGCAACCCTCCAGCAACCACCTTTTATCTCCACTTAACTACAAAACTACGAGAATGAAATTGAAAACAATAATATTTTCAATCTAAGCTCAATAGCTTATATAGTCATATGGGTCTGAACTCAATTCAGTACCCATACATTTTGGTGGCTTTGGCTCTTTAACAACCATAGCCACCACTATCCTATTAGGCAGGATTGGTGTTAAACCACTAAACATCACATGATCACTATCTCATACTAGCATATAATTGTTATTAAACAAGGCAAAACTCTCTCCATACAGTAATGCCACCATTGATTACTCTGATTGGCACAGGGTGGCACTACTGTATGGAGAGGGTTTTGCCTTGTTTAATAACAATTATGTGCTATTATGAAATAGTGATCATGTGATGTTTAGTGGTTTAACACCAATCCTGCCTAATAGTATAGTGGTGGCTATGGTTGTTAAAGAGCCAAAGCCACCAAAATGTATGGGTACTGAATTGAGTTCAGACCCATATGACTATATAAGCTATTGAGCTTAGATTGAAAATATTATTGTGTTTTCAATTTCATTCTCATAGTTTTGTAGTTAAGTGGAGATAAAAGGTGGTTGCTGGAGGATTGCATTAGGTCCTAAGATCCAGGTGCAGTGCTCTCAGATCCAAGGCTCCTCACTGATGATGGCCACAAGCCAGAAACTAGTCTGGGGATATTGTATGAGTAGGCATTAGATAGGGATTTTATGCACAGGGTGGCACTACTGTATGGAGAGAGTTTTTCCTTGTTTAATATGAATATTTATTGTTTAAAATTAAAATTGAAATTTAAGCCTATTGACTTTATTATTATTTTCACTTTATTCTGAAGTCATTACATCTGCAAACGAAAATTTTTATATTTTACTTAGGTTGTAGTATTATCATGGTTATCAAAAATTTTTTTTTCTATTCCAAGGATTGAGAAGTTGTTAATGCTTTTTGAATAAACCAGTTACAACTGGAAAAAAAATATTTTATTGAATTTTCCATTAAGAAATTGGGATTCTTTAGGGTAAAAATTATTAATATTTATTTTATTTTTTTTCCATTTTTAATATTTTATTATTATTTTTAGTAACTATTCATTAATTTTTCATAGCTTTTTTTTTAATTTTTTTTTTATGAACCCAGGTTTGGTAAATAAGGTAAAATTTATTTGTATATATTATTTCAATAGTATGGATCAGCATCTAAACTAGAAAAGGCAAAAATAACTCTTAATGACTGTCTTGCTTGCAGTGGATGCATTACTTCTGCAGAAAGCATTCTTATAACACAACAAAGTCAAGATGAACTTTACCGTGTTTTACAGAAGAATCAGTTATTACAAGTAAAAAAATATTATTATTATAATTTCTTTTTAATTTTGTTAGGATCCCTATTTATTTTACTTTTATTTTTTTAGAATTCATCAGATCAGTTACCCAAAATTGTTGTTGTATCCATTTCTCCACAATCACGTGCCTCATTAGCAGCAAAGTATAATTTGTCTTCTATAGATGCAGCTAAAAAGTTAACTAGATTTTTTAAAACTTTAGGTAAATTTATATATTTTTCCACATAGATATATAAAAATTGAAAATTGTTTGTTGTTTTTTGAATTGTACACAAAAAGTATTTTTGATTTTATAAAATTTTTAGCATTCTTGCAGAAATGGCATCGACAATTTTTATGCTTTTCAATTTTATATCTCAAAAAAAAAAAAAAATTTAGCATTTGGTGTACAAATGATCAATATGGTATTTAATTGTTTAAAACATATCTAAGAATCTAAATTCTTTCCATGATTTCCCAAGATTTTGTTAATAACTGTGGCTTTAACATGTTTTTTTTTTTCATTATAGAAACATTTGTAGATTAACAATCAATACATAATATCTTTAATGTAATTCCAATGAAACCAAAATTAAAAGATGTTTCATCTATTAATCTTGGTGCATGTGAAATGCAAGTTTATTTTATTTGATTTCCATGTATTGATTATTGTTTTTATTCTTTGAAATTGTCAGTAAATAAAAATGATTTTTTTATTTGCAATATGATAAGGCATAAAATATTTTCATATAGTTAAAACAGGATTTATTAAATAACTTTTTCAATCTGAAAGTATTTTTATACATATACCATATATATATATATATATTAACCCCTTAATTTAATTGACTTTAAGTAACTTGAATTTACACATATATTTAATCTTTTTGTTACAGTTTTGTTTACAATCATTTATGAATAATTGAATATTATTTATATCTTTTTAGAATATATTTGTTTGTTAACCATAAAAAGTATCACATTTAATAATTGTCTGTGTTTCATATTTCACACTTTAATATAAAACAAATAAAATCTTTTTAATATAATAAGATTCAAACCTACATTGATTTGTGGTTAGTGATGTTTTCTTTAGAAACTAATTTTATAAGTCTTGTATTGTCACAATATTTAATTCTCAATTATATCTTAATTAAATAAATAACTAATAGAGTGTGGTTAAATAGTATTATTTATAAAAATTATTTGAAAGAGCATATAATTTTGTTTATATGGAGGTAATAGGGTGAGTATTATAACATTTAGTTTTGGAATGCAGAATGTAAAACTAAGATTGGGGTAAAATGTATGGAGAATGGGAGAAATTTAAAGATAATGGAAATAAAAGAGATTTTTTGATTAGATCTTTATAATGAAAATTGGGAATATGAAAATAGAATAGCAGAAATTACAAAACATCTTTTATTAAAATGGGATAGAAGAAGCAAAAGAAATGAATCAGAGTTAGAAAAATGATTTATAAGGAATAAAATATAGATGAGGTTTTGTTATATATAATGATTCTAGAGAAATGGAATATTTAATGTGACTAATGATATCTGAGCATATGACATTATGTGCAGAAACTTGTAAGTCTGTTGAAAAGAAACTATTTTATATCATTTCATTACTAGTGGTGAAGTTTGCAGCATTAGTCATGATTTTTATTTATATATTAGAATTATCTTTATTTATCTATTCATAATAGCTGGGACATTTTTTTAAATCTTCCATATAAAAGGAACTGAATACTCATTTAGCAATTAATAACAAATAGCTAACTAACTACTTTAAAAAAATTTTAGGCTTGATTGGAAATGTGAAAATTGTCCAATTTCAATTAATAACTCTAGGTCAGTAATGGATTAAATATAATTTTTGGAGATCTTGAATGAAAAATATAGTATTAGAATGTAAAATATTTAATATTATTTATATTTCTAACATTATGTTATTTATAACCAATGATAATTGTTTTTTTTTTTTTGTGTGATTATTTAATAGTTAAATAATATTTATAATAAAAATTGAATGAGCAGGATATTAATAAAAATTTTAAGATTGCTTCTAATTCATTATTATTTATTTCATTATTATTTTGTTTCTATTTAGTATATTCACTGCTGTCTTTTGAAAGCAGTCATTCTGAATAGATTGTATTCTTATTTTTTATTATTTTTCAGCCTCATTCAAACACAATTTATTCAATATTTTGACTGATACTGCAATGACAATTATTATTTCTTTATGTTATATCTTCCAAGATTTCTTCATCGTATGATATGGTAATATTCAGCACTTATATGCTTAAGTTTTAAATGTCAAATAAGAACAATTTATCTACTTTATAGTCTACAGTAATGCTCTTCAAAACTTCAATTAATATATTGATTTTAGTTGAAATAACATATTTAAAATACATTTTATTTATATTCCAATCTTATATAGTAAAATAATGGCATGTATACTTGCTCAAAAGCTCTTGTGATGCTTGACCACCAGGTGATAGACTGAACACGTGTTTTATTCACTTGATCAATTGAACTTTTTTCTTACTTTATTCTGCTAAGATTACATTTAGGATCATTTTCATAAAATCTGCCACTCTAATTAATAATTAATAGGTCCAAGCCAGTTCTAGTTTAATGTTGTTCTTTCAGACTCACATCTGTATAAAAAAATTCTTTGCTATGCTTTGCATTTTTAGAAAATAGTCAATTAATCATCTTTAATTGATTTCAGTCAGATCAGTTTGCTTCATTGAAGACTGAATAGGATTTTCATTTCTTCCAGAAGTCACTGTATGAAAAATCCTATTAAATCTGTCAATAAATTTCAAGTTATATATTGTGACAGTCAGATGATGTATGTTGATTTAACCCAGTTCGAATACTAAGGGAAAGTACCTCGAGGCCACCCATGAGCGAGATATTAAATCAAGAATACTATGACCTCTGCCCTACTCGCCTATTCTCGAGGCTAATTACGAACCAACAACATTATCTGAGCCATACATAAATTATTTTTCAACCGGCCAAGCTTAGCCTCAGCGGTAGAGACATGGACGAGAACACCTACAGAGCTAAACAGTTAAATGTGCATAAAAGTACTAAGAAACATGTGTTTTGCATGCCTTGATCATTGGAAAATTAACATAAAGCATTAGAATAAAATTAGCAAACTCAAGCTTGTTAGTTAAATAAGATATTTAATTAATGACTTTAAAATAATAATGATTTAATGGCCTCCACTATTCCCCTAAATTAATGACTTTAAAATAATAATGATTTAATGGCCTTCGCTATTCCCCTAAATTAATGAAACAAACTAATTAGACAGTAAAAACAGATTAAACGATATAATATTTTTGCAGTCTAAGTCTTTTCTTCCCAATTTTAATAAAATTGTCAACTTGAATCTCCTCGATAAAGTACAATAGTAAAAATCTTTCGCAAAGCTTTTTCTAATTGCTTTGCGCTAAAAAGAGACAGTTTAAAAAATATTTAAAACGTATATAGCTAAATCAGATATACATAATAAGCTACTGGCGGACAAAAGAGGCGTTATCGAGGAGATCAAGTTGGCAAACAAAGGAAACTTACTCGTATGGAATTTAGAAACATAAATAAAATTGGAAAGAGATTTTAAATGAAAAAAATTAACTTTTAAACTTAACCACAATGGAATACAAAATATTTGTACATGTTAGGAATGAAGAATAGCGAAGGAAAAAGGATTAAATATATATATAGATGATCACACAATATATATCTAAGACTAGTCTAATAAAAAAAATTGTCACATTACAAATCTAATTAAATACAACATTTCATAATATAATTCAATTAAGAAAGGTATGAACAAAAGGGTAGAAAGTAAATAGTTCAATGGAGGAGAGATATGATTACCGTCCTGGTTCCTTGGTCATGTTTCCTACGGCGTTTGTGGCTTGATCCGACTTATCGATAGGTATTTGCCCAGTCAAGGAAAGTGGAAATAAGTAGCATGCTTTTATGAAAAGTCCTACAGACACGGCACAGAGTTCAGATTACTATTGAGTGGATACTAAGACATTTTGATGGTATTTAGGAACCTTGGCGATAGGCAAAGCTATTTATTTGCCTAGCCAAGCATAGTAGAATCCATCAAATTCATATGACTTTTAGCTTAAGCATGTTCAAACTTCTCCATGATTTTGAAGACGACAGTTGCCTAACTTTTTGGAATAAAATCTCTACAAGCAAAATCTGAAAGAGTTCTCCAAAGAGAAACCTGAATGCAGCAAGAAAACTCTGAATAACCAAGTCTTTTGTTCTCACTTTTATTTATACCCTCTTTGTCAGCTACCTTCTATTGTTTGTATGATCTTAGATCTTGATAAGCCCCACTATGCTCCTTTGTTTCAAGGTAACACTTTCTAAAAATAACTTTTACTTTTTTATTCTAAATTTCTTTCTTTAAAGTTTGAATTTTATTAATTAAAAAAGAAAGAAAGAGAAGGCCATCTTTAATTTGACTTGAATGGGCTCACTAATTTAAAACATACATTCCTTTAGAAAATGTTGGTGGGCTTATCTCAAAATGAAATCATATGCCATATTTTAACAAGATTTTAACAAAAAAATATATTCTTATTTTTTTATAGTAAAATAAGCATTTTTAAAATAAGCATTTTATTTCAGCAGGATTTTGCATTAACTCATATATATACGCTTGACGTATATATATGTTTGACTAATAGGTTTTACACGTAATTTTTATTAACAGAAATTTAATCTTTGAATGAAATTTATTTAACACGAAATATTTAAATGTAAATACAAATTTAATAAACATAATTAATTTTAGCTTTAATGCAAAACCCTGCTGATATTGGGCTATAAACTTAGTTCAGGCCTACAATACTAACTAAGTTTATAAGAGGCTGTGAAGGATGGATCGGACTTCAGATCCATTGCTTCATTTCCCAATAGTTAGTGAGCAAAAAAAAATGTTAAAAAAAAATGCTATTGCTTCAGGTCAGAGGTAAAAATTTTGCGCCAGGTGAGTTCAAGCCTACTCTTTATTTGCTGTAATATTTAATTTGTTACTGACTAACAGTCTTTCTTTCCTTAATCATATAACTCGGGTCGGGTTAGGGTTGGTTCTAGTCTACCAAGGTATGTATCTATTTTAATGTCTGTATTTTCCGGGATCCAGTGGTATGTACTGCCTTGTACTTTTGGACTGGTTCATGACCCTATCATTTTGGTTTTCTTCTAAGTTTCCATAGTCAATGTCAGTTAGTATCCGAATCGTGCCTTGAATATCTTGCATTTGAGTGCTTATTAATATTTTCCTTATCCAGGTGGCATGTTGTGCCTAATCATCCTTACTATCTGCATTTCTGGATAATTAAATGCACTTAGGGCTTTTATTCGATTTACCTGCCTAACAAAAAACTGAGCATAAGTCTCTTGATGGTTAGCCGGGTATCTTTCATGCATTATGGAATACATCAAACCTTCCTGCTGCTCTGCACTCCAATACATCGACATCATTGCATTCTCATATTCCATAAATGTGTGTGGTTGTATAGACAGAGTGTTCCACCAGTCTCTGGCAGATTCTTTTAAATGATGACTGGAGATCGCCACTTTTTCTTGTTCCGTCATATTCTGGAATTGAAAAAACATTTTGAGACTGTCTGGGTGGTGTCTGGAGTTTCCACCCGGTTCTCCTCTAAAACATTGGATATGGACTAACTTTGCCACAGGAGATGTCACCGAATTACTTATTATTGGCGTAAGGATTTGGTTGCCTAGTTGCACCTGGATTTGGTTCAACAGCTGTTGATCGTTTGTTTTTTCATTTTTATTCTCATTCATCTGTCCATTTTCTTCTCCATCCTGTATTTGATGCTTGACTGACATGTTCAAGGTATGCATATCCTTTCCTAATTCATTATCCATCAATGATTTAAGTTGCATATCATCTTGTTTCTGTTGATGTTGCCATTTTAACTGAGTATCCTCATCTGACAATACTTTTGTTACACTAGTATGTTGTTGATGGAGACCCATGTTTTCCTCCAAACGGTTCAGTCTTTGTGTTGTCATATTCATGAATTCTTGGAACATGTTCATCATGTTTTCGTCTTCTCTCATTTCTGTGATGAGATCTTCCAAATTGTATTTTTGGTCACTATGAGTAGATGTTGCTGTATTTGGAAGGTTGAGCACTACCTCCTCATCACTGTCATAATCTTCGTCTTTCTTCTGTTCGTCCATTTTTGCCTAATATTGGCTATTTTGTTATATAACACTCACACCTTATTTGTAAAAATGTATTTTATTCTTTTATAAACAATCTAGATGAGTGTATTATATCACGTGTATCTAGGAGTTATATCCTTCTGTATATCAAAAAAAATTTTACTACTTTCTAAAATTATAACTATCTGTTTTATTTATATTTTCAGAAATTAACTTTGCCTACCTCACGAGGTGTTATCTTAAACCTATGCCTATATTGAAGCAATGGATCTGAAGCCCGATCCATGCTTCACATCTTCCTATAAACTTAATTAGTATTGTAGACCTAAATTAAGTTTATAGTCCAATATCAGCAGGGTTTTGCATTAGAGTTAAAAATAATTATGCTTATTAAACGTGTATTACATTTAGATATTTTGTTTTAAATAAATTTCATTCTACTAATAAAAATTGCTTAACCTATTAGTCAAACATATATATATATACATCTAGCGTATATATATGAGTTAATGCAAAATTCTGCTGAAGTAAAATGCTTATTCTACTATAAAAAAATAATAATATATTGTTGTTAAAATTTTGTTAAAATATTTAGTATGATTTGATTTTGAGATAAGCCTGCCAACATTTCTAAAAGAATGTATAGTTTTAATTAGTGAGCCATTCAAGTGTAATTAAAGATGGCCTTCTCTTTCTTTCTTTTTAATTAAGAGAAGTCAAACTTTGAAGTAAGAAAGTTAGAGTAAAAAAGTTAAAGTTATTTTTGGAAAGTGTTGCTTTGAAACAAAGGAGCATGGGGAGGCTTATCAAGATCTCAGATCATACAAACAATAGAAGGTAGCTGACAGAGAGGGTATAAATAGAAGGGAGAACAAAAGATTGATTATTCAGATTTTTCCTTTTGAAGGATTCAGTTGATTCTGATTTTCCTTGTGAAGGTGATTCTTTCAGAGTTTGCTATTGCAAGATTGATTCAGATTTTTCTATTGCAAGGTGCATTCAGATTTCTCTTAGGAGAACTCTGTCAGATTTTGTTCGTGATTTTATTCCCAAAAGTCTACAACTGTTGTCTACAAATCATGAAGAAGTTTGAACCTGCTCAAGCTAAAAATCATATAAGTTTGATAGATTCTACTATGCTCGGCTAGGCAAATAAATAGCTTTGCCTATCGCCGAGGTTCCGGAATACCATTCAAAATGCCTTAATATCCACTCAATAGTCATCTGAACTCTGTGCCGTGTCTGGAGAACTTTTCGTAAAACCATACTACATATTTTCATTGTCCGGACAACTACATCTCGACGGTCGGATCAAGCCACGAACGCCGTAGGGAACATGACCAAGGAAAAAGGACGGTAATCGTATCTCCTCTCTTGAACTATTTCTTATGCTACCTTTTGTTCATTTTTTTCTAATTGCTTCAGTGAATTTATATGTATTTGCTATGTAACCATTTTTATTAGACTAACCTTAATTATATATATTATGTGATCATCTATCTATATGTAACCTTTTTCCCTTCGCTATTCTTCCTTACTAACCAGTGTAAATATTTAGTATTCCATTGCGGTTAAGTTTAATAGTTAATTTTTGTTCATTTAAAATCTCTTTCCAATTTTATTTATGTTTGTTAATTAAATACGGGTCAGTTTCTTTTGTGTGCCAACTTGATCTCTTTGATAACGCCTCTTTTGTCCGCCATTAGCTTTACGTATATCTGATTTAACTATATACGTTTTAAATAATTTTTAAACCCTGTTTGTAGCGCAAAGCAATTAGAAATGCTTGCGAAAGATTCTTTTTTTATCGTACGTTATCGAGAAGATCGAGTTGACAATTTTTAATAAAATTGGGAAGAAAAGATTTAGACCGCAAACCTATTAATCTGTTTTGATTGTCTAATTAGTTTGTTTCAGTAATTTAGGGGAATAGCGGAGGCCATTAAATCATTATTCATATTTTAAAGCCATTAATTAAACATATTATTTAACTAGCAAAAGCTTGAGTTTCCTAATTTTATTTTAATGCTTTATTTTACTTTTCTAATGATCCAGGCACGCATAACGCAAAACACATATTCTTAGTACTTTTGCACATTTAACTATTTTAGCTCCTTAGGATTTCCCGTCCATGTCTCTTCCGCTGTTGCTAAGCTTTGTGGCCGGTTGAAAAATAATTTATGTGTGGCTCAGATAGTGTTGTTCGGTTCATAATAGCTTCGAGACCAGACGAATAGGGCAGAGGTCATAGTATTCTTGATTTAATATCTCGCGTATGGTTGGCCTTGAGGTACTTTCGCCTAGTATTCGAACTGGGTTAAATCAACATACATCATCTGACTGTCACAATATGTATCTGTTTGTACATGAAAAAAAATATAAAATCCTGCCGTGTCTGTCTTTAATATTTATACTACATATTATTCTCCTCACTTTACTTTATTTATTGTGATATTTCATTAAAATGTCATTACTAAGTTGTCACAATACAGTTAAAATAATACACTTACAGCTTAACCTGGATTTCTCTGACACCTGAAACAACTAAAAAATGCATTTACATTAATATACAAGTATATATATATCAAGGAATATGTGAGCAAAAATATACATAAGTCATGTTTAAAAATTATTTTGGCTCACTAAGCATATATTTTTATTTTGATCATCTACCTCCTATGGTTTGTTTATTTGTAATCCGATATGAGAGATTGCACTTGACGACAAATTTATTTGAGAAGGGCGCCAGTCGACAAGACCATAGCCATTTCAAATATACATATTAATGGGTAATGATCCAAGCACACATTGATAAGGATTTATAAAGTTTAAAGCGATTACAATTTATTTTGATTTTCACTTCACTTTCAACAAAAATTTCTTAATATGATTCTGCTAAACGAAAGAAAAAAAATCTCTGCATGAATAAGTAAATGGTATTTTAAATGACAATACTAATTAAGTCTCAGACGTATAACCACTCAGTAAGGTAACATGTCTGACCTGAGTTCGAAACCAGTTACCATTTTGGTCAAGACACAAAAAAAAAATCTACTTAAACAGCCTAAAGTACGATTAACAAAACAAAATATACACACACAAAAAAAATTAAAAATAAAAGTAAAATCCCATGATAACCGCCACTCCGAATTATGAATCTGGGATCAAAACCAACTACCATTTTGGTCACAACCCGAAATAGATTAACAATTATCAAGCAATTTTACAGAATCACGCATTGAGATCAAAAACTGTTTAAAAAACATTTATAGAAAAACGGGTTTTACCGAACTATAACGAAGTGTATACCATATACACCCATATATATGAATATATACTTCACTAAATAAGCATATATATGACTACATATAAATATATAGACAGATATACCTATACAAACATTTCTTTTATTATCATGTACATGATTTTATTAGAAAGATGTCATATTGCTGACCGCATACTCCTATTATTTCAGGCTAGTAAATGCTGATCGCAAATATGACAAGGAAGCAATGGTTGCAGACATAGACCTATTATTTCAGGCTACTCAGCAACTCTAAACCTAAAATGTAAGGGGTCTTCACCTAAACGGTTACTAAAAGGGTCTTCACCATAAAAAAAAGGGCTTCACCTAACGGTTACTCAAAGGGGTCTTCACCTAACAGTTACTCAATAAATGATTCAATAGCATAATCTGAACTGAGAAAAAAAAATCTTAACTAAAGGTGGCTGACATATATGTTATACAGAAAATACTTTAATATATATATTTATTAAAACGAACATACGCATTTACTTTTTATAAAGTTGAAAATTAAGTTTGCTATTATTGAAACACAACTTATTTTTATATATTATTTGCTAGGAAATGTTAACTGCAACATATTTAAAAGTAAAAAAAAATTTGCATGATTATAATTATTCATTATCTATATAACGAAATGCAGTAAAAGTGAAAAAATATTTGCTGACACCGTACGTTGACACATGTTGATTTGAACTTATCAAACTTTTTGATCTTAGAAAAAAAATTTTCTATTAATGGAAAAAATGTTATCTATTAGATCTTTACAAAAATTTATACAAACGAAAAAAAAACATTTTACTATCTATTTGTACTTTTTACTATATTTCGAAAAAACATTATATTTCAAAACTTCTCATGTTTAAGGAGTACTAAAGTAACACAAAGTACGAAAGCTATTTTAAGGGAGGGCGGGTGGGTATATATTTGACACTTCCGCTGCATTGACGCTATATACTTTATACGACAAAAGAAAATAATATGGCACTGGCCATGACAAATCTACTCATTAGGAAAAAAAAAATTGCTATAACTCTGATATTTTATTCTCATTATATATATAAAAAAACAACTAATGGAGTGTTAACTTTTCTAAACGTAAAACATTCATTTTAGCAATTTAAAACTTGGGAAAAAAAAAAAAAATTTACCTTATAGACACATTTAACTTTTTTTTAATTAATCAAAAATGACATTTGGCTCACATTAGGAGACAAACTCGGAAAAATTATACGTATATTTTTATATAACTATATTAGACCAAAACAAACTTCTCAGGGTACTAATATTTTTTTTAAAAAATGACATACGTCCCACTGCGACAACTTGGAGAAAACTTTTACATATATCTATTACTTCAAATCCTTTATTCCTATTCTTCCAATAAAAAAATGAAATTCGGCCCACGTTGTTGGTGGCAGAATGCGGAAAAAAAAATTTAATTGTGACAGTCAGATGATGTATGTTGGTTTAACCCAGTTTGAATATTAAGCGAAAGTACCTCGAGGCCACCCATATGCGAGATATTAAATCAAGAATACTATGACCTCTGCCCTATTCGCCTATTCTCGAGGCTAATTACGAACCAACAACATTATCTGAGCCATACATAAATTATTTTTCAACCGGCCAAGCTTAGCCTCAGCGGTAGAGACATGGACGGGAACACCTACGGAGCTAAATAGTTAAATGTGCATAAAAGTACTAAGAAACATGTGTTTTGCATGCCTGGATCATTGGAAAAGTAACATAAAGCATTAGAAGAAAATTAGCAAACTCAAGCTTATTAGTTAAATATGATATTTAATTAATGACTTTAAAATAATAATGATTTAATGACCTCCACTATTCCCCTAAATTAATGAAACAAACTAATTAGACAATAAAAACAGATTAAACGATATAATATTTTTACGGTCTAAGTCTTTTCTTCCCAATTTTAATAAAATTGTCAACTTGAATCTCCTCGATAAAGTACAATAGTAAAAATCTTTCGCAAAGCTTTTTCTAATTGCGCTAAAAACAGATAGTTTAAAAAATATTTAAAACGTATATAGCTAAATCAGATATACGTAATAAGCTACTGGCGGACAAAAGAGGCGTTATCGAAGAGATCAAGTTGGCAAACAAAGAAAACTTACTCATATGGAATTTAGAAACATAAATAAAATTGGAAAGAGATTTTAAATGAAAAAAATTAACTTTTAAACTTAACCGCAATGGAATACAAAATATTTGTACATGTTAGTAATGAAGAATAGCGAAGGAAAAAGGGTTATATATATATATAGATGATCGCGCAATATATATCTAAGACTAGTCTAATAAAAAAAATTGTCACATTACAAATCTAATTAAATACAACATTTCATAATATAATTCAATTAAGAAAGGTATGAACAAAAGAGTAGAAGGTAAATAGTTCAATGGAGGAGAGATATGATTACCGTCCTGGTTCCTTGGACATGTTTCCTACGGCGTTTGTGGCTTGATCCGACCATCGATAGGTATTTGCCCGTACAAGGAAAATGGAAATAAGTAGCCTGCTTTTATGAAAAGACCTACAGACACGGCACAGAGTTCAGATAACTATTGAGTGGATACTAAGGCATTTTGATGGTATTTAGAAACCTTGGCGATAGGCAAAGCTATTTATTTACCTAGCCAAGCATAGTAGAATCCATCAAATTCATATGACTTTTAGCTTAAGCATGTTCAAACTTCTTCATGATTTTGAAGATGACAGTTGCCTGACTTTTTGGAATAAAATCACAAGCAAAATCTGAAAGAGTTCTCCAAAGAGAAATCTGAATGCAGCAAGAAAACTCTGAATAACCAAGTCTTTTGTTCTCACTTTTATTTATATCCTCTTTGTCAGCTACCTTCTATTGTTTGTATGATCTTAGATCTTGATAAGCCCCACTGTGCTCCTTTGTTTCAAGGTAACACTTTCTAAAAATAATTTTTACTTTTTTATTCTAAATTTCTTTCTTTAAAATTTGAATTTTATTAATTAAAAAAGAAAGAAAGAGAAGGCCATCTTTAATTTGACTTGAATGGGCTCACTAATTAAAACATACATTCCTTTAGAAAATGTTGGTGGGCTTATCTCAAAATGAAATCATACGCCATATTTTAACAAAAAAAAAAAATGTATTCTTATTTTTTTATAGTAAAATAAGCATTTTATTTCAGCAGAATTTTGCATTAACTCATATATATATACGCTTGACGTATATATATGTTTGACTAATAGGTTTTACACGTAATTTTTATTAACAGAAATTTAATCTTTGAATGAAATTTATTTAACACGAAATATTTAAATGTAAATAAAAATTTAATAAACATAATTAATTTTAGCTTTAATGCAAAACCCTGCTGATATTGGGCTATAAACTTAGTTCAGGCCTACAATACTAACTAAGTTTATAAGAGGCTGTGAAGCATGGATCAGACTTCAGATCCATTGCTTCAATATATATCAAATTTCATAAGAATTATAAGTTAGAAAACAAATGAACTATTCCAAAAAAAAAAAAAAACATTTCTGTGTCTTCTATAACAATAGAAGTATACAAATTCTTTTTTTCACCAGCTCTTCTTTTTATACTAGAATTTATATTACAAGTTATAAATCAATTTTTAATTATTACTCATTTTAATATAAATATATAATAATTGAGAGGTCAAGCCAAAAACCATTTTTTTATTATTCATCATATACATACATAAGCTTAACAATCTCTGGATTAATTCCATTAATTGATAATATGAAATGTAGTTAATAAAATAACAAGTTTGCCTATAGATTTTAAAAATAAATGTTGATAATATTTTATTCATTTATAAGTATTTTTTTTCTGTTTTGATAGACAGAAGATGCATTTAAATTAACCAAAATGTATATAAAAAAATCATTATAGCAATTTTAGATATTTCTGTTTGTTACATGGAATATCTCTGTTCATTATAATTTTAAGATGTGTATTATAACTTTTATTGGCAGATTATTTAATTATTATTAACTTGGTAAACAATAAATTTTATTTGCAGTTATTTAATTATTATTAACTTGATAAACCTATTTCTGCTTGTCTATTTAAATATAAGTCATAGGTAAACATTGCAAAAACCTATTAAGTTTATGTAATACAGAGTTTCTGGAAAATATTTAGATTATGTTGTAATTTTCTAATCCATATCGCATTAAAAGTACAAATAATAGAAAGTGGGCATATAAGTAGTTTATGGCTAAAAGTTATAATATTAATATCTTTAGTAATAGAACATTTACTTATCTAGGTGTTTGATAATACAAGCAGAAATCATACATAAGCATTTTTTCAAATGATTTTTTCATTCATCAGAACTGATCTCAAGCTATTTTTGGAGATTGCATAAAAAGTGACATGTTTATTACTTATGATCTGAGGATATGGAAAAATATGATAATTGATATCATTGGAAAAGTCAAGCTTTGCCAGATATAAGAACTATTTTACCTTATTGATATCTGCTATACAAGTTTTATGACTATAATCAATTTAAAATACTCTTAATAAATAGTTTAAATCTTTATGTCTGAATCTTGTATATAAAAATGATTAATATAAATAGATTAAGACTTTTTGTAGTTTATATATATATATTTCATTTTATACTGGGAATTTTTTTTTTTTTTTAATACTAATAATTTGTATTTTTATAAAGGAGTCCATTATGTATTTGACACAACATTCTCTAGAAATTTTAGTTTAATTGAAAGCCAAAAAGAGTTTGTAAGACGTTATCATAATAAAAATGTTTCAAGTGATTCACCACTTCCAATGTTGACTTCAGCATGTCCAGGTAAGCTCTTTTCATAAATAGATAATCTTTAAAAAATAAATTATAAATATTCTATAACTTTGTAAAGTTAAATTCAATTGTTTCATAAGTGAGTACCTATTTGCATTACTTTCATACATATAAGATAGAATATGAAATAAAAATCATTTGTAAGATATTATTAGAAATTGAAAATTTTAATATGAAAAATGTAAGTGTATAGACTTAAAAGAAATATCCTAACATGAAATTTTTTTTTATTATAATGATAATTTTTTTCTTTAAAAAGAAAATGTACATATTGTAGAGACATCTGGTGAAAGTGTTTATAAATTTTTTTTATCTATTTTTCATTCTAATTTCTTTTTTATTATAAGTGCTTATAATTACAATTTTTTAATTCATTATGTTCTTTTAAAATTTTATTTTGAATAACTGGTAAAGTGTTTAGATATTATCCTCACTTCATTTGCTAATCCTCTATATTATCACTGTTTGCTTTCTAACATATTTTAAACAATATTAACTTCTATTACAAAATGATTTCTGTTAGAATTTTTTGAAAATAAAATATGTTTAGAAAATGCAATAAAAATCATAATCTTTTAACTTAAGTATTTAATAATGTAGTTGAATTTAACTTACAAATACAATTTTTTTAATTACCTTGGTATGTAAGAATAGCTATCACAGAAAAGTAAATAATAAAGTTATTTAAAATAACATTGGTTGCTAATGTAATAAGTAAATATTAAGTGATTGCTTTTTATTTAAAAAACATTGTTATTCATTGGCCAAATGACCATTTAAAGATACTTAATATTTTTATTTTATATAACTGTGTATTAAAACATGTTTATAAAAAAGAAAAAGCTTTGTAGTCAAATAAACATAATCTTATATATATAATTTTATAAAAAATGGGAGTAAAACTAATTTTCATTTATTTCCAAAATCAATTGAAATACAGCTGAAATTAATTACATCTAGGAAAGATATTATGCTAGTGCTACTTTTAAGCAATTGCATAAAGTGAGAATGAATAAAAACATTCTGGATCTAAATCAGAGATTGATAAAGTAATTAGTTTTTTAAATAAACTTTATTATATTGAACAAAGCATCACATGACTTTCTGTGCTTAATTTTAATATTTGCAATAGAAATCATAATCATTCTATTTACCCTATTTCAGAGCCATCTATAATGAATTTGAATACTCATTGGATACTAGATATTAGTGCTATATCTATATATTGATACTAGTTTCTAACTTAATTGTCATCAATGAGTATCAAGATTTATTTACTTTCACCCATTTTAGACTCTATTATCATATTTATAATATCTCACCTAATAATCTGCAATTCAATCACTCATTTTGAACTATGAATACTTAACAATGAACCAGGAAAAATCATGAATATTTAGTTCAATGAAAACTATTTTTGCCAAAGGATGAAAAGTACTTGCAGTTAACATAAAATTCCTTAGAAAATTTGAATATCAAATTATTAGCTAAAGTAATAAATAATGGTGTTAGTATGTTTTTGCAAATCTTGTTTTCCCATGTGAATATATTACATATGCATATGCAAGTCTTGCTTCTCACTAAGATGGTCAATAATGAAAAATTATTTAGGAACAGCATTCCCTTTAAGCTGTGTGCGTATGTGACTATGCATAAAGTTGCAAGGGTGCTTTTATTTATGCCATACTTGCCAACCATTGCACATTTAAATACAAACATATACGTTGATTCAAATAATTCTGTTGATTTTAATCAATATAAAAGTTTTAAGTGTTTTATATTTAATGAATTAACCAAAACAATTTAATCTTCTATGCAAAAGGTTTTTTTTTTTCTAATTAAAGTAAGATTAATCATATTATATATATATTACAATTTATGCAATTATGCAAAATCAAAAACAGTGTTATCTGTCAATCTATTTTATTTAGAAATAATAAATCAAGAATGCAAATGTTAACATTATTTTAAATATTGTTATGTTCTTAAAAGAATATAATAAAATTTAACAAGAATAAAAAGAAATTTCTCTGAATTTAATATAAATGTAATGGAAAAATATTATAACTGAGCAGGGCTAGCTAGGCTGCAAGTGCCTCATAGATTTGGGGGACCAAATTGTTATAAATAAAATTAAGAACCAAGTAGTCTTCTCCAATTGTGCCCTATATAATTAGGCAATCCAAAATATATTGAATAAATGTTATCCTTAGGCAACCAGAAATATAACTAATAAATGGGTAAATAAATTGATCCACAAATGGATTTATGATAATTTAGATTTACCTCTAAAATGGAGTCATAAAATTTGTAAGTTGCAACGAGTCAAACGATAGGTGTCTTTGTTCAGCAGAAAGGAAAAAAATAGAATTAAATATGGGATATACAATTGACTAGCTTAATAAAAAAGATAAATTATGTAATAAAATAATTTTGTATAATAGAATGATTTGTGCAAGAGGTCAATCAACAGATACTTAGCTTAATGATAAAGTATAAATTTATTAAAGCAAGCGTTAACTCATTTAGATGGATAAGACAAATAACATTTTTTTTAAATTTTGAAACTGCAATATAATATCGGTCAATGTAATTTATAATCTATCTCTGCCAGATTGCAATTAGTAAATATGACCTCTAATTAAAAGCATTAATACATGCAGTCATAAAAGAGTTAATTACAGAGTCTCTCACACAATAAAAGAAAAGAAAATATAATGGAAATTTTAATATTCCTTTTTATTTTGTATCATATCTTTCAAATCAAGTAATGCATTTTTATAATAGTTATTATATAATTTAAAGTAAATTATAAGGAGTATTGATTATGTTTTAAATTTAGATTTGTTTCTAAAAAAAATATTGCATTAATGATTTAAGTCTGACTTATTTGATTTTTTTTACCACTTAAGTGCATATCACATGATTAGAATAAGATTGCATTAATAATTAAAATTATTAATAAAGAATGAGATTTGATAGATATCTATCAGTAATTACCATTATAAGTGAAAGTTATCAGAGTAGATAATTTAAAAGAAATTTTTTTATTGGGATTTGTTATCAAATTCAGCATATAATTTTGATTTAATCTCCATTATTCCATGGCATTTTCGTTGGCTTTTCCATGATAGCAAACACAAATGTAGGGTTTTTGCTGTGTATTCAAATGCAGGTACTCAGAATACCAAGAAATAAATCAGTAAATAAAATTTAGATAAGGACTGACACTGATGAAATATTATTAGCAGCAAAAGTTATTGATGCACTACAACATAATATATATATATATTTACTTATGCTTCAATTCTCACAATGCACGTAACAACTTGCTGCTTTCTGGACAGTTTCCGTTGGCCTCAGTTTTCATAACACTTTGACTCGATTCCTCAAACTAATGGAGTTCTTTGGTTTTGTTCAGCTGCTGCATGCAATCATGCTGGTTCTGCATTAGAGTGCTGCCCTGTCACTTAGACTTCTTTCAGCCACTGTTCATTAAAATTTCCCACCAACAGTTAGTTTACTTAATAAATCCACTGGAATGAGAACTATACACTTTGCTGCACACACTATTTATTCATGCAGTTTGGCCTCTGGTAATCCAGATTTTATGTTTGAATCAGTCTTTTCCCCCCTTGGTGTTTTTAATTAGTCGCTTCCACTTCTATTGTACCAAGAAATATTTGTAATTAACAAATTTTTCTTGGCATTTACCAACACAATTTTCTTATCACATATTACGTAAATATTTTTTATTATTAAATCCTATGCAAAATTAATCATTAATTAAACTTTTTTACTTTCTATCTGATTTAATTATGCAATCTTCATTGATTTTATTTTTATTAGTTAATGATCTACAGAAAATATATTTCTTTAACTAGAGCCTTTCAGAGAAAATGTGAGGCCTGGGGCAATTAATATTTTAGAGGTCCTTCAAAATTTTAAATAAGAATATGGGGGGAGAGAGAGTTTTTACTTACAGGGCCAAAAACAGAACTCTGGGAGTAGTTAGTTACAAATCACAGAAACAAGCAAGCAAATCAGATCTAGATAGCACTTGGATAGGTAGATTCACTGTAGCACTGTTAGTATCGTAAAACCCTGTTAGCACAGAACTGATAGACAGGGGTCTGAGACTTAGTTCTGCTGGTCATCGAGCACTGCAGTAACTTTCGTCACCGAATTTATCAAATTGGCATCTCATACCTAAATTGGCTTACTTTTCGTCTCATGGTATGCCTGCTTGGAATAGTTTTTCTCGAATATTTTTTTAGGGAATTTAACTGTAAAATTAAGGCCATTCTATGAGCTATGGCATTGCTTTGCCTTCTCCTATATTCTTGTTTAACATATTGAATTGACAAATTGAGGCCCCTAATATTGTGAGGTCTGGGCTAGCTATCCCTCCAGCCCCTCCCCCCTCTGATTGATCCTGTCTCTAATATATTTTCCTTACTTTTTCTGGATTACAAAAAGACTTATAATTTATAATTATTGCATTGGAATGTACATATTTTTACAAACATGACACCTCCCCCCCCACTCCAGAAAAAAAGACCCTGTTTAGGTTTCTTAGATGTAATCTTATAGTCTGCTAGGTCTTCGCATTTTCTCTTCTGTTTCAATAAAACTTGTTCCTCTGTCTACTTTTGAGCATTTGTTTCTTCCCACCTACCTTGAGGGTCTATTTTCAGGCCCCTTCTTTATTCTGTCTTATTTTCTCATACCTGTTTTTTACTTTTATTCTTATTTCATCCCTAACCTTTTTACCTGTACTATTTCTTGTATTCTTACTCTTGCTTCTATTACTTTCTTTCTAATTGCTGCTAGTACAACAGTCTTAATTCCTGCATTGACCTGTGTTAGTGCTGCCTGACTTCATGACATGTTTACTATCTGTAAGCTTGTTAGCTTTTTCAATTTATTCGCTAGTCATAGGTTCGAGATGGTGATTGCACCAACTTGTTGTGTATTCAAATGTAGGCATTCAGAATACCAACAAATAAATCAATAAATGAAATTTAGATAAGGACTGGACATTGATAAAATATTATTAATAGCGGAAGTTATTGATGCACTTCAACACAGTATATATATTTTGCTTATAGTTCAATTCCCACAATGCGCATAATAACTTGCTTATAGTTCAATTCCCACAATGCGCATAATAGTCTTGCATCATGTTTAATGACAAAATTGCATAGTTTTGAAAAAAATTAACAATCATCACAATTCATGTACAAAAAAAGCCATTAAATTAATCTGAATGCAAAATCCTGTAGTTATAAAAATATATCTAAATCTCAGAAAAGATTTAAAATTAAATATTATCTATGTGGCAAAATAAAAAAAATAATATACTAATTAAAGTCTTTTCTAGATTTAGTTAGTGTATAAAATTTGTACTGTGGTGTACAAACAGCTATTTGTTTGTTATTATATTAATGCCATGATAAGTTATATGGATTTATTATAATTTGTAATCTATAGTTATATTATCAGTGTAAAGTATTTCCAGCTTGAATGATTTCATTGTATTTAGTTCTTTTTTACTTTGATAGCAGCATTAGTTAATATGTATTTGCCTGAAGGTTTGTGATGATGGTATATTATTAGATGTTATATGTTGGACTATTTCCATTATCTATGAGTGAATGTTGAATGTATAGAAAATTTTAAACTTTATTTAAACTTTCCAAATACAAACAACTTGTTAGTAATAACACACAAATAGGCAACACAAGTTAATAATTACACAATGTTTCAAGTAGTAGTATTCTCCAGTCTTCTTCAGGGATTGCTGGCCTGATTTACACAGTAACAGTATTCACACATAGAAGACAAACTCTCATCTTTAGATTCTTGAATATCAAATTTAAGGTAAAGCACAGAATAGCTCAGTTAGTTAGAATGTTTGTCTTAAATTCAATATTCAAGAATCTAAAGCTGTGAGTTTGACTTCTATATGAATACTGTCACTGTGCATATCAGACCACCAACAGCTGAAAAAGAGTGGAGAATAATAGTACTCAAAAACATTGTGTAATTTACTAACCTATGTTGTCTATTTGTATGTTATTACTAACAAGTTGTTTGTATTTGAAAAGTTTAAATAAAGTTTAAAATTTTCTGTACATTCAACATTGATTCATAGATGATGGAAATAGTCCAACATACATCACATTTAGTTAATATGTGTTTTATAAAATTAAATAATCAATTTAATATATAAGATTATTTTATTTTTCAATTATTTCAGCAATTTGAATAATAAAAATGCAAGTTCTTATATATTTCAATAATTTCAAAACTAATTAAAATTAATACATATTTTATATATATACAATTTATTTACTATGTGAAAGACTAATGTTTAGTATTATCATTTTGCTATGTTTATATGATTCAAACTAAGTAAACTTAGAAATTTAGAATTTTTTTTTCATATGTCTAGTTTTTAACAATCTCAAGTAGCAATCAAATTGTTTGCAAATGAATAAATATCTAGTTATTTTTAGCTAGTGAGTAAATAATAAAAGAAAAATCTTAAACTATACTAATCTTGTCATGGCCCATTCTATCCTCTTCATTTCTCCTTAAAATGCTGATAGAGAGGTCTTTACTCTATAATAAGCTATTTATAAATTCATGCATTTTTACCTCTTTTCATTACTGAAAGTATAAAATAATATTTTTATATATGTAAATTTAAGGTTGGGTGTGCTATGCTGAAAAGACTCATGGGTCATATATTCTTCCGTATATTAGTACTACAAAATCACCACAGCAAATTATGGGTTCTTTGGTTAAAGACTACTTAGCAGCAGTACTGGGTCAAAAGCCACAAGATATTTACCACGTAACTGTCATGCCTTGTTATGATAAGAAGTTAGAAGCTTCCAGACAAGATTTTTATAATGATCACTATCATAAACGGGATGTGGATTGCGTTATTACTACAGGTGAATTGCATGATTAATTGTATATTTTAAGCAACTTATTTTTTTCTAGTAAAAAATTATTTGTATGTGTAAAATCCATCAATAGGTAGATTATATTTTCTATTTTTTTTTTTTAATCTTTGAGTAATAATGTTATACTATTATATAACTTTAAATTATTTAAAAATAAACAGCAGTGTATCAAAAAAGTATTCTACCAATCTTACACTATCCATGGAAATTTCTGTTTCCTAAACAATTAATAAATAAATTGTTATTGTTCGTGGTAAAAAAATTGCTCATATATATATATTTTTAATGGAATTTAATTTTAAAATCTTACTATAATGTAACTTAGTCTTTTGACAGAAATAAAAAAAATGATTTTGTCCAAAAGCAGCTTGAGGGCAATCTAGCTCAAGGCAATTAATTCCTTTTATTTTTCATTTTGTTTAAATGCCTCTTACTTTTAATAATTATTAAATCTGGCTATATATCAAACACTGGGGGGAGGGGGGTAAATATTAGATTATTGTATATAATTAAAAATTAAATTATTATGAATGGGAGCCCTTTTTATTTGCTTATTTAACTAAGGTATAAGGTGTTATATAATAGCCAAATATTAAAAATATGTACAAAATAAATATATAATTAAGTGAGGGTCATATAACAATATAATAGCCAAATATTAAAAATATGTACAAAATAAATATATAATTAAGTGAGGGTCATATAACAATTGTAAAACCATTATAAATAAAATGTTCAAGCAATCATTTATATATTTTTAAGTTATATTTACACATGGAAATAAGAGAATATAAAGGATATAGATTTATTGTTCACTATTTTACTGTTAAAAACTGACAAAAATTATTTTTTACCTATGTAACACAGAAACATAATATTGAAATATATATATATTAAGATGAAATCAGAACATTAAAATAGATATGATGAGAAATATAAATTCAGAAATGTGATATAGTTCCCATATATCATTTATCATATGTTCTTTGACATTTTCATCCAATAAATCAATAAACTGATTCAGAAATGTTTTATACAATTTAATTTTTATAATATTTAGATTAGCAAATCCATCAAGCTCATAATTTTTTTTGCCACATTTATTGCTTTCAATCTCATCTTAAGTATTTTTTAATTAACTTCAATCTTCAAAGTGATTTGAAGATATTTATTATTAATACTGGAAGAATAAGCAATATTCAGAGAGAAAATAGATTGATGAAAACAATTTTATTAATGAATAGTCTGTAGTATCAAAATTATGCATACTTTGAAGTACATATATCCCCAGTAATATTGGCTTTTATCTAAAATTCTTTGAAATATATTTTTAATTTCTATATTCATTTTCTATATATAAACATATATTATTCTAAATGCCTACTGTTCAAAAATTTTTATTTTCCATTTAAAATTTCAAAGGTGGTCTTTAATTATTTACTATAAATGAATTAGTTTGTATACAAACCTTCATATCAAAATTAAAGAAAAAAAGAATTTATAAATTAATAAGTCTAATTGATTCTTATCCAGTTAAATTTTACAAATTTAAAAATTCTGTAGCAGATATTTGGATAGTTTGTTTTATTTATATATTCAAATACATCTATACAAATGTATAACAAACTCTATAGGAATAAAAAGATTTGTTTAATGCAATTATTAGACACCACTGAAACTACAAAGATGCAGTAAAGTGATGAATCTTATTAATGTTTCTGGATCAAGTTTTAGTAGAAATAACTGCTGACAACATCATGTAATACTATGATTGAAAAATCATTACGTAAATGAAATACATTGTATTCTTGTTATAATTTATTGTATTATCTAGGAGTTAATTACAAGGTATATTTTCTTTATATTTACTATTACTAGTAATTCATATGATAATAGGAATTATATTTTTCACTTAATACACTTTGTAACTAAATGAAAAATACTATGTTGTTACTTTTTATAAATTAAACATTAGCATTTATGTCGTCACCTCAAACAAGTAGGAAATAGAAAGTGATTATTATTTAATCTTCAACTTTATTAAAATTATGCAGGCTTTTATGTATTTAAATTACAAAACTATGACAATTATAGTGAAATTTGTGATAATTATTTAGTTATATATATATGTATTATTTTCTTTTAAATAAGTAAAGATATTTATTTGCAAGCATTGATTGATTGAGATCATCTGCTATAATAAATTACTTTTGAGTTTAATAAGACTTTGTTGTTAGAACATTTTGAAATCTTCTGCCTACTTGAGAAATTTTGGAAAAGAGATTATTTATTTAATTAAATGTTTCTTTTATATTTGTTGATCTAATGATGCTTTGAAATAGATTATCATGTAATCTCTAAGTTTTTAATATTTGTGACACAGATCAGGGCTTCTCGAATTGTTATAGGCCAAGACTCATTTTCAAAAATGACAATTTTTTATGGCCGACTCTTGTCACTTTATTACTTTTAATTTTTTATTGAATACACTTAATTATTTAAATTTATTAATCAGATATATGAGAATGTGTATAAATACTTAATGGAACAATTATCCAAGTACATTACTAGGACAAATTGCAAGCATCTCTTTTTGTATCAAGACAAAATGGATTAACATTAATATAAGAAACAGTAAACATATTTGCAAGTTAAATTAAAATAATTCTTTCAATCTGCTTGCAATTTATTCTAGAAATGTATTTGATTATTTCATGAAATATTTATATTCCTAATCATTACATATTTAATCAGTTGTAAAAATAATTTACATGTGATTAAAATTATAAGGATGTGTATTTAAAAAATAAAGCTATTTATTATTTTTGCTTATTGATGTTCACATTTGCATGTGTTATTGTCAAATGCAAGATATTTGTTGATTGAAGTTTATTTCAAATTTTTTTAATTCCTGTTATTGCTTATCAACTTTACATATGTATAAAGTAGTAAAATGAAGCAGCACTAAAAGCTGTCTTACAAAGAATCGATCATTTGGATTAAATTGGTAGCAAAACTATATCAATTTTGTATGATCAAAATTCATTTTCAACAAAGTATCTTCAGACAAATCAACTAGTTCTTGTCTGTCTATATAAATATACTAATAGCTACATCATCACTTCAAAATGAATTTACAATATGGGAATTTTTAGTTCTTCACTGAAATAATGATAAAACTATCTTTCAATTATTACAAAAATTAAATCATCAATTGGAATCAATTCATTTTCAATGTCCCAAAACCATCATACTTTCAATATGTAATACCCTCCCCACCATCATAAATAAAGGTTTTTGTTAAAATTTTGAATTTTATTATATTACACAAATATATCAGCTCCCTCCATTTTTTGTAGGTATAAATGTAGTTTGTTTAATTTTGAAAATGTCTGGCAAATAAGTGACTTTCAGAATAAAGTTTTCATCATGCAAAGATTTTGCAAATCATTTCATCCATCAGAAACATTGTGATTTCTTATGGAATTCAATAAATTTTATTATAATTTGTTTCTTGAAATCTCTCGAAGCCAACATACTTCAGTATGCAAAAGAAAAGAGTTATGGAACCTCCTATCTTTTTTTTTCATGGTTTTTCAAATAAGTGAAACTGTTATGATTTTCTTTTGATGGAATTTATGATTTTCATCGTTTTAGATACTAATGTTTTTCTATGAAAACTACTATAAATCCATAATGTCTCTATTTTTATTATAGATTACCTATACATCATCTGCATATATATCTTCACAATTAATTTAGTGCAGTTTCTTTGATTTCACATAAGTGACAATAGTTCTGAAAATTTCCTTGCTAATACATCAAATAATTGGTTCAAAAATATTATAGCTTTATGCAACCCATTGTTGTATATAAAATCAATAAAAGCAATCAACTTGGGACAAAAGTTAATCTTCTACTGACTCTGATGTTTCATTGATTCTACATGCAACTTTGTTATTGGAAAATGGAATTAATTTAATATTTTTCATGCTTTTGTTATTAAACTTTTTTATTGCTGAGAGTGTTAATGATTCACATAGGTTGTGAGGTTTATTAGATTATGCTATTCACAAATTAATGAGATGAGACATGCATAGTTTTTTCATTACTACTCATAATTAAGGAAACATAATTTTTGAAGTATTCAGCTCTATTAGTAGGCTTTAAAAAAATACAACAACTTGTTTTTCAAATCTACATTTTTTTGTCTCACTATGTTAAAGGGATTTGTTTAATCATGTAATCTTGTGAGAATTTCACAGAAAACAACATCAATGTGGTAAATGTTAAAACATAATAATTAGAGAAATACTTATTAATTTATGTAATATGATAATCATTAAATTAAGAAAATATATTTAATTTGTGATTACCAATAACATCAATGTGTATGTATTTTAATCTACAACAGCATTCAGACTATACTAAGTGTATCATGACATTGTCAAAGTTTGTTTGATCCAACATGTCTTGACCTGTTTGTTTACTTGCCCCTTTTTTTCCCAACTATTTACAATAACTAAATGTAATTGCTTTTAAGAATTGGCTGATAAAAGTATTTGAAAAAGATTTGATATAGGTCTGCATGTTGAGAGAAACTAGACAGAAATTTTAATTGCCAAGTGATCTTTAACTGAATTGATTTTGAATTATTTATCTGATAATTTTTAATAAATAAAACTGTCCTAATGAACTTGCAAACTACTCTCATATTTTAATATTTAAAGTGATTCAACCATAATCAGTTCTCAACTTACACTTTAGAAGTCTATAACATAATTATATTAATCAACCTATATATCAGCACTTAATTTAAATTTATTGTTATCATTAGTAAAATGGAAATTACATTTTAAATTACAAGTGTCAAATTAACTCAGTACACATCTTTGACACCATTCACTTTAGATAAATATAGTAATGACTATTATTAATCATTTACTAAACTAGAGATTGTCTTTAGCACAGATATAAACGTTAAAACTCAATTAAAAATTAATATATCTGATTTTTTAAAATTAAACACACAAATACATTGAGTTATTTACATTTTTTTTTTAAAAAACCAGATATATTAGTCTTTAATTGAGTTTTAAAGTTTATATCTGTGCTAGAAACAATCTCTAGTTTAGTAAATGAGTGGATAGTGTCAAATATGTGGGTTAAATTAATATGACAATTGTAATTCAAAATATAATTATTTAATATAGATAAATATTTTTCATATAGTAAAGATATATATGAGAGATAGTGACCTGGACCAACTGATGAATGCTGGTTCAGCATGAAAAACATCTTAGGGGTCATTTGTCTTTTATTGTATCTTTATATGAATTTAAAAGAATGTGTGGTAATATATTTAATATAATTATAAAATGGGAAATATAGTGAGTTGATTTTTTAAAAAAAAAAACACTTGAAACTTTAATGTAATTTAAAATTTCAAGAATCAGATATCTGGCTTCTGAAAAAAAATAATAATCAAAGAAATATATATATGTCTATCAATTATTTTTATTTTTCATTGTTTAATGTAGTGATAAGAAGTCTAAAAGCAAAATAAAATCTCATTTGGGTTAGTTTAATGGAACCATTAATGTAGTCCTTACATTTTGATATTCAAACAACTGATCATATGATTATATATATTATTAATTACTTCTGAATTTTTTAAATAATTAAGAAAATGTTAGCAACTTTATTATTATCATTTTTTGGTGGTCTTTGTATTTATGTTAATTAGATTATGTGTCATGAAATGCAAACAACATTTAAAACCTTTGAAATGAAGCTTGATTATTAATTTTGCAGAGATGAGTCAAAAAAATTGCTGCAGGGATCACAAATTTGCCTTTATTATATTTATGTAATAAAACACATGCTTTTTTATTTATTTTCAGTTACAACATAGAAATTATTAAACAAGAAATGTAAAATAAAATGTTGCAGTCAAAAAAAATTATGATAACACTATCCAAGGAATATATTCAGTATTGTATATAGTGATATGTGAATAAAAAATTAAAAACTTTACATATTGACCCTTATTGTAGTTATATAATAATATATATATATATATATTTTTTTTCAGTTTTAAAAATTACTGTGGAAGATGTTGAAATATATTTATTTCAATAAGTTATGAAATTAATTTACAGAAAGAAAATAAATAAATAGATATATAATAAATAATCAGAATCATATTAATTGAATTGCTATAATATAAAATATTTAATTAAACCATATTGATACAATAATTATTATCTCAAGGAAAAAATAAATAATCAGATAATGGAGAAAGTTTAATTAGTTTGAGTTAAAATACTAATTAAATTTATAGGAACAAAATTAAACTCATAATACAACCACCACTTGGACTTTCCTTAATGAGCTTAAATATTCCAGAAAGCAAAAGGACTGAAAGTATATAAACTGTGGGAAAAAGCAGCATGTGCTCTTCTTCGTCATTTTGGAGGCAACTGTGTCACCAGAGTGAAGCAATTGAAGAAACCACTAGAGAACATCTTATTCACAGGATCTTGATCTCTGAAGGTCAATAAACCAACTAGGGTCAAAACAGAGCACCCCAATCTTATTATTTTAAATGCCTTAAGAGGAGCCATGCTTAATGGGCAGAGGTTATGGCAAAGGTATATGTACTGCCTTAAGTATTTTTAATATTAGTGAATAGTCTTAATAAGGGAAAAGTCTTATTTTCCTAATTAACTGCGATCAGGTTATATAGATTAGAATAAGGTTTAATTCATGTATGTATATATATTATATTTGTAGATATTAGTGGGTATATTAAATTGAACAAATTCAAATGTGAGCCACTGTGTTCCTTGTGTCCTCAAGAAAATAATATTCCGTACTAAATTTGTTATTCTTACTCCAGGGATTAATGAGCTAGGACATAACAAAACTTGGCACTGTCATTTAATTTGAACGAAACTTGGAGAGATAATTAGCAATTTGGAAGTTCAAATTAGTTTTGAAAGAATTAAAAATGTTATCATTTGGGCAATCTTATGTGGAGAGATCGATGTGGGTGATGCCACCAAATGGCCATTCTACTTAACCCAAGGTGAAAACTTTTTTACACTAAACGGAATAGAGGACAATAAGCAAAAGGTCACAACACTCTTTTTTTGGTAAAAAAAGTATTGAGTTAACAAGTTTTATGACCATCCAGTAAAAAATTAAACTAATATTTTACCCTCATCCATTCTGTCACATATCTCATTTACATTTAAGAAATAGAAAATAGTTTAAGGGTGAAACAATAAAAGTATAATTCAGCTCTGAAGGAGCTAGTGGAAGATTGTGTGTATGGGGAGTTTGTCGAGGTAATACTTAGGGATCAATTACTCTGGGCACATCTTATGACAGACTCAGACAACAGTTGTTAACAGAGACTGAACTAACATATTAAATTGTTATAAAAATGTAATAGCTTATGAACTAATTTTAGAACAGGCTCATGCTTTTAAATCTAAACCTGAAGATTATATTAGTATGCAAGTTTTTAAGCTAGATAAAGAAGTATTAATCAGCAAAAATCTGAATATGAAAAGGGAAATAGTTATATGCTTCTGCTGTGGAGAAATAGGCCATAGAGCAAAAGATTATAAGCAAAAGGAGGAAACATGTTTTAAATGTGGCAGAGGCATTTAGCAAGCATATGTAGAAAATTTAGGAATGGGGAGAGCCAAGAGACACTCGGGTACCGAAAAATAGCCAAGATAAATTCTTAATCCTTTAATATTCATGTTGTATAGTGAATGTTTACTATAGTAAATAGAGGGATTTGAGCTTAGGATTTTCAGTCTATATTCATACTCCACTCTATCTCAAATAACTGATACACATGACCATGCATATGTAAAAAAGATAAATGATCCTTAATATACATATTTCATGCAGAACCTGCACTCACCAGTTGGGCCAGATCATAATCTTCCGCACATATATACAATCATTGCTCATCTTATATTAAGATAGAAATTTCTTCAACATTAATGGATAGGCTTCAGTTTTCTCACCCTTCCAACAAGTCAACTGTCCATTTCATTGAAAAACCAACAATGGAATACTCAAAACCCTTGGTGGATTTGATATTGTAGTCACATCCATGTAGATAATACATCAATCTTCATATCATCAGAGTCATTATGTATCCATTTATATTAATAAGCTACATCATAGTATAAGTCCAGCCCATTCCTTTCCTATTATATAAATGGATACATAATAATCCGATAATATGAATGATTAGATTGAGATAATGTCTACATGGGTCTGACTACAATATCCAATCCACCAAGGGCTTTGAATGATCCAGTGTTGGTTTTTCAATGAAGAGTGGGAAAATTGAATCCCCATTAAAGTTTAAGGAATCGTTATATTAATATAAGCCAAGCACTGACTGTATCTACTTGTGGAAGATTATAATTTGCCCAACTAATGGGTGCTGTTTCTGCATAAAATATGTATATTGGGGATCATTTATCTATTTCACAGATGTGTTGTCATATGTATTAGTTGATTGAGATGGAGTGAAGGATGAATGTAGACTGAAAATTCTAAGTTCAAATCCCTTTATTTAATAAGGATTTTTGTTATTCATGATTGATTAGTTCAACAGGAACCAAATTTCCATGAGAGTAAATGTTAAGAATGTTTAACATCAAAATGCAGTAAAACTGTGATGTTTAACTTTTATATGCTATTATATAAAACATTTAATCAATATTTATTTTAAAGTATTAATAAAGTTAAATTTTTACATAAATAAAAAATATTAATTAATAATCAGTAGTTATGAATTTAAAAGCTGTCTACAAATTAACCCATTCCTCTTATCAATTTCATTTTAAAAAACGTCTCCTTTTGCTTTTTTTTTGCCTATAATTTTTGAGATAATATGCTGATCACAATTTTTTTTTTAAGTTGATTTCACAATATGAAAGTGTCTAAGATCAATGTCTTTTTTAATGTACTTCAAAATAATTTTAAATTATTACTTTATAATGTTTTTCATTATCCAAAGGTTTATCCTGTTTGAACAATCAGATATTATGATGTCTTTTAAGTCTTTAAATCTGAGAGCATTTTTTTATTATTACTTTTTGAATTTAATTGAAATTAGTTTTGTCCTGTCAAAATAAAATTTTGTTTTGGAAATCAGAATTTTATTTTACTTGGATAAATTTTTATTAAATGCTGATGTGCTGTGAACTTTTTTTTTTTAATATTAAAATATTTTTAAATATAATCTTTATGCTTTTAACTGATTATTATTATATCTTAGTTAAGTGCTAATTGTCATCCCAGTTACTGAATTTGGTTTTTAATTAGTAAATGATATTTATATTTTATTCACCTTCATTAATTTTAGAATTAACATTTATGCTTTTATAATATCATTTGTGTTTAAGTTTAGAAGATATTGGTAACATTGTAACTATATATTAGTATGCAATGTATAGTACTGAAAACGATGTGAGAGAGTTTATATATTATTTTTTGTGAATTTCTGCGTCAAGAAGCTGCAACAATTTTTATTGTACAATATTTTACAATATTCTGTTATGATTTTGTGAAACATTGTTGAATAAAGATGTGCAAAGTACTATCATTCAATTTTTTCTAGAGATTTTCCAAAATTATGTATTTATTTTAAGATATATAATGATCTTTTTAATTTTGGATCAGTTTTTTTTTTTATAGAATATTTTTGCTTTTTTTGTACTTGTTAATAATAATTTGTCAAATTCAATATTATTTTACTTCATATACATATACTTATATTATCTACAGCATTATTTTTTTAGTACAGGGAGTATTGTAAACATACTCTCATATCATGTCTATTATATAGCAAGGATGAAGAGGATCTCTCTTATACTACAGATCACTGTTAAATTGTACTTGAAAATAAGTTGGACTTTTTTGTTAACTTTTACCATACCAAATTATATTTTGCACCTATAAACAGCTTACACATCCAAGACAGAATCAAATTAATGGCATTAATTTATTTACTCGTATTCCTGCAAAAATATTGTTTGTAATTATTCAAAAGCAACTGATTTATCTCATCTCTAAATCTCTAGTGATTGGAAAGTACATGCAATTGTTAACTACATCATGATTTAATAAATTAGCTTAATTTTGGATAAACCCTTTTTTTATTATTATTTTTAACTATCAGTATATGTGGCAAATGCCAGTTTATTTACTTTAATTATACATATCCCTGATTTTTTTTTTGTTAAAACATGAAATAATTTGTTCCTGGTTTATAACATTATAGCAGAAAACCAAAATTAGATATATAAAATATTAAATGTATTTTGTGACTTATATTATTAGTGTTTTATGAATTGAAAATTTAAATAATTAATGCAATTTTAAAAAAAATTACATTATAATTTTTGTAATACCAATTTAAGAAAACTATCACATTCAAAGATAGTATAATTTAAGTTTCAAATAACAAATATTTGTTGTGTTATATATGATCATATATCAGTCTGTATATTATTTGTTATAATAATTTAAAGAAATAATGCTGGTGTAATATATTGTCATCTTAGTTTTATAAAAATTTATTATGGACTATGAAAATTAGCAGATAAGCTACTTATTTTCAATATCAAATAGTAATAGCTATTTTTTATTTTCAGCAAAAAGGCTGTCAGAAAATCTAATGATCATCTAAAAACAATTATTTATATGTCATTTTTTAATATAGCTTTCAAAATCTATCTTCACTGAATTCTGTTGTATATCCTAACTTAATCTATAGCATAATTTTTTGTTGCTATTTGTTGTTTGCCTAAATCTATTGATTTATTATATGTTTACTTAAAATATTTTTATTAATTTTATTATTGTTCTAAATACTATATTTTTAAATCTTTACTCTTTTTTATAATTATATATAACATTTCTATTTAATTAAAACAAAATCTTTCCAATACCCAAAGAGCTCCACTCATTAAAAAATGAGTAGCAAATGTAAGCCAATAGAAATAATATGCAAACCATTATATGAGTTCTAAGACATAAAACTGAATCTCAAGCTATTAATCATAATCTATTAATAAATTGCTAATAAATATTTAAAATGTTATTTTTAAAAATCGTTTTTGGAATCCCTGGTTATTATAAATAATTAAATACATATTTGAACTAACCGTTTTTGCAAAAGTAACTTTCAACTTAATCAATAGGTTTTACACAGTGAGAAGTTGCTTTTTTTTTTTTTTTTTTGCACAGAAGTATTAGTACCTACTAGAGAATAATTTTATTATTCATCTGCACTAGGGTATTTGCCATTCCTTTTGGAGGAAGCCCATTTCATGGGTAATGATGACAATTTTTTCTAGTGCAGTAGTATTCATTGCCTAATAGAAATAAATTTTTGGAAAACTTTCTTGAGTTAATTAAACATTTATTTATTTATGTAACAACTGATTTATATTCCTCAGTTAAATGAAAAGTGATTATTAATTTTATATTTTTTAGTTTTTTTTTGTTTTTGTTTTTACTTCAAGAAGCTTAGCCATTTAAATGTAAAGTAGCAAGAAGGGTGTCATATAGGTAATAACTTTTTAATAGTATTTACAAATAATTAAAAGCAAATTTTAGTAATTGGTATATAGACATTTTTATAATATGTAAAAAAAATCCTGATCTTTTTAATAGGCAACTTAAAAGAATTTATTGACGAAATTAATAGTTGATTCAGTATGCAAAGATTTTAATGAAATTGAACTTATTGGGTTTTTTTTCATTAATAATATATTTCAAAGTAGTGTACATTATTACAAATATTTAAAATCACATTGCATATCTACTAGCTATAAGTCATATTGAATAGCATAGATTTTCAGTGTGCTGCTGCTTTTTTAAAAAAGTTAAAAAGATGACATTTTTTCACAGGATAATGATTACTGCAGCTAAGTTAGCTATATATGGAGCTATTATTATTTAAAAAATACAAAGGTGAGATGATAAATCAACATGAAACCAGAGAATATGTTTTCAGCTTGCTGGATGTGACACTATAGAGTCCAATATTGTAAAATCATACCTTCATTGGATTAGACATCTAAAACAAATGAACAATGTAAGGCTTCCTAAAAGGTTGTTTTATGATAAACTTAACATGATTTTCATGGGAGAAGTAAATTCCATCTGTGTTATAAACATTATCTCATAGTCATTATAAAGAAGTATATTATTGATTGATCTATGGGAGACATGATAGAAGATAGAATGTATTGTAGAGCTATAATTAAACAAGAGTTGAAGTATTCCAGAAAGAAATGTTTTTTTTGCACAAGACATTAAAAGACATAATCATGAAATAAAATAGAAAAATAGATTGGCATCTTTTATAAGTGGATGTATTTGTGGTTCACAGATTGGTTTGTATAATCATTACAAAATTCACTTCTAATCTAGTTTTTTGTTTTCTTGGAATTAAAATAGCTATGTTTGTTTACAAGTAGCTGCTATCTGTGTGTCTGCTATATGATATTGAAATAAAATCAGTTATAACTGAAATGATTTTCATTTAAAATTTGTAAACCTGAGGATTTAGAAATATGCAATTAAGAAATAATCAATTTTTATAAATGGTGTTCTATCCTCCTCTGTCTGAAAATTTATTAAATCTGTGTTCTTGGATGTAAATAATATCATCTGATGTGAGAAATGGCTAATGAACTTTAGCTCAATTTTCATGATGTGCATAATAAAATTTTCAATAAATTGTCAGATCTAAATAGTGTTTTTTCATATTAGTGTATGATTTATATATCTTGTAACTTTATTTAATAAATAAACATTTTTCATTTTAAAAGTATAAAGAGCTCATTTTTTTAGTAGTGTTCTAATATTGAGATATTAAGCTAAATTGTATTAAGATGATATACAATGTCAGTTTAATCAAAGCCAGCATTTTATTCTAATATTCTAATTTGAAATTAGTTATATCTATCTTTCAGCTAAGAACTTACATTATTTGATATGTTTTTTTTTTAAAATAAATTTCTGTATTCAGAAAATAAATTAAACATGACATTAATAAAGATTGGAGTCACTAATAACAAGATGATTGGCATGGTGGTAGTACATATGACTTTCAATCTTATGACAGAATTTAATTCTGAGCATATGTGAAGCTTATGATTGTCTCAAGTTACACCCAATATTAGGATTTTCTTTCTGATCCATAGTTAATCTACTTGTCTAGAAAGTAAAAGGACCCAAATTGATCTAGTTGTGCAGATGAATGTTGACGTGCTAATTGTAAAAATGCAAAACATAATTGTAATATAGATAACCTTGAGTACTATTGAGGGAAAGGGTCAAACTTTTCCAGGCCCTTGATTACCTCTGATTCATAATGACAAAGTTAGATGAAGTTAATTTGTAGGTTGTGCTTTCTTTCAAAAGTAAAACTTAATATAGAACAGTTACATTTAGCATATTTAAGAATTGATAATCTCCAAGACTTGGTTGACATCTTTACTACTAGATAGTCATATTTGCCAATCATCACTTCAAGAAGTTTTTCCATGTTATAGGGAAGCTTGTGCAATAAAAAAGTTATTGCCTTGGACAGATCAAAATATTTAATCCTTAGCATATTATAATTTCTTAAGCTATGTGTGTCGATTTGAAGATAACATAGATTATAAAAGGAAGTTGATGATTGGGTAAGTGTGGAGATTCTATTTTTTAAAAACATAAAATTAAGCAAAATTTATTTTATATTATGAATTTTATAACTTTATGTTTAATGCTTTAAAAATGATAAGTTGATTCTGTGATTGCTTTTCTGTTTGTTTTGAAGCAAGTATATATTAATAACTCTAAATTATGTAATTAGTTAATTCTAATGAGTAATAATTTATTTTTGTAACAAATAACTTCATTTAATTTTCATAGGTGAAGTAGATCAGATGTTAAATAAAGAGAATACTATTCTTAGTAATATTGTCTCCGAAGAATTAGATCCACTGTAAGTTCTATTGATACTTTTTATTGTAGTTTTATTACATACATTATTTTCATTAATAACAAATAAATTCTATAAATATATATAACTGTGTTAAAAATATTGCTAATAATATACTCTAGTATTGTTTTTTTTTTTTTAATTCAAATGCAAAACTTTATTATTATTATTTTTTTTGTTAAGTTGTAAATATTAAGATACAATGATGATTAGTACTTGATGTGTTATTTTACTGTTATAAAACATGTATGTTTAAGTGCTTTGAAAAAAATTATATAATACCATCTTAATCTTCATTAATGTTGTAAGAAAAAGTTTTTCAATATAATTGTATAAGACATTAATTATATAATTTTAAGAATAGGTATATGCATAATAAAACATCAAAAATTTTAGTTCTCAGTAGTATAATTAGGATTTTTCATTTACAGTTAAATAAACTCTGCAATTTAATCAAACAATAAATAATTACATTGACATTTGAATTCATTTTTACTCACATTTTATTTATTTCAAAGCAAAATTTATATTATATATTGAAAATTGTGAGTATTCAATATTTTCCAAAATTTTAAACATAAGTACTTTACAAAGTGATCGCATGATTAGATAATCTGAATTATAATGTAAATATAAAAGTATATGTATAAACTATCATAACTTTAGATATTTTATATATATTCATAATGTATACATAATTTAAATTTAAGCAAAAAAAAAATCTAATTATTTATTCCATTAGTCAATCATTCAAAATGTAACACAGTAGGAATTTTCTCCACACAATTACAAGCCATAATAATCATTGGATGCTAGTGTCTGTTCATTCAATATCCCCAGATTAGATTCTAACTTGTGGCTTTCATCAGTAGGGAGCCTTTGATCTAAGAACATTGTACCAAGATTTTTGGATCTAAGGTAACCCTCCTGAGGCCATGTTTTTAATCCAAGCTAATTTGTTTGTATAGTTATACAGATCTGAACCCAGTTCAGTATCTATATATTTTGTGTCTGGTTTTTAAATAACCATAGTTATTACCATTCTTTGGCTATGATTTAACATTAAACCACTATAATATTACATGACTACCATTTCTTACGCTTAAATAATGTGTTAACACAATAGCAATTTTTTTCATACAATATTGTCATTCAGTGCAAGCTATAATGATCAATGGATGCTATCAGTGCATCAAAATTTTTATCTAGTGCCTACTCATCCAATAGTGTCATAATGTTATTATGTTTTCATTCGAAATATATAAAATGTTTCAAGATGACCTTTGATAAAAATTTCAGGAAAAAAATTTCAAATATTTTAAGAGTTTTTAAACTTTGTAGTTTTAATAATTTAACTACATTTTCTATTATTTTTATTTTTTTATAATGGATAGAGTTAGGCATTTTAAGGACGTAATTGTATTATCTCATTACAATTTTATATTGGTATATATTTTTTTTCTAATTCTACAATAAATTATAGCAAGTGGATGATAAGCAATGGCTAATAACTATTAATAATAATTATGTGACATAGTACCTTATTGCATAGTTATCTAACCACCCCCCTTGAAAATGGGATTTAATATGCATATTCTCATTTAATTTAATTGAAACCATGATCAAACTCCAAGTTATTAACAAAGATGTCATTAAATTTCATTTATTGTTCACTAAATAATTTAATATTACATATTATTTCAATCTACAGCAACTTAGAATTTGAAAAACCTTCAAATACAGTATTTACTTTTGATAAAAAAAGTTTTAAAGAGATAGTGAGGGGATGTGGGGGGGGGGGATAAATCTTGCTGCAAAATTATATTTTATTTTTAAAATCATCTTGATTTATGTAAATAATTTTAGTATTTTATGTGAAATTTATATTTCAGAAATTATATAATATAGCTTATTTGTAAAATTGAAATAGAAGAAAACTAAAGCTTATTCAATATAATACTAAAATCTTGAGATCTAAAAGTGTTTATCACACATTCTATGCTCCAGTGTTATTAAAATTTGAAATAATTAATTTTTTGTTATGTTGGATTAAATCATAAAAATAATGTAAAATAATAGCATGTAATTATTTTTTTAACAATAAAAGAAATAAATCACATAGATTTTCCTATTTATTAATAAATCAAATGGATTAAGTGTTACATATAGAATGCCTAGGTCTTCTATCTAAAAATACTGTTTCATTTTTGTTTCACATTTTTTATAATAAACAAAAAGAATGTGTATTTTATATTTCATCTATTTTTTTTTCTTTCTATTAAAGTTTTTCAATTATATATTTTTAAATTTTTTATGGCAAAGCCAAAAATGAAAATAAAAATATTACAATTTGATTATGTTATTCTTATCAAGCAACTAAATAAAAACTAACAATGCAAACAAATTCATGTTATAGAGTAATAGTATTTAATCCAAAGTGAAATACTGATTTTAGCTTATGCTCTAGTTTTAGATGAGATAGATCAGATATTAATAATTTATATATGTGAAAGCTTAAAGTTTTATTTTTACAAATAAATAAATGTCTCCCATAAAAAGTTATATATAATAATTAGGAAATTTTCATGGTTTCTCAGGTGTAAATATTCAAAATTTTATTGAGAATTTCTGTCTATTTTTTTAAGATAGAGTTCAACTATGATGTAACCAAATGTCTAACTGATTAAATACTAGGAATGCACATTCAAACACATTAGACATAAACAAAAAGTGAGATTCCATTTTTGATAGATTATGCACTGTTTTCATTTTCTGTACTGATAATCTTTTTTTCTTTTTCTTTCTATTTTTTTTTTTATTCCCTCATTTTTTAGTTGTTTTTGTTTACTTTGTCAGTTTAGTCACTTAAGTTGTTATAAGATCCAATTGCTATGAGTTTCTCATCTCATCACTTATCTCCGTATAATTTTTGAAAATGGAATTGTGTATTTGTGAAACAGAATTTTCATACTTTAATTCTAAGCATAACTATGTTGATTCCATTTTTTCTCCCTCTTTTTTATATACAAGTATGTACGAATCTATAAAGTATGCAAAGATTCTAGATTCAGAAATATAGAAGTTCTTTATTAATCTGAAAAAAGCCAGTTCTGCCAATAATGATTTAGTAATTAGATTTAAGATAGGACTTTTATTTGTAACTATAATTATTTGCTTAATTAAGAAGTTGTATTTGCGTATAATTCTGCATCTTCTTTCATATGTAAAAGAACTCATAAAAGATGTTTTACCATTTCCCTCTTCCACAAAATATGACCAGATTGTCATGTCTGGGTGGATTGATTATTTAAGGGATAAAAATATAAATGATATTAATAAAAGTAGAGGAAACAAAAAAGGAAATAATAATATATATTTCATCATTTATTAATAAGTAAACTGGAGTATACAAACTTTTCTTGATATGACTCTTCAAGAATTAATTATAAATTAGAGATTATAGTTATAGAGTTATCAACTTTAAAATTGGTTTATATGCTTATGTAAAGAAGAGAAGTTTTTTTGGTAGCTGTAATTTGTTTTTGTTTTTTTTTGAAGAAATATTTCTCTGAGTGAAAGAAGTCTGCATGATGTTAAATTTGCTAATTTAAAGGTAAACCCAATGATTTATTATAATTTGAACTTTTATTCATCTATTGAAATATGACACTTTTATTGCCAGTGATAAAACTGCATTAAATTCTTGTTTTAAGTCAATACCTTAGCACATATCTGGCTAACTCAGATTAACAATGTACTCTAGTTAATAATAGTTATGTACTATTTACCTACTATTTACTACTGTGCTGGTTATATGAAAGCAAAATTCTAAGCCTGCTTTTGATTTGAGCAAATTTGTAAGTTTCGCCTGGACCTGAATTTAAATCTCAAATTGAAAGTAATTATTGAGTCACCTGTTTTTACTATAAAAATTATAGCTATTAGCAATAATTTAATTTTATTCAACTTTGGAAGTGTTATTCATCTACCAGATGATATTGCAAATAAATTTGTTGTGCTTACAGATTTGTCTTCAGAGTGAAAAAATTGTGAATCCTTTGATGCTTTGATTTAATAGTTTGCTTTTGAAAATAATTGCAAGTTTTATATTTTCAGGAGTTAACTAGTAAAGTATAATTTTTAAATCATAACAATTTAACAAGTAAAAGTTAGTTAATATAACAGCATAAAAAAAACTATTTGCAGACCTCAAAAAAAAATATTTTTTTAGTTTTTTTCGAATTGTAAAGTTTAAAATTTGTATTTGCCTTCTAGTGATAAAATCTATTTCAATTTATTAATCAACTGACAGATGAAGGGAAAACATATTAAAGCAATTATGGAATATGTGTATATATATATATGTACATATATATATTGTGCCATTACAATTTAGTCATTAGCTAAATTTGTAGTAATGTGCATGAAAGAAAATGTGGAACAAAAAAATCATCATCACATTTTTATATAGTAAAGGAAGCTGTAGGGCACCCAAGTTTAAACCCTACAAGATCAAGTTTTGAAAGCTTAAGACAGAAAGAGAGTGGGGCAACAGTTATGTTCTTTATTTGTTTGTGTGTTGATAAAAACTCAAAAAATAGTAGTACACACATTTAATAGTTAATTTTTTTTTTGTTAAAAAGTAGTTATAACTTGTTACACATATATAGGCAGTGTATGTGTAAGCCATTTAATTGTTTTATATTTCAGATATTAAACTTTCTTCAAAACTAACCTATATTTACTGGATTCTAATATTTTATTCTATTTCTATTTTTGTTTTTCTATGATTATAGTTTGGGATTTGAAGGTTAAGAATTTAATTTTAGATATTAAAACTATAAATTTCTAAAAAGCATTTAGATTATTAATGGGCCAGTTTTATAAATTAGTTGGATGATAAAGTGTGTGTGTACATCGCATACATAAATCTACATTTTTTTAATTACATATTGAAAAAAAAAAGGAAGAAAATCTGTTAAATTATCTTTTATTATTTTTTTATATAAAGATTGTTTTTCTGTTAAACTTAGACTGTGTGAGAAGTCTAGCTCTAAAAGTTTCCCATCAGCTTGATGAAAGAAAGAAGCTCAAACTTTAGGTGTTACATTTTGTGACAGAAAAAGGATTAAGACTATTTTTTCCTTCAAAACAAAAGTTTGTCTACAAATCATGATAGTGTGAAGTTTCATATTTTTCCTTAACTGACAGCTGAAAAAAAGATCGCACTATCCAGCTAAAAATGAGTTAGCTGAAAATAAGCTATAAATATACTTAAATGAGTTGGTCAAAAATAGAAAAAAATCAGATATAAAACCAGTCTGAAAGATCACTTGAAAAAGAGATTTTAAAAATATTGAAACTAAGAGACAAGCATTTGATTCATCAGATATCAATTTTAGAATCATTTTTTATTTTTAATATAAAGTTTTTTTTTGTGAAGATTAAAAACAGCATGGCAGGTTAAAATAAATATAAATCTCGTCTGGGAAAATCCCTGATTCATTCCAGAACTAGAATATCGTATAGAAAAAAAAAGTCTTGTCTGAAATTAAAATATTATACACCTGATGACTGATTAAGAAAAATTCGATATTTTAAGCAAAGAAACATTCACCTGCATTTGAAAGCTGAAGGAAAATGATCAATTGATTGATAAGTATTAAATCATCTAGTACAAATTAAATTATCTACTACAAATTGAATCCAGTGACTGAGTTTTAACCCAAGAAAAAGTATAAACCTGAAGACAACTGATATACTTCATCAATTAAAAGAATCATGCTAGAAGGAAGGGAAGAAAAGTTCCAGTGCCAATACGATTCCCATTAAAGCAAATAACCTCAGTAGAATCATCACCATCAAATAATTATACACTTAAACAGACGGTTCCAAAGAAACACAAAAATTGTTGCTGCCAAAGTAGACATTAAACAAGATAAATTTGAATCATTGGAAGTCGCTACCAAAGAATAGAACTGGTAATATGAATTTTTTTATATATATTTTCTTTATGATATCAGAGACTTAGTAAAACTTTAGCAATAAAGTTGTATATTTTCGTTTGTTATCTCAGAACTTTTAAAACAGCTAAGATCGATTGAAACCAAGGATTTCTTACTAGTGATAACCATAAGCTTCATTAATGATTTTATGTGTACTAAAATTATGATTGTCTATTAACTTAAAGTTATGAAATGTTATTAATATGTAAATTTTTTTTTGTATTATTTTGTTTTTAAATAATATTTTGGTTATAATGGGTTCAATACACCTACATAATTATATAAGAATACTTGTTGCATATATGTAATTGTGTGTGAATGTAAAATAATAGGCAGTATTAAAAATATTAGATTATTGTGTATTAAGTTAAAGTATAGCATTTCAGAGCTTAGAAGGGAGGGGGAGAAAAAGGTACTTTGAAACTTGTTTCTAAAAATCTTGCTTTTTCTGATTCTACTAACATTTTTTAACCATTTTACTTTACATGTTAGATTATAAAAGTATGTGTGCAAAAGAGAAAAGAAAAAAAAAAGAGTGTTTATTTATTTATTTTTTGAGATATTTTCTGGTGGAGTGAGAATCTTAGCAAATTTGACATCCAATTTAATATACATTATACCAGTTACAGGAAAGGGGGAAGAATTTAAAATTAATATTATGATTTTAAAACAGTCTATTATGATTATTGTTGTTATTGTTAATATCAATTTTCATGTAGACGTAGAATTTTTTATGTATACGTTAGAAATGCAGTAATAAATGTTAATTTGTTTTATTAAACAGAAGCGTATATATTTCATTAAGAGTATTTTTTTATTAGTTGTGATCATTCATCATCAAGGTGAATATTAGTTATTTAAGTTCCAATTAGATATACTAAGATTAGCCAGTAATTTTTAATTTCTGAAACTAAATTTTATGATTAGGCTTAGTCCTAAAGCTATGCTTGAGACCATTATCGTTATCATTGTCATCATCACATTTACTTAATGAGATAGATAAATGTTTAAAGGCCATAAATAAATAATGATTTCATGGTATTTAGTTGACATTTGTGAATAATTGTAATAACCACCATTCCATCATCTATATCATGCAAGGATGAGTGAATTGCCATCCTAAATTAATAATATAATCTGAGCTAGTAAAACTTATAAAAAAATATTGAAACACATTTATTATGTAAGATCTAGGAGATGATTACTGTCTGATAAACTTTATATACTCCACTTTAGTTTAAAGATGTTTTATGTTTACCTAAGTGTTATTGCATACAGTGATATGGGTTAAAAGCAAAACCCTCCATTTTTATTAGAAATAAAGTACCAAAAAAGGATTCAAACTCGGTACTTGTGAAAGGGTTATAAGATATAACTGTGCTGTCTAGGTTCAGATAATCTAGTGGTGCCCTGCTAGACCGTATTCACTTGTTATTTATTTAAATATGCACTTGACATCAAGCCAAGAGATGAAAGTGAATAAAATCTACCGTCTGTATACCTGAGAAGATATTTTATTGAGTTACCAGTGTACTCATCCATTTGATGTTATTTCCTGAGTTATAATAGTTTGTTCTTAATAATTGTTTATGGTTTCTACTTGATTATTGATGATACAATGCCTGCCTAACCAGGATTTGAAATAGGCCAGACACCTTAAATGACTAATCTCCAAGCATTATTGTTTCTAATTCTTGATATTATGATATCTTTAGAAATCTATTTATAGAAATATGTTTATTTAATCCAATGATATTTTAATATATTTGTTCCATGACTATTATAGCTACTATCCAGGTATAAAATGGTAATATTTATATTTGAATCTAATTCTTTTGATCTACCTTTATTTATGTTACAATGGATCTTTGATCTCCGTTTTTTTTTTTTTGTTACAATATATATATATGTATGTAATAAGAAAGCATTCTTACTGTGTTCTAAGTACAAAATTTTAAATAATTTATTAATAATAAAAATAGCTACAATATTGTATAAAAAGTATCTATATTCTTGTATCTGATTTCTATCCTACAAATGCCTGCTTGTCTTGGAATATTGCTGTGATTAATCATATCATCAACATAGCTCCCAGAGTTACTGACCATGTAAGCAGTTACATGTGAGTTATTAATAATATCATGATAAAGATACTACTATGAAAAATGATCCCAATATTAGATAATAAATCACATGTTATGTTTTTGATGTATTATAATTCAAATGCATGAAGCTAAAGTAATTATGGAAACTATAGCTTGCTTGCATTCTTGTTAGACATTTTGATTCATAGAGCAGTTTTTTAATTATTTTATTAATTTTCATATTAATAAATTTAATCTTAATATACAAATTAATGTATGCCATTATTGTATGGTCAGTTGCTTGAACAGTCAAATAATAGCCAAATGTCAAAATAGAATATAGAGCAGATTGATTATGTATCTTTTCCCATCATTTTATGAGAAAATTAATCCAACTTTTTTTTTTATATAGTCATAGGTCTTGTACTAACTTTCCAGAGTGTAGAAATTGATGGTACAAATATTGCTTATTACATCAAAGTGGCTATATTTATCACAAAAGTGGAAGGTATAAAAATTTATCAGTCATTAATGATGATTTAAATTTGATGAATTCTAAATAAAATCTCTCTCCTGAACATTGCTGAGATTTTATAATTAATTTATGAATGAAAATATTATCCACATATACACTTCTACATGACAAAAAGTATATTTTCATTTATTTGTAGATTGTCATTTCAAGCTGAAGATGGAGAACTTTTATCTCATTATGGTGGAGGCTCAGGTGGATATTTAGAACATGTTTTCAAGTATGCTGCTAAAGAAATTTTCAACCAAGAGGTCACAGAATTGAACTTCAAAGTTCTTAGGTGAGAAATTGTTTGATATCTTTATAGAATTATATATGCATTTTAAATTCTACATTTATATAATATTTCATTTTATATGTTTAATTTTCAAGCTTTAAATTGATCTATAATGTTTTTTTTTTATATATATAAAATAAATAATATTGATTAACTTTATATAAAACTGACAATAGGTAACATGTTTAAATAAAATTTATGTTCATCACCAAACTAGTTTTCATTCTTTATTAGGAATCTTCTCAAAATCTCTATTTCTAATTGTCACATAATATAAAATTTATCTATAGCAACTCCTAGTGATTATCATTAAAAATATAATATACTACTAATAAAATATGTATATAAATTAATAAATACATACAAACTTATTTTCTGGCTATTGTAGATAAATCATATTGCAGAGGTCATAATTAATTTTATGAAGTATGTCTATTTTATTTGTAATATTATCATTATTTTTAGAATTATCTATTTTTACATTCTACTTTTATATCATGTGACAACTTTTCTTTATTCAATTTTTTAAATAAATCCACAGAATAAGATTTTGAAAAGCATTTATCATCTTTATGTGGATATTTTTTTAATTATTTCTTTCATTATTCTTATCTTTATTATTTAAATTTATTTTAATAACTTCTCTTTTATTACTCTATATAAACATTCTCAACTTCTAATTGGATTTTTGTATTGGACTATTTCCCTCATCTAATGTGATTATTAAATGTCTTTAGAAAAATTTAACTTTTATTTAAATATTCCAAATTCATTCAACTGTTAATAATAGCATATCAAACAGGTTGACTATTTCCGTCATCTAATATGAGTATTGAAAGTTTTTAGAAAAATTAACTTCTATTTAAATATTCGACTAACCTGTTTACAGTTGAATGTATTTGGAATATTTAAATAAAAGTTATATTTTTCTAAGGAGATTCAATACTCATATTAGATGATGGAAATAGTCCAATATAAAAATACAACTAGAACATCATCATCATAAACCTTCAGGAAAACATTCTCAACTTCTAATTTTTATATATATCTGTCTGCATTTAATGTTAACTTATCATTTTTCTATTTGACATTTTTTAAAGCTGTTATTTCTTGATACCATGGTTGTGATCTCTCTTTATCTTTAAGATATTGTTTTATAAAGGTTCTTTCATTAATCTCTTATTTTTTTTTTAAAAAAAAAAAACATATCTAAATATGTTATTTCTCTTTCCTCCTTTGTCTTTATAAATCTAATATTATATTTATTATTATTTAATTCTTTAAATATACAGCTATAATTCTACTATTTCCCACTACAATTATAATGCACATTAAAAATTAAGAAATTGTAGAATATTCTACATATGTTGGTGATATAATTGTAGTGAGGAATAGTAGAATTATAATTAGTGTATTTAAAAAGTTAATTAATAATAAATAAAGTATTTATAAAACAATATCTTAAATATAAAGAAGGAAGAGGAATAATTAATCCAAATTTATGCCAACTATAGTTTCAGAACAGAAGCATTTATACAGAAATAGGTAATAAAAGAAAATATATTAAAAGAATTTTAAATAATAAAGATAAGGATAATGAAAGACATAACAAAAAAAAAATTGTATATAAAGATAAGAAATGCTTTTCAATATCTTATTCTGTGGATTTATATAAAAAATTGAATAAAGAAAAGTTACCAAGTGATATAAAAGTAGGATGGAAAAGTAGCAGCTCTTTAAGGAAATAGATAAGTAATTTTAAAAATAATAATAATATTAAAAATGAAATAGAGATAATTTATAAAATTAATTATGATCTTTGCAATATGATTATCTAGATTAATCATGAAAAAGTGAAAATGAAAGAGGTAAGGAACATGGAAAATCTATTAAGAAAAGTTATAAAATCCATAAAAAAGATGTTACTAAACATTATATAAAATTGATTTTATACAATATAAAATAGAAAATAATAAAGATTGCATTTATTTAATAATTTATATATATTTTATTTTTAATGATGATTACTAGAAGGAGTTGTTGTTGTTATTGTCATCATCATCAATTTCAATAATTATTTTTCCACTGCAGAATGAAAATCTCTCCTTATTTAATCTAGTTTCTTTGATATCTGGACACTCTTCTCCACATCACACTAATAAACTTTCTTATTTCATCCATCCATCTTCTTACAAGCAGTCCCTTTCGAAGTCTTTAATTCTTGGGATCGAGTTTAAGATTTCAATTGTTCATCTATTATCATCTTTTCTAGAAATATGTCCAACCCAGTTCTACTTTAACCTTTTAATTCTTTCAATGTTCTCAATAATATCTATGTATTCTGTCACCCACAAACTCATTCCATAAATAAGAACTGATTAAACACATTTAATCTCCAAACACGTAGACATATTTCCTTTTAATACTAAGTTATTTCTGCCAAAAGCACTTTATTCAGATTTTATTTTGTGATTAATTTCATTAAATTATCTTTCTATATATGTTTTAATAATCTGACTTATATATTTGTAAGTTAGATCACTAAACATCACATCACCATTCTTATGCTAGCACATAATTGTTATTAAACAGGAAAAACTCTCCATACAGTATTGCCACCCTGATGCCAGAAGGCTTGTGCATAAAATCCCCATCTAGTGCCTACTCATCCAATATCCCCAGACTAGTTTCTGGCTTGTGGCCTTCTTTTGGCATCCATTGATTACTCTGGTTGGCACAGGTTGGCACTACTGTATGAAGAGTTTTGCCTGTTTATATTTGTAAGTATTAACTTTTTTTAAATTCATCATCATTTTCTTCTTTTGAGAAAATCTATTGAACATTATTTTATTTTAGATTTTTTAGCATTTATCTTTAGTCCTATTTTCTTATTTTCATTGTAACATTCCTGAAACTTTTAAACATTACTTGCAAAAACAACCATTTCATCTGCAAAATCTAGATGACTTAAATAATTTCTATCTACTTTTATTCTCTTAGCTTCCCATATTAATTCACAAAATACTTCTTGTAAAACTGCTGTCAAATGTTTTAGAGATATGGAATTACTTTTTCATACACCCTTTTTAATGTTGATCTTTTTAGTATTACTATGTAATCTAATCATTGACATTGCATTTTGATAAATATTTCTTATAATATGATAATATCCTAAGTCTATATCTTGATTGTTTTTGATTATCTAAACCTTTAATCACTATAGAAACACTTATAAAATCGAGTGCTTTTAATTTTTATCGTAGAAAAAAAAAAAAAAATCAAGTGCTTTTTCATAATTTACAATCCAAAGCATTATAGGAACTTATATTTATTCATTCTTTGTATAACTTCTCTCAAAACTTGGATATGTTCTATTGTGCGAAAAACACTTTTAAATCTTTTTTGTTCTTTTGGTTGATTAAAATTTAAGTTCACTGTAGATGAGTTGTAATTATTTTGGTAATGCTTTTATATAGAACTGATAAAAGACTAATAAGTTGGTAATATATAATATCTTCTTTATCATCTTTTTTAAATATTAATATTAGTATTGCATTCTTACAATCATCAGATACATCTTTATAATTTAGATATTTGGTATACACCTTCAACAACAATTTTTATATTTTTTCACCTCCTTTTAGAATATCGATTATAATTTCATCAATACTTGGAGGTTTTTTCTTCTTCATAGCTTTAATTGCCTATCTCTCTTTTTCAGTTTAAATCTTGGATAATTCAAAAGATATAGTAGTTGTAGGGGATGCTTTTTTTAAATTTTTTATTGCTACATAATTCTTGATAGAAGTCTTCCACCATTCCATGATGTCATCTCTTTTTAGTAATAGCTTTATCTTACCAAGATGTTATTTTATACTTTTTGAAACTTTTATTCTCTCCTATAGCTTTCTTTGCTAATTTACAATTTCATTGTGTTGTATTGTTATTAACTATTTTTTAAACTATTTTACAAAACTTTAAATATTCAGTTCTTTTTTGTGAATCATTTTTATTAATTTTCATGTTTCTTTTTTCTTCATTCATTGCCTTGTATCAGTAGAACATTTACTGATAAATTGCTATTTCTCTGTACTAGCTATTTTTGTAGTGGTTCTTAATAGTGTATCAGTTTCTTTTTATTGATTTCATTCAAATTTGAACAATCTTCAAAATCTGTTAATATTTAAAAATTATTTGCTAGTTTTATATTAAATTTATTGGAATGTTTGTGAAGATTAGGAATATCCATTGTGAATAATGTTTTTCTTTTGTGTCTCTAGTTTTGCATTAACACATAACTTTCATCTCATTAATCAATGGTCACTTCCTATTTTGAATTTATTAAGAACATTATTATCTTAAAGTACATATTTTCTGCCAGTTAAAATATAATCCATTTCTACTATACCCCCTTTCTATTTTTGTTTACCATTTTTATTAAAGAAAGAAGAATTCATAATATGTAATCTGATTTTATCTGTAAACTCCACAAGACTATGTTCTTCCATTATTATCGTCCTAACCAAATTTACCCATAGCACTTTCGTATTTCATTTGTTTACCAGTTCTAGCATTAATGTCTTCCATGACCCCATGACAATTTTAAGAAGTTATTTGGTCTAATCAAAAGTTTTTTGTATTGCCATGTAAAAATCCTTTCTTTTTCATTATAATGAGAACTTGTGAGGATATAAATCTGGATTATATTTCCTATTAAATTGAATAACTAATCTTATCTTTTTATCTGATTCACCATCAATCTCCACAATAATGTTATTCCTCTTTTTATTTGTAATAAATCCCATTCTACTTATGCTTCCAACCTTTGTATCTTTGCATTAAAACATTTGTCAACTTTTTAAATCGTGTGTCTCTATTATTTTCTAATTTCATAAAAAATCCAAGAATATTCCATTTAATATTAGACCATTCTTCTAATTCATGCAATCTTCCTTCACTTGAAAGTGATTTTGTATATACCTAAATAAAAGGTCATCATATAGTAGTTTGGCACAGAGCATCTTCTGCTTTTGGCTGCCAACCACTGCCTTGACTAGTGATTTTACAGTCTCCTAGGAATAACGATCATAATTTAGATTGTTTGTCATGATTGTAAATATATATTTTAAAAAGAAAAATCATTTACACACCCATTCATTCTACCTTAAAGACAAGTAAACTGATATGTAATCAAAAACTATCTGACAGCCGAGAAGAAAGAACATGGTGTCTTTATCTCAAACTGAGCCAATAAATTTACCATGGTCACTGATGCATATTGATGAGCAGTCCATTTATATTCATGTACTATATGAATAATCATTTAATGATAACAGTTGCAAATACAAAAATGTATGGAATTGACATTAGGAATTTTTCGTGATTAGTTCCTTTAAGGCTTCAAAGAGGAATCAAAAGGTTTTCTTTCAGTTAAAAGCGAACATGGTTTCTGAAACCAAAGAGTTGTTATAAAATAATTTATATTATAATAATTTGAAGTAAACATCTTTAAAAGATTTCTATAATAATTGGTGATGCAAATAAATTTTATTTTAACAGAAATAAAAATGGTCACTGTTAAATATTAAAAAATATATAATAACTGTATTAAATATATGTAAAAATTAAATAATGAATTCCATTTAAATAATTAATCTGTTCTATTGAGAATTTTTTTTAGTTGATTGAATTATTAAGCAAATATAATACTGCCATAATACTAAAACATATTAAAAGAATTCAGGTTAAACAGGCAAGTGGTACATTATTTCTCACACCAGTATTAAAACTTACTGTAATAGTGAAAAATATTAAGTATGAAAGTTACCAAATATTGTAGTGCTCAAATATATTGTACACCAAATGTATCTCACATAAAACAAACTGTTGTCTTCATATATATTAAAAATGATTACAATTAAAAAACAACTGGAAATAAAAAAAATCGTTTAATTAACTTTTAGAAGCACAAGATATAACTGATCAAGAATTATCAAATTTATTATTAAATTTTTTATAATCATCATACATAAATATTATGAACTATAGAGAACAATGCTATGACCAAAACACCAACATGAAATTGACCTTTTAAGGGAGTATAAGACAGAATAAGAAAAGTGAAACAAAATATATCTTATGTACTTTGTCTTGCTCAGGGGTGGCCAGACTTTTAGATGTTGGGGATGACTTTTTTGGTGAAAGTGTATATCTGAGGGTGACTACATTTTTTTCAGGGCTTCAAACCAGAAACCAGAAAAAAAAATGTTATTTTTGCCAGCACGAAAAACAGAATGGAAAAAAATACTGGTTCAAAGTCCTGGTTTTTTAAGAATGTACTTACAAATTGGTGGGTTTTTTTTTTTATAAGGGGTTTTTAGATACTTTTTTAAAAGATACTCACGAACTAATGATTTTTTTTTCTATAAGATATGAATTGTCAAGGACATTTTATTATGACTGCTATTAAATTACCTCAGCTTCCTCTAGTATTACAATTTCTCCATGTTGCTTTATAAAATATTTATTGAAATACAATTATTAAATTAACTATAAATAATTATTTTCCACAGCTGGTCCTGAATTTTAAAAAAAATTCTAGAAAATATACAAAATTAAAATTAATCAATCAATATTTTTATCAAAATATAACAAATCCTGAATTTATTTTTTGATTTTATAAAATTTTTGTTTTTTTATATTTTTGATTCACTTGTATAATTAATAAGTAAATATGAATATGGAAATTTAAAAGACATTCCCTCCTCCTAGCATGGTGTCAAAAATTTGCTAGAAAGAAAAAAAAATACATAACAACAATAAAAATAATATTTTACAAAAGTTCTCTATTTCTGTGCCTTGGAAAATCCCCACATTTGCTCTGCTAACAGTCTTTACAATAATTAGACAAAGTTTGTTTTTTGCTTTGACATCTATTTTCTTTCTTAGATAGGAAAAAGTCCTGTTTTCTTTTTAAACTTCTTGAGAATTATTTGCTAGCTTTTTTGTTTTAAAATCAGTTCATAAAAGTCATTGTTTCTTCAGAACAAAATATTTTCATTTCTCTGGAAAATGTCGATGAAATATTTCTATGAATTTTAGTTCTAGCATTACACAAAAATAATTTAATTCTTTTCAGCTGCTTCCAACCTGGTTTTTATTTTTGAGATCAACAATAACAACAGGTGTTATTTTAAATTTAACTATTTTTAAATGAGAATAATTTTGAATTTTTACTTTTTTATATTTTTTATATTCAAATCAGCCCTGAATTTATCACTATAATATGTCAATGTTCATGTCAGCCCCCCAGTCCACTGGTCAACTGTGGTCAATGTCTTGACCACCCCTGGTCTAGCTCATAATTTTAATTTATTTCTTTATGATGCAGCATCTAGCGCTATAAAATAAATTTCAGAATTATACAAAGACTGTTTACTTTCTTTGCAGATTCAACTTTTAAACCATTAATTACCATCAGATGAAATTGTGAATCAATTCAGTGACAGCTTTGTTTTCACATAAAAGAAATTACATCTGATTTGCATAAATTTATTAATACATTTAATTGTTTGTTTCCAAAGCAAATAGTCTGTTAGAATATATATATAAAATTTCTTTTGTTATTTCACTTTTAGTTTAATCTAATGTTTTAAGTGTTCTAATGAATAAAGATATAATATTAGAGTCCACTTTATCATTTATTAAATCAGTACAAAATCTACTCAAAAATATAAGAAATAGTGAATTTAAGAAATTAAGAGGCTGAAAAAATTGTTCAAAGACTACATGGAATTGTCAGGTTTCCTATCTTCGCTTCTGTAAAGAAAAATATTTTTTAGATGAGATAGATATTGATGAAACTTTGGATGGCTCCATGAAAAATTATAAGATTTTGAAGTTTTCTTCTTTTATAGACTCTTTGATTTGTTAAATAGATGAAAGATTTAACTTGTTTCAGAAATTTTAGAAAACTATAAAATATTTCATTATTTGGTTGGAGAACCTAGCTCTCCTCAACTCCTAAAAGAATATGTGACATGAATTTTGTTAAAAATATTTGGATGTTTTTATTGAAGACAAAGAATTTATGAACAATCTTTTTAATAAGAGATATAATAGAAGAGAAATTAAATTATTCTATCTGCTTAAATTTATAATAGAAAATAATTATAATAAAATATTTTCAAACATTTACATTGCACTTAGAATTTATTTAACACTTCCAGTAACTATGGCCATTGCAGAACGTTCATTTAGTAAATTAATCAAAACATTTCTCAAGAGAGATTTAATTATTTAGCAATATTATCTATAGAAAGTAGAGAAGCTGAAATAATAGATTTTGAAGACATAATTGAGAAATGGATTATTCAAGTTTCAATTTTTGAAGCTAATAAAATTTTTATAAAATAACAAAAAAAAAAAAACCATTTCAGTTGCTGTTGTTAAGCTATTTTCTATTACGAGCAATAAAAACTACAAAAAATTAATTTTCAGCTACAAACTCATTAATTCATTATGTATTGTATTTAATATTAATTCTAATTATTGAATCACAGAATAAGTTTATAACTTATTTGTTTTAATTTATTACAGTTTTACATTATTTATGTTGTAAATACATAATTCAAACATTACTTATTCAATGTAAAAAATTTTTCAATAAAATTTCAATTTTTATAGGGATCGCCAAAACCATTTTTGCATTCAGATTCCCAAATATAGATGATCGCCTCTGCCTTTAAGATAGTGATATTGATGGATTTAATAAGATTATGATATTGTTTTTCAGATCCACATCACTTTCAATGTATCAAAAAAAATGTAGAAAATGATCACAATCAATAGATTTCTGTATTTTCTTTACATTTTAATCTATAAAATGTTTATCTGCCTTTTAATTTTTTTATTAGTTAAGTTTACATTCAGTTTATTATTCTAGGAAGCAAAAATGATACTTTTTTTTTTTAATTATATCATTAATAATAGAATCATTATCAGGGAACCAGTCATGATTGTTTTTTTAAAGAATCCAAGAAATGGATTTGCTTATACAAATACACATTCCTTAAGAGAATTTCACACCTCAGTAATATGATAATTATACATATCTATATATTGCTTATAACACTTCTTTCATATTCACTTCAATGCAAAACATTTTTCTTAAAAACTTCTTTATTTTTTTACAGTTTCATCTGTCCAGTAGTCTTCATCAGAACTACAATAAAGAGAAGAATAAGAGAATAATATGATAATCCTGAGTATCCAAATTAACAAATTTACTTTTTAATAGTTGTTGACATGTAGAATGAATAGATGCTTCTAAAGAATAAATATTAAGTCAAGTTTAATGTGAATATAATTGAAATAAGATCTACTTTGTGGTGCACCCATTATTTTAATCTTGAATTGTATTAGTCTTTAATCTGTCCAGCAATATAGTGCTCATTGCATACAAACTTTACTTACTTTCAGACTTGTGATTGTGTTGTAATTTATTAATGATTATTGTTCTAGGCTGAATAATTTTTACCTATCAAAATGTTAGTGATAGTCAATTCATGTGTTGTGCAACGATTCAATGGCATCATACCATTTGAGTTTACAGCACTGATATGATTATTTCAAAAAAAAATTTCCAAGGTGCATTATAGTTTGCAATGAAAAATTTTTGATCTTTTTATGAAATTGCTATACTAATGCTATCCAACCAATAATGAATTCTCTGAATCTAATATTGGAACATATGCACTAATAAAATGAGCTCATTGTACAAATCAAGTTTTAACATCATTAGACTTTACAACAAATCCAACTCATTGCATCATCTTTCACTTGATGATCTACTCTTTAAACTTATATTTGTTTTATTAAACTTCCTTTCTCTGGAAGAAGTCATTAAGAGCAGCTACATCATTCTTGAATTTAGATAGCTTCTTTCATTCGATTCTTGAAGAGTTTGCATTAAAGAAATTTCACACATTCCAATTATCTACCATAGAAAAACATTATAATACTTATCTTCATAATTACCATTTCTTTCTGTATTTTTATTATTACTCATGATATTAAGATTACATCTAATCACTTTAATGAGTAATCTATCAGGAATGACACCCTAGCCAGACTTTTTAAGAAAGGTCATTTTTAGACCCTTTCTTTTAGATTTGTTCCATTGCTTTGACAGGCAGGAAATCTCTAATAGAGCTGCTTAAATTTGCTTTCTTTGCTGAATTGAAATTTAATATTCAAGTTTCAATCCAACTCATTAGTGATTGTACTGCCTTAGACAAAAATTACAGCTAAGACTTCAATATTTATTTATATAGGGGTTTTAAATTTTTTTTCTAATAATATTCCACCATCTTATTTATAATTCATGACTCATTGTTATGTTTGAATCAGCCTAATGAAAATTGAAAAATGCCTTGCTAATGATACTCGTTAGAGTTATTAGACGTTAGCATGGTTTGAATTGTGAAAGTGAGCCGTTTTTGTAAATTTATATAAATAGTACAATTAGAATAACCCTTTGCTATTATTAAATGTAATAAAATGCATGCATACATACATGTTAACAATTATATATATATATAATACAAATAAAATGTATATATATATATGATTTTAAATAAATTAATAAACATTAATTTTAAAGTAATCTTTTAAAATCTGAGTTTTATACATTGTCAGGAATCAGGATTTTAAAGAAATTACATTACAAGTCAATGGAGAAGATGTTCTAAAATTTGCTTTGGCATATGGTTTTCGAAATATTCAAAATTTAGTTCAGAAGCTTAAGAGAGGGAAAAGTCCATATCACTTTGTTGAAGTTATGGCATGTCCATCAGGTTAGTAGAATTTCAAAAAATGGTGTATATGTTATCAAATCTTTTTTTTTTTGTCATTATTATTATTACTATTATTATTAATTTGCTTTTCATTTTCATATAGAATATTCTGCCTTACTTTTAAACAATTTTCTATCAGCAGCAACACCAACCACACACAAATAAATATGGCTATTCCAATTGCAAGAGAAAATAAGAGAGAACAAATTATAGTAATTCATTAGAGATGGGTTTTGCAATAACTATATTAATCTCAGAAACATAATACATCCACATATAGAACATGTTAGCCCATTATTCTGTTTCTTTAATGTTTTGAAATGTTACCTTTTCATTTCTTCTACAGAAAATTTTTCTTTTTAAAATATTTATTCACTTTGTCTAATTGTATCTTTCCTATTTATTCTGTCTTTGGCTATCTCTTCCCAATGAATGCAGTTTATATTATACATTTTTAGAGTGATTTGAGGTAATTTAATAACTTAAATATGATCTATCTCTTCCATTAAAACCGTACTCAAGTTTTATCATAAAATATTCTTTTTGTAAATATTGTTTGTTTCATGTATAAAATCCAATGAAGATGTGATTTTACAATACTGGATTGTGATTGTATACTATCACATATTGATTAAACTTTTTTAATATCTTCAGATTATGTTGATAGATTATCTTTCTTTCCTTTCCATGCAGATATTAGGCAAAATAATAGCTCTCTGTATAGCTAATTTAGTTGCAGTAGTTTTTCCAGTATGTTGAAATATTCTACTTTTTAATACATTAAAATTGCAGCAAAACAATATAATCTAAACTACACTTCAAGATTCAAGTCCATTTTTCTACTTAAAAAGATTACCAAGATATTTAAATTGATTCATATTCTCAAACTGATAACCATCAAAACCAAAAGTTGCCAAAGATTTTTCCCCCCATCATTAGGTTGAGTGTAGTAATAACACTTCATCTCATTCCATCATATAGAAGATGCCATAATGTAAATAAATTTTTGTGGGCAAACAATTAATTTTAAACAATACTATAAATCTCTCCTATTAATCAAATCAAATGCCTTGACCAAATCAATAAAAGCAATATTAAATCATTCATTTGTTTTCAACATTTTTCTTGCATTTTCTTGGCAACAATAATCATATCTATAGTCCTTTTGATTTCTTAAAAGGACATTGATTCTCTAATAACCATTTATCTATATCCGGAAAAAATCTATTCAACAAAATTTTTAAAAGTATTTTTGCTGTAGAGGATAATAATGATTTCCATGATAATTGCCATAATTTTGCCTATTCTCTTTGTTTTGAAAAATTTGGAACATTTAAAGCATTCTTAATGGGTGTAGGTATTCCTTAAAAAATTCCAATATTTTTGAAGCTAATATATCATCACCATATTTTAAAACTTCTCTAGGTATTTCATCAGGACTGCAACCTTTTCGTTTTTAAGATTGTTTTACATTCATTATAAAAAAATGTATCTACAACTGGTTCATCATGTCAGCATCAAACATGATTTTATATAATCATAATTGAGCATAATATTAATATCATTTACTTTCTTTATTACTTTTATGGTACTATAAAAAAAATAAAGTCATAATTGAGCAATTGTAGTCGTAATATAATAAAAATTATATGTAATAAAATATAATATAATAAAAAACATTATTTCGCAGAATGGGAGTTTTAAAAAAATGCATGAGTGATTTAGAAATACAATGATTATTGCCAATATTATTATCTTAAATATATAGATAATTAACTTAATGCATTTTCTATAGTTTCAGTATGACATCATTATGTTTTAAATTTAAAATAACATGCTGTGTTTATAGTTTAAAAGTAGAATTAAGTTAACATAAATGAACAAAATATAAATATCTTATTTGAAAATACAATTTTATATGGTATACAGCCATTAAAATTTATGATAGGAAATATGCCAGTAATTATCTGAAAATAAAATGTTTCAATGAAAATTGTAAAAATAAAAGCATAATATATAAAATATTATCACTAGTTTATACAAATAACACAAATTTTTAATATCACTACGAGATGAAAAATTAAAAAAAAAAAAACCTTTTTTCAGTTATAAAGCATTGAAAGATTATATCAACTCATTCCATATATGTATTACTGTTATTGTTTGAAATAATACTATAGCCTAATTAATATCCTTGTTGAACACAAAATTGATTATCATTTTATTTTTGTATTGTTAATGAAACATGAAAGATGATCTTTGTTAGTTATTTGAAAAGACATACTCTAAATAGGTATAAAGAAATTTCTGCACAAAATTTCAAAAAAAACTTCCAAATCTAAGCAGTTTTTGTACTTGAAATGGATATGTACAATCCTCCAAATCTTAAGAGTTTAGACTTAGATTGTTATATATATATATAAACAAGTTTTATATACATAAAACCTGCTATCGCTTGTATTAATGATCAATAGATGGAGCTTTACCAAGACTCCAAAACAAGCATATTCTGTTTACATAAATGTCAGAGTCAATATTCACTGTCTCTTTCATTTTGCTCCACCCTCAGATCAGCTGATTTCAAGCTGATTTGCTCTCATCAGTGAAGTGATGTTTTTTTTTTTCATAAATGTACCTTTAAAGTTTTCTTGCAATGATATAGATTGCAGAAGCTTTGACTATGTGGAGAAACTGAACTGATATCAGAGCCATATAGCTATCTGTTTTGATAGGCTGAGTTTGAAGACATTAATGTGTCTAAAAAATTCACGCTTGCAAACTGATAAAAACATTTTGCATAAATGCTTGGAGTTAGTGTTTATGTCTAGTTTCTAACTCCTATCCTTTCACTGATGAGAGCAAATCAGCTGATCTGAGGGTGGGCCAAAATGTAAGAGACAGTGAGTATTGACTCTGACGTTTATGTAAACAGAATACACTTGTTTTGGAGGTCTTGGCAAAGCTCCATCTATTGATCATTAATACAAGCGATAGCAGGTTTTACGTATATAAAACTTGTTTTTCTTTTTCATAAATGTACCTTTAAAGTTTTTTTGCAATGATATAGATTGCAGAAGCTTTGACTATGTGGAGAAACTGAACTGATATCAGACCCATATAGCTATCTGGTTCGATAGGCTGAGTTTGAAGACATTAACGTGTCTAAAAATTCATGCTTGCAAACTGATAGAAACGTTTTGCTTAAACGCTTGAAGTTAGTGTTTAGGTCTAGTTTCTAACTCTTATCCTTCACTGATGAGAGCAAATCAGATTGAAATCAGCTGATCTGAGGGTGGAGCAAAATGAAAGAGAGTGAATATTGACTCTGACGTTTATGTAAACAGAATACATTTGTTTTGGAGGTCTTGGTAAAGCTCCATCTATTGATCATATATATATAAATAGTTGTATAGGAAAATGCTGAAGAGGTCATGTGCAATTTAAGTATTAACGTAACAGATTGAGTGCAAAATCTCATTAAATTGATCTTACTGAATTTATTTATTTTTCTGCACCATGAATTGATCCAGAAGTTTTTAACTCTTGAATACACTATGCATTTTCAACTAAACAATTTTTGATAGCAAAATATATCTCAAAGTAGTGACAAAGGGAATGTGCCTATTTAAATATTTGTAAGACATTAATGTACTGCAAAAAAGTGCTGTAGAAAATAGTGTAAAATATTTTACTGTTATTTTACAAGTTGTATAGATTAATGATAAACCATTTCATTTCAACTTTGCTTCACAGATTAAATTACATCTGCAGAAAATAGGAACATCAGATCACTATTTATATTGCTGAGTCATCTATTGCAAGCCTGAATAATCATTATGTAATATATGGTAGTGTTATATCTAAACTACTGACTAATTTAATTATTGGCTGCTCTTCAGTAAACATAGACAATAGTTTGTAGCAGTATCATGTGGCATCCACTTACCAATCACTACTTACATTTGGCAGATGTGATAACTAATGCTTTTATTTCAAATATTGAAAAAAAACTGAGAATTGTTTGGTATTGAACTTTGAGATTAATGTTTACTAAATCTAGAAACTTCAACTATTATGTTTTATATAGAACTCACAAAATAAGCTCTTAACAAGCTTATTAAATTAAGTCATGTGACATCTGACTTGATTTTTTTGTAACTATTATGTTTATATGAATATAATGATTAAATATCCTACTAAGAGAAATTCACAATGTTTCTGATTTATAATTCATAATTTTGTATCTATTAATTTTAGTGAAAAAGTTAAGACTTATCTCTCTTATTATTTATATATTTTTTTGTAATAGACTTTCAATCATTAGATGAGTAAATATATTATAATGTGGACAAAAGTAATCTTCACCCAGTGGGAAATGTTTATAATGCTATTTGATTGTGAATATTTTTGAGCTTTAAAACCAACCAGTTTATAGTCACAGTATTTAAATAGAATATCATTTCTGATTGGAATCTCTTTCTCACCTCATGAGTTTTTTTTTAAATATATATAGTGAGATCCCCTAGTTCAGTAGTTTACAAGATTATGAAATGCAAATTAGGATTGCTGGTGATTATTATGGTGAGCTATGTACTTGTCTTTATAAATTTTTAGATTTAAATGATGGAAATTCAACAAGAATTTTGTGTGTATTTTATAAATAATTTTCTAGCTATGATGTAATGAAGCAAAACATCAATTAAAAATAGGCATTGCAAACTGAAATTACATTATCTAGTAAATTATATTACAACTGAAAATTATTATAAAAATACAGAATATTCTCAATAAAATTTTTAGTATTTAAATTTATATATATTAAGATCATTTTAAAATAGTGTCAGAACTTTTGGTCCATTTTGTATTATGAGCACTGAAATGAAAAATTGCAATAAAGCCTAATAGTTTGATATTTCAAATTATTAAAATTGTTCTGAAATCTATAAGGTAATTTGACAATCATCCATAACAAAAATAATTTTATAAAAAATATAAAGCTTGTTATAAACAAGCAATTAGTAAGAATTTTGACGCAAATTGATTGTTTATATTAATTACAAATTGATAATATGAATGATCGTAAAGTGTGAAATTTAAATATTTATTTGCAAATTAAGAATAAGAAGTGATTGTAAATGTGTAGGTCAAGATTACAAATTTGGACTATAATTCATAAAATTTCTATTAATTAAATAATGTTTGATATTCTTAAGTATAAATCATTATTATTCACAAAATTTCTTAAAGAGAGATTTGTATTTTATTTTTTTGTAAATCTCTAAGGATTAAAACTATAGAGATACAATGGAAAGGAATAACAGAGATTATTTTATATTTAAAAGTTGTTTTTTTTTTAATGCAAAATGTAAAGATGATCAAAGTATGCAGGGCATCAACAGCATACTTATCAATGATAAAACTATTTATTACACTGCATCATATGCTTTTTCATTGCTGCAGAAATACAAATAATTATGTTATTTGTTGTTACAATAGATTCATTAATTTCTTTCCTAAGTCAGCAGATGAAGCTGGCAATTAATCATAAATAAATGTGTGCATTTCATGCCTTATTTATTGAGTAAAGTAAAATATTGAAATTCTTTTAATACTATTAATGAATTCATAAAAGTAAGTTATTATGAAATTATGTTAATTTAATATAAATTACAGAAAGTCTCAGTAGCAAAGAGACTTTAAAAATTCATAATGTACTCTTTAGAATCGCTATTTGACTATGAATAAATTATAAAAATGAATTGAAATGTTTGTATTATTTTAATTTATATAAAAATGAAAAAAAATAACCCTGGAATATTTTAAGATTATTATAAATATATATCAATGAAATTTATGTCAATGAATGTGTATATGTGCTTATATCCTTATAAATTGATCATTGTAAATGATGTCAATGCAATTTAAATGCTTTTTTTTTTTTTTTTTTTGCAGGTTGTTTGAATGGTGGTGGACAAATCAAACCATCTAATGATGAGAGTTCAAAAGATTTATTGAGTCGTGTGGATTCTATTTATAAATCTTTAAAATGTAAAGATCCTTTATTAAGTCCACAAATTGAAAAATTATATAATGAATGGTTGAATGGACCTGAAAGTGAAAAGGCTCAACAATTACTTCATACACAGTATCACAGCATTGAAAAAATAAATAGCAGTTTAATGATCAAGTGGTAAGAGGCGGATAAGAAAAATAATGTAGCCAACAACAGGAATTTCCAGATTTTATGATTTGCTAAATTATAAAAATATGTATGCAAGACAAGTGACCATTATCTGTTTTTTTAAGTTCTAACATTTCATCTATTATTGGAATATTAAACACAGGAAGAAAACCCAAGAATTTTTTTATCAATCAATAGAGCAATTGATTTTAAAGTTGCAGTTTATGTACTAAAAATCATATTAAGGTGAAAAGCAAGCTGATTAAAGTTCGGTTATCATCAGAGAAATTCTTTCTAGCAATTTCTTTGATTAATATTATAGATACCTTTTGTCTAATGAATTAATTTCTAGTTGGGATTCATCCAGGATTTGTATTTTCTATATGATGATCAATTAAGAACTATAGATTTTTTATAGAACTTAATTATTGTTGATTATTAACAAAAGTATCAGTGAACTGGTGAAGTGTGATATGAAAAAGTTATTTAAAATCATAAAAGATGTTAATCTTTATATAATTTTTTGAAAGTAATAAGTCTAAAATATGAAAATTATATATAATTATTACTTTATTTACAACATTTATTGCAGATGTTAACGTATATGTATGCATAAACTTAAAACTGGGATAAAAAAAAAATGATATGGATACTTCTCAACTTAATCTAAATGATACTTTTTCAGAGGTAACTTTTAGATTAGGATTTCATACATTGCAAATTTACAATAATCATTTTGTGCTTCACATCACTCACCTCTATGGATAAAACTTTGTATTTATGTAATATATATTTTTTTTAAAAATCATTTTAACTCCATTTATGAATATAGTGGTTATTGTATAAATTCAGTATTTTAACTATATTAAGTATTGTTGAAATAAAGATTATAAAAATTTTCTGGATTTATCTAAAATGTTGTGGTTTTTTTTTTTTTTTTTGACTTAGTTTTCTGATGGATTAACTGCCTTCTTCAAGAATTTTCTGTGTGATAGAGGGGTCTCAGATTGCTCATCTGAAAACCTCTGATTGCTTTACAATATTTGGTCTTTATATTTGTATTTATATATTGGACTATTTCCATCATCTAATATAAATATTGAATGTCTTTAGAAAAATGTAATGTTATTTAAATATTCCAAATACATTAAACTGTTAATAATAGCACACAGGTTATTATATGTTCTATTAGTAATATTTGGATGTATTTGTAATATTTAAATAAAGTCAAATTTTTCTAAACACATTCAATACTTATATTAGATGATGGAAATAGTCCAACATATAAATACAACTAAAACACCATCATCACAAACCTTCAGGAAAACAATTGGTTTTTATATCTTTATGGAAATATTTCTAACAATATAATGGCTTCATCATTTTCAACCATTATCAACCCATTGCAGGATGAAAGTTTATTCAAAGTTTAATTCCATTTTTCTAATCTGTAGCTTTTTTTCTCCATATGATTCCAACAAACTTTCTTATTTTATCTATTTATCTTATATGCATTGTTTTTGTAGATCTTTTACAATATTTTGGGATTCGATTTAATACTTCAACTGTTCATCTACTATCATTTCTTCTGTCAGTATGCACAGCACTATTTCAGTCTCTAATTTTTCCAATGTATCAAGGGTAGCCATTTGTAATTCACTGAAATACAGACTTTCATATACTTAAAATATTGTCTTAGTTCATTTTCAGTCTTATGACTGTATCCTATATATTATTATGTTTCTAATTTATGTAGTTTGATGGTTTAGGTTAAAAAGAATGAAATAAATGTCTTTTTCTCTAAATTAAATAAACATGTAAATAATTATTTCTGGATAAAGAGAAGTTTAAATCAGTTCTATTTTTTACAAGTATTGGGTGATAAATTTATAGCTGAATATTTCAAATCATTAACTTGAATAGTTTTACAAACAAAATGATAATGACATGATTTTGTACTTAAATACTAGCATAAGTATTTCTTAATAATGCTAACTGAATAAGGAAGTCTTTAGACCATGATTGCATTGCCAATTTGGTATTCGGGTTATCTTTCCAAATTGTTATGAAAAATTATTGCTTTTAGGGAGTCATAGGAAATGTATTATTATATCTAAATAATAATAAAAAAAAAAATGTACTTAGAGAAGCCACTTGTAAATATGACCATTCCAACTCCAAGCCGAAAAAAGGTAAGAAAGAAATTGCTATAAAGATTAGTTTTGTCATGATTATTCAAATCAATCTGTGAAACACAAATACATTCATATGTAGAATATGATGATCCATTTTTATGTTTATTTGATGTTTTGCAATATTGTCTTATACTTTCTACAGAGAAGACTTTCTAAAATACTTCAATCCTATATCTAATTGTAGATCTCCATTCTCTACCATAACTTTCCTCATGAAAACATCATTGCACAATCCTTTAGAATGTATTTGGATAAATCGTATAATGTAAACAGGTTTTGCTTTCCCATGAAAACTATGTTCAAGTTTACTATTAAACATCCTCTTAGGAAATCTTGCTTTAATCATTCATTTTTCATATCTAATCCAATGAAGGTGAGATTTTGCAATAGTGGATTCTATTACATCTGGCAAGTTGAATAACTTATTGAATACTTTATGATCATGCCATTGTATTTATAAAATTTTATGGAGATCTTTAAATGAACTTTTCTAATACGTTTATATTGTGTTGATAGGTAAAATAACAACTCTGTCCAGAGCTAACTTAGTTTCTGTAGATATTTTCTTCTGATAAAATATCTTTAATTTATTAAAAGTGGTAGCTCATTGGAGTCTATTCTAACTTAACATCTAAATTCACCTTTCTATTTATAAAATTAACTGATTAAAAATTTTGAGTTTTTTAAACATTAATAAACTAAAATCTTTATATAATGCATTCAAACATTAAATACATTCTGTATATCAGCTTTTGAACTGCAAAAATAGTACAATCATCCGCATTCTGAAAATCCATAATCCATGAAGGTGGTTCTTCCTGTTTTTGCTTTTAATCATTTCAACTTAACAATTCCACAATTAAACCTGTCTTGCATCTTTATTGCTTTTTTATTAAATCAATATAACCATTGTCATAACAATTGAAAATGTTATTGAAGCAAGTATATATTTTTCTTTAATACTAGTTTTTATATCAAATGTATCATTTTTCACCTGTAGTAATCAGTGTTCCCTCTAAGAGTACACTAAACCAACCAACATGCACCAAAATAATATGTATAACAACATTAAAATATAGCATTTATTTACATGTTTGCATTTTAAATAGTTTATATAATATAATATTGTAGAAAATAACTTAAAAAGAATAAAACTCAATAAATACAATTTATCCAAACCACTTCGAACCCTTTTTAGCAAAACTCTTTTTATTTGTACATAAACATATGTTTTGACTGTCATGCAGTCTTCTTCAGAGCTATGATATAATGAACAAAATACATAACTATATAAAAAATTAAAATAAAAAATTTAAATAATAAAAAACTAAAAACAACAAAATATATTTTAAAAAAACTAATAAAACTGAAATAAATAATCAAACTTATAAAACAGTTAATATAAAATAAAATGTACAACATAAATAGAAAATAAATATAAATTATACATGTGTATTCCTAACTGTATACATATATATATATATTCAAGGACAACTATTAATCTAAATATATTATCTATTTTATCATTATTAACAATCTACTAATTATTTCTATTCTTCATAAACTTAAACTTTATGGTTATTAACTAATATTCTTTTAATTTTAAATCATATAATATCTATTATTTCCTTACTCATTCATCTGATAAAAATAATATTTTATATTTATTAACATTTTTTAATATCTAAAACCTATAAACTTACCCAGTTCATTTTAGTTTCCTAAAAAAACTTTTTTGCTTAAAAAATTATCTTATACCCTAACTCCCTCTATTACATATTATTTAAACCAAATATATATATATATTCCCTATAACTCTTTATTTATATATTTATTTTTATGCACTTTAACTTTTATTATTATTATATAATTCTCATAAAATTATATTATACTGCTTTTTATGTTTATATATACATTCCCTACAACTCTTTATTTATGTATATATATTGTAACATTATATAAATATGGCGTTAAATTAATTTAAAATAAAAACTAAGTTCGCAAATAAAAATAAATTTATTAAAAATCTAAAAGCTAAAAAAAATTAAAGAGTTGTAAATTCGCACAGATGCAAAACTTTAAAAATATTTTTTTTTAATAAATAAAAGTATTTGAACGTACTTTGTTATAAAAAAGTACAAGAGTTAAAGATAAAATATTTTTGTAAATGGAAATGATTGTTTTATAGAGTAATTGAAAAGCAAACTAACCCTCGGAGTTTTTATATACTGTAATTAAAAAGTCTGATGAAAGATAGATAAGAAAATAAAGAGAATTTAGCTTGACCAATGGAAGCATCAAGCCTCATGGACTTTAACGAAAATTTGGATTAGTGACGTCTGTTCGTTCAATCTGGAGATTTACTATAAAAAGAAAAATATTGAGTTTCCTGACAGTTCCAACTTGATTTTGTGAGAAGAACGATAAGACGCACTTGTCATTCTCTCTCACTTATTTTGAAAATGAAATGACTGTAATACTGAAATGGAATCAGTTAATGCCACCTCCAGAACATCAGATCGGTCTTCCAATGGAGACATCGCGGGAATTAAAAACAGGAACCTGGACTCTTCTACTGTGAGCTATGAACTTTACAAATTAACAAAAAAGAAAAGTAATTAAGAACTTTCGTCAATTTTTTTTTTTAAAGATTCAGCTAATCTAAAGTTTAAAATGAACTCTTATTTGGTTTTCAAATTGATTATTGATGTTTAAATTTTACATAGTTAAGTTTGCTAAAATCATTTCCATTTCTTATTAATATTTTTGTATAAATTATAAATGCATAAATTTAAGTTGGGTATGGGCGTTGCATGGATTCGTTAGCGGTTAATTATGTTGTGGTTTTCATATTCAATTAGAATATATAAGTCATCGATGTCAATGCGGCATCTTATGATGAATGCCATTGGGTTTCTTGTATTCCCTCTGCAATTGACGTTATCAATGACTTTGTATTTTGATCGGTTATGTTTATTTTGAAATGTTTTTAACCGTGGAATCTATGCAGCCGATCTATACTCAACATTATAAAACAAATTTTATAAAATTCATCTGTGCAAACGTATCTAAATGTTAAATTTAAGTCGGGCATGAATGGCTATATAGATTTGTAAAGTTATATTAAGGGAGGGTAATCTTAAGTTATTCATTTCGTAGTTGAATTAGGTCATTGGATTGGATATATTGGTGTAATTAGTAGATGTAATATGAAGCTCGCTACAGGCAGAATTGCTGTATACGCCACACAAACTCTTTTGCCTATGGATGGGATTGTAAGTCGGCAAAAAGGACCGCGGTCCCTTCCTATGGAGTTTTTATTTTATTGTTCTTGCCATACAGATGTAACATTCCTGTATTGGACAAGAGTCAGTGTCTTCTCTAACTATACTGTTCAGATGTCCATTCCTGACAGTATAGTATATTAGTGCTGTTGTATTTTCATGCTACATTGAAAACATCAATGTATCAGATGGATTGACGCCAGTTTGACTGCGAACTTTTGGCCTAAGGTTAAATAAGGGATAGAATATTTTCTTTTCAAATGCAAATCTATGTAGTTTATTCATACTCGACAATCTTAAAATAAATATAAATTTCATCTGTGTAGATGATTTAAAATTTTAAAATAATAAGTTAAATTACAAGAATGTTAAAATCTAAAATAATAAATATTATTCCTCAAAATTTAAAATGTTTCAAAATTTATATGTGCGTAAATAAATGTTTGTGTGTTAATAACTGGCAGTGGCTTTTATTTATATATATATTTAAGATGCAATTAAACAAGTTATTTATTATTTCTGCATCTCCATGAGCTAGTAACAATGGGCTAATGGTCTAAATATTTAAAGTGGAATCTTATCAGCGCGTATCTGCCTACTTTATAAATTTTTCTAGGTTCCGATGCCTAGATGGCGCCCTTGTAGTGCAGATGCGATAGACTGCTGTCCTCCACTCTCTTTTGGATCGTTATAATATATATATATATTATTTTATACACTTTAACTTTTATTATTATAATATAATTCTCTTAATTTTTTTATTATACTGCTTTATATGTAAATATTATGCTAAATTTATTTACTTATTTTTTTATTTATTATTATTATTTTTTTTTTATAATGTAATATTTATAAATATACCCACGTTTATACTCCTATTTAACTTAACCATTTTTTATCACCCACAATTCATTTATAAACAATTATCTCTTTATATATTTACCTCTATATATCTTATTTAATAATTATATCTATATCAATCTCATCCTAATCCCAGAATCTATTAAATTTTTAATAATTTTTAATAATTTTTAATAAAAGCCAAAGACAACTAAGTTGGTTTATTAGTGATATTAATAAAATAGAAGACAATATAAAGTTTTTGGTTGAGAAGGAAGAGAATAATGAAATTGCATATCTGGATATATTGTTTCAAAAGAAATTGATAGATAAAAAATGGTGTATTCAGACAAGAAATATAAAATTAATTGTATATATTCAAGAATATACAGGGCTGCAATGTATTGTTCAAGGAAAGAAGACTATATTAAGCAAAAAGATTTAATAATCAATGAGTTAAAAAGAAGTGGTTTCCTTGTATATATAATTAAAAGAAGTATTGGAAAAATAGAGTATAAGATAAATAAAAATGAAAAGTGTGAAAGAAAAAAAGGTGAAAATAGATATATAGGAATAAAAACAAATAATATTATGGTGAATAAGTTTAACAAAATTATAAAGAAGATTAATAAAAAATACAAAAGAATAATTACTACAAAAATAGTTAATAAAAAAAGAGAAAACCTATTAGATTTGATACATAACAAATACATAGGATTTAATAAAGATAATAAAGAAATAATTAATGGAGTATATGTGATAAAATGCAAACAATGTCTCAATAGTGGGATTGATAACAAATATGTGGGAGAAACAAAAAATTCTATAAAAACAAGATTAAATCAACTTATGGCAGATAATAAATCATCAATATATATATATATATTGAACCTGATTGAAATCCGATTCAATGGTGTCATTACAAAAAAAAGAAATTTATTAAGCTTTTAATTTTCATTAAACGTGGAGTTTGAATTTGCAGTATTATTTAAAAAGAATGCGTGTATCCAAGTATACACGCGTTTATATGTAAAACAGATTTTTTAAAAATGTTTATCGATTTATTTTAAAATAGTTTTCATATACCACCTGTTTTTAAATCCATTTGATTTAAAAACAAGCTGGCTAGCTAATTGCATTCCTGCTGCTTTTATTTTAATTATTGTAAACAATTTTGATAGTGGAGATTTGATTTTTATGTTGTTGTTTTCATTTCAATAAACCCTGGGTAGAATTCTTAGATTGAGCGGGAGATTAATATTTGCCCTGCCTAAGGCGAAGAAATTGAACAAGTAAAGTGTTTCGCGGGAAATGGAGCAACGTATAAATAGCCCTGAAAATTTGGAGTGTCAGCTAATTCATTTTTGAGAGATAGACAAGTGGTTTTCTCATGTGAAAGTTATAGCAGCGCGGACTTTTAAATTTCTGAATTAAAGGACATCAGCTGTTATTAAATACTTTCGCTTGCAAAAATGAAAAATTCTATACTTGTTATCACCACCAGAATGGCTTGCTAACTCCACAAAAGATGGATCCCTGACTTCCAAGTTTGCTCCAGTAATGCCTTGAACACCTAAAAGAAGCCGGAACCTCTGTACATCTACCTTGCTGCCTCAAGAACCTGAAAATGAACTTAAGTAAAAGTGCGCACTCTACGTGAACATTGCTTTTACCGAAAGGTAATTATTTTCGTTTTTATTCTTCCCAGGGTAAATTAATTATCATTAAATCTCCACTCAATCTAATCATAAATATGTCTTCTTAAATCAGTATAGCCTCATATTTAATATTTGCTGTGTTTCCAATATTTTATAGTGTGTCTTAGAATCTTAGTTTTAAGATTCTAATTTGCTTTCCGTTTTGTTTATTGGAGAGTGATGAATGAGTTTTATATTTTATACCTCGCTTTTATAAATGCTTTGGCAGCCTCGTATATATTTTTTTTATGCTTACCCATAATTATTTAGTATTCAATAATTAATTTGTAATTTTATACTCTGTGTTTACCCTAGTGCTTAACCTCCAAAAATCTTTTGGCTGACGACTTTATTGTCTGATTTTCGCAGGTGGAGATTTCGTTTCTAAGATCTCTAAAAGCGGAAATTAGAATTGTGTTTTTCTTTGTAATTTTATAAGTCATCAGCAGGAAGATAAAATTTATCCTTTCTTAAATTACAGGTGAGCGATACTTTCGTTCTGCTAAAGTGTTTACAACTTTTAAGATTTTCGTACTCCGCGCACTCTCCGATAGATTCATTTGTGTATTTATTACATGTGCTTTAAATTTGTCAGAGCGTGTACTCAGAATTTGTTTGTAAGTTTCTTTTCTTTTTGTTATTTGCTGGGACAGACATAACTATAATCATTTACTTGTTTCTTATTGAGACCATTAATTATTAATTTTAAAGTAATTTTCGCCAATCGTTTGGCTGGGATTCACCAGTTTAATTGTTTCTTCATTTCAATGATATTTTTCGATTGTTCTTCGGGTGGATCAATCGCCGTTATTCTAAACATAGTAATTGGTGCAGTTCATACCGATATAAGGACATTCAAGATCTGACCATGTTTGGATCTCGAACAGCTCATCGGCACTGGTTCTTTGATCTATTTCAAGGGCATATGGTTTAAGTATCTGAAAGGGAAAACCAGTGTTTAAGTGAATCCTCTGCTGAATGAAATTTGCTTCCTCCCTTTTAACTTTGTTTATTAGAAGATCAGTCAGTCTGACATAGCTTTGCCTTTAGTATTTCTGGTACACGCCTGAGTTAACCCCCATCTCTTGTGTCATAAACTTATATTTAATAATTTATTTTCTCATAATAAAATTTATGAAATATGTTTAAACTTAATTTGGCTGACGTTTGTCTTCGTGCTTTTGTCTCAATTGTCTAAACAATTTAAGATCTCTTGTTTCTCCCTGAGTCTAGTCGGCGCAAACCATCACCATCATCTATTCTGATCACAGTAAACAAATTTTCCAGACACGTAGTGGTCTGGTGGCGCCCTCTGTTTCAGAATAGATTGAGTATCCAGTATATAGGATAATTTTTAGCCCTACCAACGTGAGGCTTCGAGTTTTCAAACTCGTGAGATTTTGTTTAGACAATTGAGAAAGATTTCAGGTGTAAGAGGCAAGATCTAGTAGGTGGAGGTTCGGTTTTGATAATTATTGCATGTATTTTGGAGCAGTTTGGTAGAATGCGGTTCGTCTTTCTTTTTAATGAAATAATTTATCAACTGTAAAAGCGTATTTTCGAAAAGTCTATCGGAGTAATTTTAGTTCAGGAGTTAAATATAGTTCGTCTTTGTTTTGAAATAATTTATAGAAAACAGTAAATAGCATTTTATTTGCTATTAGATTTTAGATTTTCTTTTAAGAAGTTAGTATTGCAAATTTTGTCTGGTGTGAAAATGGGAATAGTTAACAAAGAAGAGAGTGAGTCACAGAGGATGATGAAGATGTTGATGAAGTTGGTAATAGAAATGGAGGAGGGGATTTAAAAAAAGTCAGCAAGCAAGGGGGGGGGGGTTTTAAGGGGGATAAAGGGGGGAATTAAGCAGGGCCAACAGGCAATGATGGAAGAAATTAGTGAAGTTAAGCAGGGCCAGCAGGCAATGAAGGAAGAAATGATTAGGGAAATGAAAGAAATGAGATGAGAAATGATGGGAGAAGTAGAAGAAACTCAAGAAGTAGAAAAAGTTGAGGTCATAAAAGATATAGAAATTAAGGTAGCACAGGATAGTGTTAAGACAGAAAAGGTGGAAATAAAGTTACAAATAAGCACAGATGGGTTACAAGTAGAAAGTGTGGCGGAAAATTTAGTAAATGTAAATAAAGCAATAGAAGAAAGTTATAAGGTAAAAACAGAAAAGCAGGTAGAAGAGTCTCCGAGGGAAACTAGAAATAAATTGGTTTCAATAACTGTTTGTTTTGAAAAGAAGAAAAGAGGTAAAAGAAAGATTAAGAAATATGATTTTAAAGTGGAAATAGAATCCATCTATAGAACAATCTTATTTAAAACGTTCGAAAATGGGTAGAAGATAAAAATTTTCTTTTTGCTAGTGTTGATGTGCTCAAAAATAAAGGAGGAAGAATTGGGAAGTTTCGTTAAGAAAAAGATCCAGGTATATACGCTAGAAAAGAGAACAGAACGAGAAAGAGACAAGAGAAATTCGTATAAGCTAAGAAAATATAAGAGTGGGAAAGGAACTTATTTTAGTAAGTTAGTAAAAGGAGTAAAAGAACCGCCGGACAAAAGTTAAGGGTTCAGCATTTAGCAATCGGACGGATTGTTTTTAATAAAAAAAAAAAAATTTTGTTAATGAATTACGAGAATGGAGAAAGGTTTTGATTCAAATGAAATATTGTTTTGTTTTTCATGAGTGTGAGGCAAACGTTCGGCCGAATTTCTAAGGATATTTTAAAGTGTTTATAGTTTAAAAAAAAAAAAAAGTTACAGGAATGTTTTTTTTTTTTTTTTGATCATGTTTTGAGGCAGTTGAACCTGATTGAAATCAGATTCAATGGTGTCATTACAAAAAAAAGAAATTTATTAAGCTTTTAATTTTCATTAAACGTGGAGTTTAAATTTGCAGTATTATTTAAAAAGAATGCGTGTATCCAAGTATACACGCGTTTATATGTAAAACGGATTTTTTAAAAATGTTTATCGATTTATTTTAAAATAGTTTTCATATACCGCTTGTTTTTAAATCCATTTGATTTAAAAACAAGCTGGCTAGCTAATTGCATTCCTGTTGCTTTTATTTTAATTATTGTAAACAATTTTGATCGTGGAGATTTGATTTTTATGTTGTTGTTTTCATTTCAATAAACCCTGGGTAGAATTCTTAGATAGATTGAGCGGGAGATTAATATTTGCCCTGCCTAAGGCGAAGAAATTGAACAAGTAAAGTGTTTCGCGGGAAATGGAACAATGTATAAATAGCCCTGAAAATTTGGAGTGTCAGCTAATTCATTTTTGAGAGATAGACAAGTGGTTTTCTCACGTGAAAGTTATAGCAGCATGGACTTTTAAATTTCTGAATTAAAGGACATCAGCTGTTATTAAATACTTTCGCTTGCAAAAATGAAAAATTCTATACTTGTTATCACCACCAGAATGGCTTGCTAACTCCACAAAAGACGGATCCCTGACTTCCAAGTTTGCTCCAGTAATGCCTTGAACACCTAAAAGAAGCCAGAACCTCCGTACATCTACCTTGCTGCCTCAAGAACCTGAAAATGAACTTAAGTAAAAGTGCGCACTCTACGTAAACATTGCTTTTACCGAAAGGTAATTATTTTCGTTTTTATTCTTCCCAGGGTAAATTAATTCTCATTAAATCTCTGCTCAATCTAATCATAAATATGTCTTCTTAAATCAGTATAGCCTCATATTTAATATTTGCTGTGTTTTCCAATATTTTATAGTGTGTCTTAGAATCTTAGTTTTAAGATTCTAATTTGCTTTCCGTTTTGTTTATTGGAGAGTGACGAATGAGTTTTATATTTTATACCTCACTTTTATAAATGCTTTGGCAGCCTCGTATATATATATATTTTATGCTTACCTGTAATTATTTAGTATTCAATAATTAATTTGTAATTTTATACTCTGTGTTTACCCTAGTGCTTAACCTCCAAAAATCTTTTGGCTGACGACTTTATTGTCTGATTTTCGCAGGTGGAGATTTCATTTCTAAGATCTCTAAAAGCGGAAATTAGAATTGTGTTTTTCTTTGTAATTTTATAAGTCGTCAGCAGGAAGATAAAATTTATCCTTTCTTAAATTACAGGTGAGCGATACTTTCGTTCTGCTAAAGTGTTTACAACTTTTAAGATTTTCGTACTCCGTGCACTCTCCGATAGATTCGTTTGTGTATTTATTATGTGTGCTTTAAATTTATCAGAGCGTGTACTCAGAATTTGTTTGTAAGTTTATTTTCTTTTCGTTATTTGCTGGGACAGACGTAACTGTTTTTCTAATCATTTACTTGTCTCTTATTGAGACCATTAATTATTAATTTTAAAGTAATTTTCGCCAATCGTTTGGCTGGGATTCACCAGTTTAATTGTTTCTTCATTTCAATGATATTTTTCGATTGTTCTTGGGGTGGATCAATCGCCGTTATTTTAAACGTAGTAATTGGTGAAGTTCATACCGATATAAGGACATTGAAGATCTGACCATGTTTAGATCTCGAACAGCTTATCGGCACTGGTTCTTTGATCTATTTCAAGGGCATATGGTTTAAGTATCTGAAAGGGAAAACCAGTGTTTAAGTCAATCCTCTGCTGAATGAAATTTGCTTCCTCCCTTTTAACTTTGTTTATTAGAAGATCAGTCAGTCTGTCATAGCTTTGCCTTTAGTATTTCTGGTACACGCCTGAGTTAACCCCCATCTCTTGTGTCATAAACTTATATTTAATAATTTATTTTCTCATAATAAAATTTATGAAATATGTTTAAACTTAATTTGGCTGACGTTTGTCTTTGTGCTTTTGTCTCAATTGTCTAAACAATTTAAGATCTCTTGTTTCTCTCTGAGTCTAGTCGGCGCAAACCATCACCATCATCTATTCTGATCACAATAAACAAATTTTCCAGACACGTAGTGGTCTGGTGGCGCCCTCTGTTTCAGAATAGATTGAGTATCCGGTATAATATACATATGAAAAACAGGACTCAAATTTACACAAAGTTCAATAAAATTGAAGTTACATACAGAAAGTATTAAAGAAAGGAAAATAAGCTATATTAATAAGAAAGACAAAACCAAAATTTAATAGGGATTAGGATGAGATTGGTATAGATATAGTTATTAAATAAGATATATGGAGGTAAATATATAAAGAGATAATTGTTTATAAATGAATTGTGGGTGATAAAAATGGTTAAGTTAAATAGGAGTATAAACATGGGTATATTTATAAATATTACATTATAAAAAAATAATAATAATAATAAATAAAAAAAATAAGTAAATAAACTTAGCATAATATTTACATATAAAGCAGTATAATAAAAAATTATGAGAATTATATAATAATAATAAAAGTTAAAGTGTATAAAATAATATATATATAAATAAAGAGTTGTAGGGAATATATATATATAAACACATAAAGCAGTGTAGTATAAATTTATAGTAATAAAAGTTAAAGTGTATAAAAATAATATATATATATTTGGTTTAAATAATATATAATAGAGGGAGTTAGGGTATAAGATAATTTAAAGTGAGTTAGTAGTTTTGATGCTGAGTTTGCAAAAAGATAAGGGGGATTTAGATTTAAAGGCCATAGAGTTGTCAAAGATTATGTTGTGGAAATGGGATGGGGCAGAATATGGGAAGACTTAGAGTGGGGAATGGAAAATAAAGTGGCTAACAGGTTTATCTGGCTTCGTTTAAGGAGAAGCCAAATACATCACATAAAAAAAAAAAACGTTTTTTTAAGAAATTAAAATGAACTGGCTAAGTTCAAAGATTATAATGTTTATAGGTTTTAGATATTAAAAAATAATAAATATAAAATATTTTTAACAGATGAATGAGTAAGGAAATAATAAATATTATATGATTTAAAATTAAAAGAATATTAGTTAATAACCATAAACTTTTAAGTTTATGAATAATAGAAATAATTAGTAGATTGTTAATAATGATAAAATAGATAATATATTTAGATTAATAGTTGTACTTGAATATGTATATAGTTAGGAATAGACATGTATAATTTATATTTATGTTGTTTTATTTTATATTAATTGTTTTATAAGTTTGATTATTTATTTCAGTTTTTTTTTTTAATATATTTTATGTTGTTTTTAGTTTTTTATTATTTAAATTTTTTATTTTAATTTTTTATATAGTTATGTATTTTGTTCATTATATCATAGCTCTGAAGAAGACTGCAGGACAGTCGAAATGTAGGTTTACGTACAAATAAAGAGTTTTGCTAAAAAGTGTTCGAAGTGGTTTGGATAAATTGTACTTATAGGATATTACAGCAAAATAAAGAAAAGTATGATTTTGGTAATATTTATGAAAACTCAATAAAAATAATTGGTCCTTTATTTTTTTACATTATCCAAATTTTATAAACTTTGTCTAGGTTTATCTTTTTTTCTGACAAAATATAATGATTAATTTTTATGAAAATATCCAAATATTCATTATCTTGTTTATTATAGGATTTTGATTTTATTACATTCATTAAATTAAACCACATTCACAATCAATACTGGAAAATTGAAAAGTTGCACAAATATTAATAAGTACCAAAAGTTATTTATATTTTTTGTCTATTTTTGGGTTTTAATCCTCAATAAATTTTCATATTCAAGTTCAATTTGTCATATCAAGAACAAATTTTATAAACAAGTATATATTTTATTGTTGTACTATTGAAATTACAGAATTGTATATTAATATAAAATCAGATTAACCCACAATTGGATATATTTTATATGTACAACCAAGTGTGATACATGATTTTAGGCCCTGCTATTGGTAGTGCCATAAGTAATGGAACATGCTTTTACCTGGTATGAAAATAAGTTGCCACAAAGAATAAGAAAGTCTATCTTTGATCTGTGTGCCTATATATACCACATACACTTTAATTTCATTCCATGGATGAGGTGAGTTAGATATATATTTAATATTTATTTGATTCTTAACTTCTCTTCTAGGAATGAAATTAAAATGTATGTGGTATATATAGGCACAAGGATCATAAATAGACTCTTATTCATTGTGGTAACCTAGCTAACCTATTTTTATACCAGATAAAAGCCCATTTCATTACAATATTATCAATAAAGATGTCAGAAGCACATTTAGACTTTAATAACTGCTGAAGTATTGTGGAACACTTGTCTTTTTTCACATTGAGTATTCATCACATTCTAACCAGATGATCTGATTCTGCCTTTCTTCAACAATATTCTGAATATCTATAGCAATACTTCTCGGGTCTTTTCCAGGAATTAATTCAATATTTTCTAAAAATAAATTATATATATTTATATATATATGTAATTACTATCATGATCTATATATCTAATAAATATTGCATTATAAACTAAGAGAAGTGATGATTTTTAAATACTATTAAAATCAATGTACTTGTTTTAGATAGCAAAGCAAATGTAAAATGATCAATTTCATTTAATTTGAGAGAATTTGTAAAGATTGCAAATTAAACAAATACCTAATACACCTGGGTCTCGTTTTACGCGATAGATAGGTTCTTCGCGCAAAAATAGACGTAACTTACATTGAAAAGGGGGGGATGCGGTCTGTGATTTTTCAAAATTCGCGTAAAAGCAAAGCACCAACGTAAAATTACTTTAAAATTCGCGCAAAAAAAAAATAAGAAAATAAAATATGACTAATAAAAAATTTCAAATTTGAAAAAAATTGATACAAGACAAACTTTTTAAACTATTTTTTAACTATAATATTTAATTTTATTCAAAACAATATGTATTTTTATGCATACATTTTTTTATACACGTTTTAATTATTATTGCTATTTACCGGTAAACAAGTTCGTTTGCAAACTGGTTTTTGATTCTTCACAAGAGGAAATACAACTAGCACCAACTTCACTCTCATGTTGTGTTGTTTTCTGGTGACAACGTAATTAGTAATTAATCTTTGAGATGATGATTTTATTAATTGTTTATGAACGCGATATCCAGTCATACAACCATTTAGCTCTCGTTGGAATTTAAGAGTACGTTTGTGATTAGTGTCATTTATAAGAAAATAATTTGCCAACTGATTAGAAAGTTGAAGACCTTCTCAAATCATTTTTGCAGTGAAAGGAACAGGTTCCACTTCTGTTTCATTATCATTTTCTACATTTTCTTCTGTATCTAAACTTTTATTTTTGTCTTTAATTTTCAATTCCGTTTAAAAATCAAATTGCGTTTCACTGCTATTACTCACCTTTTAAAAATAAACTTGCGGACACTAAATGATTAATAATTAATTGATTACATTCTTTTTTAAAAAGCAAAAACAGCATGTGATTTAAAATGCAAAATTAACACGCACAATGTTTGAACAAATTTACATTATAATCTTGTAAAATTTAATGTGTATACATAAAATGTGGAAATCATAATTTTAATTTCATTATTGCATAAAATCTTACTATTATAAAGCACTGAAAATATTGAAATTATTAAGATGAAAATCGAATTCCAATAATGTGCCATTACTTTCAATAAACATAAGTGCGTGAAATTTATTATTTAAAGTAAAAGCGCATTATCGGAGTTCACTTCCGGTGAATTACGAATCGTGTAACTTCCAAATCGTGTTAAATAAGTCCGCGTAAAAAGAGACCCAGGTGTACATGGTGAATTTCAAATAAAACTGAGATATAATGTTAGTCTTTTTCAATAAGGCCAATCATTAAACTTCATAAAGGAGAGTTAAGTTCTACTTATTTTGAAAATCTTATTAAATAAATACCAATATAAACATAAAATTAATAAATGATTTAAGTTCCAAGATAGCAAGTGTAAACAGATATTTACATTTGCTCTAAAGACATATTGACTTTAGACATATATATATATAATATTCAAATCAATATATATATATATCAAAATACAGTGAAATTCACATAAATTATAGTTATTTTTAGAAATACTTTCGACTATATATCTTTTAATCTTTATCAATTATATAACATTTGAATAATCAACAGGAGACATTCTTTCACAATACCCATAGTTCAATTTAGATTCAGTTCCCCCACAATTATGTAATTTTAACATTTGATGATTGCTGATTCATTAACATTTTATGTTTATTGTACTTTTAAGAATAACTATAATTTATATGAATTTTACTGTATTTTGATATATATATATATTGATTTAAATATTACATATATTTTCGAAAGAATACAGACATCAAACTTAATTTATTATATATATATTGTAACGGAATAGCGTTACATAGGGTTTGAAACCGAGTAAAAATAAAGATAATAATTGTCTCATTAAATAGTCAAGGCTTTCGTATAAATTAATAAAATAACATTTTCTAAAAATATAATAAAAGAAAATATAATATGCCATTATAAATATTAATAGATAATTTCCACTTGTATACGCCACGGGGTATTTAAAAAAGGGTTTCTTTTAGAAGTATAATTATAGTAAAAGTAAAACTTATAGAAATGATTTTGAGAAAAGATTAAATGCTCGACTTCTAAGTTAATGTAAATTGTATTGTTCTGGTAAGACACGCACACACGTATGCACTCAAAGTGTGAATGAATAGAAGTTTGTTAACTGAGATTGCAACATGAGATTGCCTAGACCTAAAATTGCCTTAAGCACAAGGATTGAGTGAACATTTACATCGGACGCGGACCCGAACGACAACTCTAAAAATATGGAACTCTGGGGGGAGATTGGATCCTAAGATAAGATCCATCTCATATAAATATCACGAAAAATCTATTCAATGGTTGGCTTGATATTGTTGCTTAATATGTTTTTCGCTTAACGTGCTTGCTTGATATATTCAATATAGTCTACTTGATATAGCTTGATATAAAATAATATTCTTTCGTTTCGCCGTATCCATATTCAAGATGATCGTTGTGAAATTAATACTGAGAGCGTCGATTATCATGATGGGCTAGGAAACCCGTCAGTGATTGATCGACGCTCCGCCACCAAATATCTCCGAAGCTATGAATATTTAACGACATCTCCATTTGAAATTAATGCTCCGATCAAATAATAATGTTCCGAGAAATACCAGAATCGTCCAGACCACGCTATGCTCAACTTTGAATAAAACGAATAACTTCATTATGAAGATGCCATATCCCACGTTCAAATCCTCATTTCATTCGAAGCAGCGGAAGTCGAAATCCAAATCCTAGGTAACAATTTATTTTACTTTATGTTTCATTCACTCCATTCGTAAACTCTTAAAGGCAATCTCATAGTTAACTAACTTACACTTGCGTAAATTAAATCATAAAAGATTCCGTAACATTTAACCTATTATTGTAACTTATCTTTGTGTAACCTCAACATTCATAAAATCAAATTTAATCTTAGGACTTTTCCAAAACATGAACTTTGACCTTAATTATTATCTAATAAGCCATCGCAATTACTTTTAAGATATAAAATGAAATTTGTATTCCATATTGTAGTATGTATAATATATTTCTTTCTGTGCGAGTGCGTGAATGCGTGTGTGTGCGTGTGCAAATAAAATTTGAATTAATATTGCTTTTTTTATATTCAATAAATTTGTTCAGTATATAAACAAGTCGAGCATTTCTCAAATCTTTTCGTACAATTAAATTCTTATTTTATTTCTTCTTTTGATCATCAATAAAGTTATCATTTAATTACACTAATTTAGATTTATATTTGTTTACTTAACCATTTGTTTCTTTTTAAAATGTCTTTTGCCAACATCGTGCCGTAAGTCACGATGTTTATTTATTTACTCTTAGTTAAGATAGGTTAAGAATTGGGCGGGCCTATAATAAAATATAAATAAATGTTTAATGCTAATATTGAAAGTAATTCATAGGGGGGATGATCTTAGAAGTCTAATTGTTTGGGAGGGATGAACGAACAGTCGTATTGGTCGCCAACAACCAATAGTTAAGTCCAGTACTAGGATCACTCAGTTAATAAATAAAACTTCCTTCCCATTAGTGTACAGTGCGTCTTTTACGTAAGGAGTAATTGCTGAAACAATTACATCGTGGCCCTGAGTGACCCTATTGGTCCATGCTAGGAGTTGGAGCTTGTGGGCGGGATTAGACTTCGAAATCGTTTTGACATGACGTAAGGTGATGCGAGAAGTTAAATAATAATTAAATCATCGTGTCTGGCGCCCCCTTGTATTGATAGTGAATAATTACCGATATAAGAAAATAAATAAAGCTTTACGCTATGTCATGTTTGTTTCGGAGCTCTCGATCTCTTTTAGGAACGTACGGATAAAAAGCTAAAATAGGCCGACGGTAACAATTGGCGCTTCCAACGTGAGGCTAATACAAATGACGCTTCCAAACGTGAAGTTAATGCAAATAATGTGTTAGAGAAGCAAATCAAGATATTAGCAAAAGCGGCCGAACCTCGGAAAAGACGCAAAACTTTTTTCATGTAAACAAAAGCTTTGGACGAATATAAATAAACGGAACAAAACGCAGCGATTCATAACATCGCAAACCTTTTAAATAAAACATTGGGAGCCGGAGAGAAATAAATAAATAAAAAAAAAAAAAACATAGCGGGAGATAGAGGAGCGGACGTCGATCAGTCGCTGTTATCATAAATAAATAAAATAAAAGTAAAATAATCACATTCCTGTAAACAGTGACAAAAAGTTATAATAGATCAAAAATAAATCAAAAATAAATCGAATATTAAACAGGATGGAGGGAAAATGGATTAAACTCGAGCATTTTAAAGGAAAGGGAGACGAAAGCCCATGTCGACATGTGGAAAGTCTGAAGAGGTTGTTCTCTTGCGGGCAGTTTAGTGAAGAATCTAAGATAGCAATTGCATGCAGCCATATCCAAGGGGAAGTAGTGGAATGGTGGGAGGCGATGAAAGAGAAACCGGAGACGTTCGAAGAATACCAAAGAGCCATAATGGGAAGATATTGGGGATTAGCCCAACAAGAAAGGGAAAAATGGGCAATCGAGCAAAGCAAAAAGGAAGAAGATGAAACATACAGTACCTTCGTACAGCGACAGGTGGCGAGATTAAAAAAAATAAATGAATATCAAGTACCGGAAGAGCGGCAAATCAGGATAGCAGGACGCAACCTACCCAGGGAGATTAGACAAGTCATTGAGGGGGAAACTGAGATAACAAGAGTGTTGAAGAAATTAGAGGCAATCGAGAATGATGACTATTTTAACAAAGAAGAGAACGATGGGATCAGGATAGCTAATATAACACAAGATGAAGGGGGGAAGGACCTCGGAGAAAACAGGAGTGCCCAATAATCGATGTGTCAATCCAAGGGGTTCATGCGAGGGCTCTGCTGGATACGGGAAGTCAAGTGTCGGTAATGGCTCAGGAAATTTTTAACAGGATCGCCCAAGGGCCGACAGAAATGAAAATCTTGCCATTAAAAGGGACCCAGATCATACTGGCCAATGGGAAAAAGGCAAGAATACAGACCAAACAGGTGTGGGCGAATATAGTTATTGCAGGACAGGAATTCACCCAGGTGGTATTAATACTTGAGGGGCTGATACATGACTTAGTGTTAGGATCTGATTTCATGAGAATGGCAAAGTGTAACATTGATTATGGGACTGAACAAGCAAGGATCGGTAGAGTCACAGTGCCTTTTGAAAAAAAAATGGATAGAGAACCAGAAAGGCAGAGGAAGCTGCAATGTATCATGGTAAAAGGGGAGATTGAAAAAAGAATTAATGAAATGACTGGGCCAGACAAAGGGCAGAGAGAGAGGATTCAAGGAATATTGGGGACTTACGAGAGTGTTTTCTCGGACAAACCGGGAGTAATCAAGGGGTACGAACACCGAATCCGGTTGAACACCAGCAACCCATATCAAACTAGGGCGTACCCGATCCCTTTCCAATACCGTAAGGAGATTGAAACTCAGCTAGAGCAGATGATAGAGTGGGGGGTTATTTCAAAATGTACCTCGCCATACAACAACCCCATCCTAGCCGTAAAAAAAGGTGACGGATCGATACGATTGTGCCTCGATGCCAGACAACTAAACAAGGTGACAATTCCAGATACAAACGCTCCGCCCATCATGAGCGAACTGATGACAAGATTTCGGAACAAGCGAATCTTTTCCACTATGGATTTAACAAATAGCTACTGGCAAATGAGCCTCCACCCCGACGATCGAAAATACACCACATTCAAATACAACGGACGGGCGTACCAGTTTAATCGTGTGCCTTTTGGATTAAAGAATAGTGGTGCAGGCTTGGTGCAGTGCCTGGACCAAACCCTATCAGATGAAGTTAAGAAATTTGTTACGATGTACGTAGACGATATCATCATAGCGTCCGAAGACATAGAGGAGCATTGTCGGCACTTAGAAAGGTTGCTCCAGGAATGCGAACAGAAGGGAATAAAAATAAACCTAAAGAAAAGCCATTTTGCGACCCAGGAAGTCAAGTTCTTGGGACACATCATAAGCCCGGATGGAATGCGGCCTAACCCCGAAAAGATCCAGGCTATCCAAAAATTCCCCGTCCCGAAGAAGAGAAAGGATATTAAGGCATTCCTCGGAATGTGCACCTTCTACAACAAATTCTATGAAAACTTCTCCCATGATATGGAACCCCTATTACAATTATTAAGAAAGGAGCAAGCATGGATATGGGATGAGAGACGGGAACGGAGTTTCCAGAGAGTAAAGGAAGGATTCTTGAAACAAACCATATTAGCATACCCGGACTTCGACAAGATGTTTTGGGTACAGACGGACAGCAGCGACATCGGGCTAGGAGCCACGTTGTACCAAAAGGGGCCGGATGGAGAACAAAGGGTGTTGGCATTCATTAGCCGACTACTCAAGGATCCCGAACGAAGATACACGGTCACCGAACGAGAAGCCCTCGCCATAGTGTGGGCTTTCAAAAAATTCCGACAGTACCTGGTCGGGTCCAAAGTGAGAGTAGTTACCGACCATCGGAGTCTGGAATTTCTAAATAAAAGTTTTCTGACAAACAATAGGTTAGTGAGGTGGAGCTTAGCCCTGCAGGAGTTCCAATATGAAGTGGAATATTGTAAAGGGAAGGATAACGTGATCGCGGACACACTGAGCCGTTACCCTGTGGGAACACAGCCAAATGCCGAGGCGGAGGAGTTCGCGTACATAGCCGCTACTACCAGGCGAAGCAGGGAGGGTGAGTTTAATGCAAACGACATTCGGAGGGGCCAGAAAGAGGATGAAGAATGCCAACGAATAATGCGATACCTACGTGAGAGGAGGCCAAAGGCAGGGTCTGACCGAAAAAGGGAAGAGACCGAGGGGGGTCCGTTATGGAAATATCGGGACCGGTGCATTATCCTGGAAGGAATAGTCCAAAGGAAAACAGGGAATGGGAAACAAACCCGTATTGTAATACCGAAAGGAATGCGAGATCGAATGGTTGATGAAACACATCAGGAACGTGGCCATTACGGAACAAGCAAAACTGAGGGGTACCTTAATAATTGGTTTTACTGGCCAGGAATGCACCACGACATTGCCAGAAGACTACGGGGGTGTGAGATTTGTGCGAGGACAAAACCGTTAAATCGGTCGAATGAAGGACCTCAGATACCGATCATCGTCCGGGAACCAAACCACACCTTGGCGATTGATTATTACGGGCCCTTGCCGATGGCTGGGGGAAAGAGGTATTTACTGGTCACATACGATTTGTGCTCCAAAATGGTCGCTGCGTACCCCATGGCCCGGACTAATGCGCACCAGACCATCAAACTGTTGGAAACCAAACAATTTCCGATCATCGGGAAACCCAAGTGCCTTTTATCGGATCATGGCACACCATTTGTGTCAAAGACATGGAGGCAATGGGTGAACCAAACAGGGATCAAACATCATATGACATCGATCCGGAACCCGCAGAGCAACCCATGCGAGCGGGTAATGCGGGAATTGGGGCGGCTATTCCGCGTATACACTGCAGGAGATCATCGGAAATGGGTCCGGGAGATTCCCCGGATTACTGGAATGATCAATACCTCAAAGAATGAGTCGACTGGACTTGAACCAAGTCGACTCCATTATGGACGACCTATACCGTATCCTTACAATGACAGACCCGCGATCCGAACAGGAAGAGTTGATCGAAAACAGGACAATCGGATAGCACTACGGAGATTGGAACATATGGGGGAAAAGCGAACGCAGACCAATAAGCCAATCCGAAACACGTTCAATGTGGGTGATAGAGTGATGGTAAGAGCAAACCCGGTCAGTCGACCGGAACAGCACATATACAAGAAATTCCTCGACATCTATGAGGGACCATATGAGATCGTCAGGGCATATGGGAATAATGCCTTCGTACTGACCCAAGGAAAGGGAACATTTAATGCAAGGGCACTGAAGAGGGCCGAATAACCTGGCTCCTTCTCAGAGCTAAAATCCGCATTCCCCGGATTTTACTCTACACCAGGCGGGGAGATATGTAACGGAATAGCGTTACATAGGGTTTGAAACCGAGTAAAAATAAAGATAATAATTGTCTCATTAAATAGTCAAGGCTTTCGTATAAATTAATAAAATAACATTCTCTAAAAATATAATAAAAGAAAATATAATATGCCATTATAAATATTAATAGATAATTTCCACTTGTATACGCCACGGGGTATTTAAAAAAAGGGTTTCTTTTAGAAGTATAATTATAGTAAAAGTAAAACTTATAGAAATGATTTTGAGAAAAGATTAAATGCTCGACTTCTAAGTTAATGTAAATTGTATTGTTCTGGTAAGACACGCACACACGTATGCACTCAAAGTGTGAATGAATAGAAGTTTGTTAACTGAGATTGCAACATGAGATTGCCTAGACCTAAAATTGCCTTAAGCACAAGGATTGAGTGAACATTTACATCGGACGCGGACCCGAACGACAACTCTAAAAATATGGAACTCTGGGGGGAGATTGGATCCTAAGATAAGATCCATCTCATATAAATATCACGAAAAATCTATTCAATGGTTGGCTTGATATTGTTGCTTAATATGTTTTTCGCTTAACGTGCTTGCTTGATATATTCAATATAGTCTACTTGATATAGCTTGATATAAAATAATATTCTTTCGTTTCGCCGTATCCATATTCAAGATGATCGTTGTGAAATTAATACTGAGAGCGTCGATTATCATGATGGGCTAGGAAACCCGTCAGTGATTGATCGACGCTCCGCCACCAAATATCTCCGAAGCTATGAATATTTAACGACATCTCCATTTGAAATTAATGCTCCGATCAAATAATAATGTTCCGAGAAATACCAGAATCGTCCAGACCACGCTATGCTCAACTTTGAATAAAACGAATAACTTCATTATGAAGATGCCATATCCCACGTTCAAATCCTCATTTCATTCGAAGCAGCGGAAGTCGAAATCCAAATCCTAGGTAACAATTTATTTTACTTTATGTTTCATTCACTCCATTCGTAAACTCTTAAAGGCAATCTCATAGTTAACTAACTTACACTTGCGTAAATTAAATCATAAAAGATTCCGTAATATTTAACCTATTATTGTAACTTATCTTTGTGTAACCTCAACATTCATAAAATCAAATTTAATCTTAGGACTTTTCCAAAACATGAACTTTGACCTTAATTATTATCTAATAAGCCATCGCAATTACTTTTAAGATATAAAATGAAATTTGTATTCCATATTGTAGTATGTATAATATATTTCTTTCTGTGCGAGTGCGTGAATGCGTGTGTGTGCGTGTGCAAATAAAATTTGAATTAATATTGCTTTTTTTATATTCAATAAATTTGTTCAGTATATAAACAAGTCGAGCATTTCTCAAATCTTTTCGTACAATTAAATTCTTATTTTATTTCTTCTTTTGATCATCAATAAAGTTATCATTTAATTACACTAATTTAGATTTATATTTGTTTACTTAACCATTTGTTTCTTTTAAAATGTCTTTTGCCAACATCGTGCCGTAAGTCACGATGTTTATTTATTTACTCTTAGTTAAGATAGGTTTAAGAATTGGGCGGGCCTACAATAAAAATATAAATAAATGTTTAATGCTAATATTGAAAGTAATTCATAGGGGGGATGATCTTAGAAGCCTAATTGTTTTGGAGGGATGAACGAACAGTCGTATTGGTCGCCAACAACCAATAGTTAAGTCCAGTACTAGGATCACTCAGTTAATAAACAAAACTTCCTTCCCATTAGTGTACAGTGCGTCTTTTACGTAAGGAGTAATTGCTGAAACAATTACATCGTGGCCCTGAGTGACCCTATTGGTCCATGCTAGGAGTTGGAGCTTGTGGGCGGGATTAGACTTCGAAATCGTTTTGACATGACGTAAGGTGATGCGAGAAGTTAAATAATAATTAAATCATCGTGTCTGGCGCCCCCTTGTATTGATAGTGAATAATTACCGATATAAGAAAATAAATAAAGCTTTACGCTATGTCATGTTTGTTTCGGAGCTCTCGATCTCTTTTAGGAACGTACGGATAAAGTTATATAGACCGTACGGTAACAATATATATATATATATATATAGGGAGCATACCAATAGCTCTAACAAGCTCTTATTGATAAGTGCCACAAGAGAAAGCATTTAAAATCTCTATCTAGAATTATCCCTATTCTCAGACTGATCGGTTTCAAGCTTTTGACTCACCGCAATGAGAAACTAGAACATTCAGACACTAGATCTAAAAAAATACCAACTTAAATTCCAGTACTTATCTAATGCGTAGCTATTAAGTAGAAAATCTGAAATTTTCAGACACATAAATGTCTTTAAATTCATCTATCTAACTTAATTAGCTATATGGATCTGAAAACACTTCAGTCTCACCATATATTAATAGCCTCAGCAATATAACATTGCCAAAAACTCAATGACAAAATTATAATAATTAATAAAGCAAGTCATATATTGCATAACTTTTTTTAAGCTTTTATTACAGATATGTAATATTTGGAGTGTACCAATAGCTCTAACAAGCTCTTATCGATAAGTGTTGCAAGAGAAGACATTTAAAATCTATCTAGAATTTTCTCCATCCTTAGACTGATCAGTTTTGATCTTGTGGCTCATCTCAGTGAGGAGCTAGGACATTCTGACACTACTAGATCTAAAATACTCATCTCAAAAGTCAGCATTTATTTAATACATAAGTATTAAGTAGAAAATCTGAAATTTTCAGACACGTAAATATCTTTAAATTCAGCTATCTAACTTAAATAGCTATATGGGTATAAAACACTTAAGTTTTACCATATATTGATAGTTTCCGCAATATAACATCACCAAAGCCTCAAAACCAATTGATCTGAGGATAGGAATAATTCTAGATAGAGATTCTAAATGCTTTCTCTTGTGACACTTATCAATAAGAGCTTGTAACAGCTATTGGTATGCTCCCTATATTACATATCTGTAATACAACCTTAAACAAGTCATGAGATATATGACTTGCTTTATTGTTTATTATAATTTTGCCCTTGAGGTTTTGGTGATGTTATATTGCTGAGTCTATTAATATATGGTAAGGCTGAAGGGTTTTCAGACCTACATAGCTATTTACGTTAGATAGCTGGATTTAAAGACATTTACGTCTCTGAAAATTTCAGATTTTCTTCTTAATAGTGACATATTAGATAAGTGCTGACTTTTGAGTTAGTATTTTAGATCTAATGTCTGAATGTCCTAGCACCTAACTGAGGTGAGCCAAAAGCTTAAAATCAATTGGTCTGAAAATAGGGATAATTCTAGATAGAGCTTTTAAATGCTTTCTCTTGTGGCACTTCTCAATGAGCTTGTTAGAGCTATTGGTATGCTCCCTATATTACATATCTGTAAAACAAGTCACACAATATATGACTTGCTTTATTGATTATATATATAATATCCATCACTAACTACACCAATGCTGTCTTTTTTCAGCAAACACTAAATTGTGAGTAAAATAAAGTGCATTTAATGGCATGACTAAAGGTATGGGGGGAATGTGGATATTTTACATATGAATTTTTAGCTAGCAACATGTATTGGATCTATTTCATATATATATTGTGATGAGCGCTTTCGGATTCAAATTATAATATGGTATATATATTGTGATGAGCGCACATACTGTGGTCACACATGTACCTACCAAAACATCCACAAATTAGAAATGTTAGGGTTGGAAAGAAATAAATAAATAAGAAAGAAAAAACGAGCTTGGAAATTAACAAAACCAAGAAATGTTGAAAATTAGCACAACAAAGAGAAAGAGAGGGAACTAGAGTTAACAAGATCGTTATCTTTTGCTAGTCAAAGTCCGAATTTTGATAAAAGTAAATATTAAATTATAATACTACCAGCATACGGTAGGAAAGTTAAAGCAGTAAAGAAACATAAATAAAACATGTAGTAAGATATGATTTAGGAAAAGTAAAGTTTAAAAAAAAAAAAGGGAAAAAGAAAAAACTTCGATAGCGCGGAAAGAAAAACCTAGAAAATTAATATGTTCGAAAAGATAAGAATCTGGGCTTCAAAGTACACATTTGACGATAAACGAAATGCTGTAGAGTTAAAGCAAGAATTAGATAAAAAATAAATGATTATTAAAATTTAAATAAGAAATAAAGAAAAACATGCGTTAAAATTTGTGTAAGTAATCAAAGAAAAATAAGGAAATAAATAAAATGTACGTAGTGCTATAAAATCATATAAAATAAAGTTACACATGGCCGAAGGCATAGCATGGGAGGTGTCTCAACAACAAGTGGAAACAAAGAATCTAAAGAACAAAGACCAATGGAATGTTTTAATTAAAAAAAAAAAAAGAGAAAAAATTAGGTGGAGAGCTAAGGAGATTAAAAGAGAGATTAGAGCTTGAGACTTCGAGTCGACAAGGTGAAAAAAATGGCGGCTCCAAGAATCAGCCGATATAGCTAACCAACATGACTTTTACCATCGATATCTCACATAGTATGACCGGCTAAGGCCATCATGATCGCGGTCAATCCGGACATCTGTACCAATGGTTCTTCAATAATGTAACAGCTACGGTAGTAACGCCTGCCTATGGACTCCTGTAGTGGCCCGACCTGTGATGCCTCGTCCTCCATGCCTTATTAACCAAGAAGCTACATCCCACCAAATATAATCTACGACCGTCCCTCCTAAAGAAGTGGATAATCCACGTGACGGTCGACAACACGTCGGAATGAACTCAAAGACTAAACCCTAGGTAACTTAAATATTATTTTATATATCGTCAAATGTGCACATAAATTCCATAGACAATGGCCAAATGCCTTTCATGAATGGTAATGACATTCTTTTGATAGACAGCTAGGCTAACGAGTTATAAATGTGACAGCATTTATAATGATTTCAAGTATTTATTTATAAGAATTTCAAGTATTTATTTCCTTATAGCACTATAGAATATAATATGTTTAATTTTATGTTAATGTTTCTTATATCTTTTATTATCAATTATTTGTTAGTATTAAAAATATATTAATTTATTTAAATCTGTCTTGTCTCGTTCTTCGCCACTCCACAAAATAGTCTAATACTAGGAGGGTAGAAATATTATTTCATTTTTTTTTGCATTCTTTTAGTTATGAAATTAACACGTGAAACGTTGATGGTGCAGGGTTTTATCCTGTAAAATTTATAAATTAGCCAAGCGCTGTAACTGTAATATCTTACAGCAGCTGGGAGAAAGTTGATCGGGAAAAATAATCTGGAGGTTATATCCGTATAGCGTACAGATTCGGTCAAGTACGGAAATCGGCTCGTCTGTTTCCGTATTTCTCTCTGCTTGAGGTAGCGGAAGGTGGACGATTTTGAATAATAAGAATTCCCCATTACATATATAAGTGAAAGGGAAGTTGGAGCTTTTCGATCATCCCATGCCCGTTACATATTTTGGGGGCCAGTCCGGGATCTGAAACTTCTGCCCAATTAACAATCACGTGTTGAATAATTATATAATATAATAAATATTTTCTAAAATAAAAATTGGTTAATATATGTGTTTTCAAACATATAAATTTAGCGTTGCAAGTTAAAGTGGCGAAGAGCGAAGGCGAAGGGGATAAGTTTTTTTTTATAATACTCCATACGAGCGTTTCACGTCAAATGTGTACAAAGAGTAGCGAGGGGGAAATTTTTTTTAGTATTATGAAAGTTATTGAAATGAATAGTGAAGGATAATCTCAGATAATAATTAGTCAAGTTATAACGAACAAAGAAATCATAATGTCAAATGATTACCGCCATGTAATATAAGTCGTGTTGAAAGAAAAAAAAAAAGATATACGTATGATTTTAAGATAGTGAAAGGAATATAATTTACAAAAAACGTTTTATGTGTAACGAGGGAGATTATCCCAGTGAAGAAATATATGTGTATGATTTTATTCTAAAACGACCGTAAAATAAGGGGAGTTTATAACGAAATATTAGAAATATATATGTCATAAGTACATGCGTCTGGAAACACGGTCAAAATGAATTTCTTTAGATATATCGATATAGTAGTGAGTTAAAATTTTAAAAAAAAAGGTGTATAAGTTTTATAAGTTTTAATTTCTCTTCGTGTGTCTGTGTATAAATTTATAATGAACGATAAACTGTACAGCGTAAGAATTTAATTACGTACATCCATGGGTTTGAAATTAGTATTTTTTTTATTTATAAAATAGACCGCATGGCATTAAAATAAATTTTAGTAGAGAAACAAGATCAGTAGAACAGCTTTTGTAACATGAATAACTTAATAAAGTAAAGAATTCAGTTTATATGCACACAAACAAACGCATATAAATGAGAAACAATTTTCTGACTTATAAAAATATGATAATGAAAATATATATATATAAACGTGCAGCATTGAATTAATTAAAGTGAGTCAGAGGTAGATGAGTAGGGAAAAACGAGGACAATCATCAAGGTGGACGGACAGTTGGGCAAATCTAGGGCAGGCGGACAAGAAGAGGAACCGGAGTACAAATGTTTGGATTGGCTAGCGATCTAAACGCTAACTGATAAATCACAAATATTAAATCGTTAATCAAAGTAAAAGGAAAGCAGAGAATCAATAGAAAAAATTTTCATTATATAAATATAGCCAGAAGAGTTTAGTAAAACAATATTAAAAACGTAGATTAAGGGTTAAAGAACATTATATTTATGCATACGAGATCCCAAGATAAAATGGACGTTCAAGGAAAGGAAGTGAGAGAAGGGAATGAAGATAAAGAGATGAAAGCACCGGGTAAAATAAGTAATAATGATATCATGGATATGCTAAGGCAAATGAGGATTGATCAACAGCAATTCGTGGAAGAATACATGAACAGACAGGAGAGAAGAATAGAAGAATGGATGATCAAGGTCGAAATCGATAGCCAGAAAAGAATGGCTGCATTCAAGGAAGAAGTAAAAAATGAGATCATCCAGCAATCAAAGTCTAATGATACATGGGCTGGATTTCACCCAGAGATGGGGATGGAGGAACAAAGGAGTATAGGGCCGTGTGGATATGCGAAATCTGAAACGGTTGAGGAGAGAGTTAGAGAATTAGGAGAGTGTGATTGGGAAAAGGATATAGGACATCCAGAAAGGGAGATAAGACCGTTAGATGAAGAGACGGATGTAGTTAGAGATAAGAGTCAAAGAGTGATGATGAGCGTGCAGGAGAGTTTAGGTCAAGTGGCAAAAGTAATAGCCAGTTTAAACACAAGAGTGGAAGAATGTGTAAAGAGTACAGCCAATAGCAGCATTAATGCCAATATAGAGGGCTGAGAACCAAGAACTAATGGAGAAGACAGAATCAGAGAATCTGGAAATTACATGGACTATCCTGTGGGCTTCCACCACTTCCTGAAGGTACAAGTTTTCAATGGTAACCCTGGAGAAAGCCCGATGGAACACTTGAGCAGCCTGGAACGGTACTTCCAATTCAGTAGAGTAAGTGAAGAAGCCAAGATAGCAGTCGCTTGCAGCCATCTGCAGGGCGAGTCTCAAGTCTGGTGGAATTCGCTATTCCAGAAGCCCATTACGTTTGCAGCATACCAGAGAATGTTGAAGAGCAGTTATTGGAGTGAGGAGCTCCAGGAGCATATGTTGCATCAAATAAAACAGCACAAATGGGGACCGGAGGAGTCATTCGTAACATTCTTCCGTTGACAGGTGGCTAGATTACGACTAATAACGGCAAACCCGTTATCGGAGATGCAAATACTCCATATAATTAGGTCCGGGTTTCCGAAGGACATTGAACGTACTCTCATCAGTACAGAGAGGAAAACGGTGGACCAGGTGGCGGAGATGCTGAGTGCACTGGACACCACTAGGGACAACCAACAGAATGATGAATCGCCGTCGGAACCACGTGTAAAAGAAGCACCTAGAATAAGAAATGACTGGGATCCTGGGGAAAGACGTTGGCAAGAAGAACAAGGATATTCTAGGGAATGGAACCCGAGGAGGCAAGGAAACGGATGACAGAGAGAGGAGACAGAATATAAGCGTCCATATGACATGACAGTGAGTCATGGACCTTGAGAGCAACATCCGCATCCCAGAGGAGGAAGAGGTGATATCAACAGAGGAAGACAACCACCAGATAAAACGTAAGAGCGATCCCAAAATAAAAAAAAAAAAGGGGGACTAGATGATGACACATTCAGAAATGGACATGGACCTCGAATCATGGAGAATGGATGGGCATACAGAAACTAACGATATAAAGAAATGATGAGCCAATAGATGGCCAAACAGTATGAGGGACTTTAGGATAAAATGATAAAGGATAAATTAATTGGCAGGATGGGGTCGTAGATTGAGGTTGAGGGAAAGTAGGCTTAGATATTTGTAGCTTGATCTTATTAGCAGTACTTGGTTTTGCCTTCTTCTTTGCCATGCTTGTGTGTTCTGCGGTGCATCAAGTATTATCACACAGAGAACACAGGGACAGAGATCCCAGTATCACAATGACTCACTGGATTAATATTTCCAGTTAGATATTAAGCACATATATCGTGAGTCAATGGTCCAGAGACCAATCTATGGGGAAAGAACCCCTTTTGGTATGAATATAGAGCTTTCAGAAATACACTGGGCTCATGAATGAGCTGGACGGAAAGATGCCAGTCTCCCAAGCCACCTCAATAATAGTGTCCAGAGTTGGCACTTAGAGGTGCCTTATTGCAGAAATGCGATGTATGAACAGGTTTAATCGGGTCACAGAGATATCCTGTGGATTCGAACCTGTAGATATGAGTAGCGGCAGAAAGTAAAGGCATGCATGGTAATGTTAGGATTAAATTGGTTTGGCTATACTGCTTGGTTCAGCAAAGAAAGGGATATAATTTATCTGATCGCCTCTCTATAGATTAACCTCATCGCCATATCATAGTAGCAATAATGAAAAAAAAAAAAAGGAGTTCGAACAATAGTTGGGAGCACTTAGATTTCCAGGCATAAGGTTAAAAATTTTTTTTATGCAAAAAAAAAAAATTTAAAGGGGGGAACAGTGTAATGTGATGAGCGCACATACTGTGGTCACACATGTACCTACCAAAACATCCACAAATTAGAAATGTTAGGGTTGGAAAGAAAGAAATAAATAAGAAAGAAAAAACGAGCTTGGAAATTAACAAAACCAAGAAATGTTGAAAATTAGCACAACAAAGAGAAAGAGAGGGAACTAGAGTTAACAAGATCGTTATCTTTTGCTAGTCAAAGTCCGAATTTTGATAAAAGTAAATATTAAATTATAATACTACCAGCATACGGTAGGAAAGTTAAAGCAGTAAAGAAACATAAATAAAACATGTAGTAAGATATGATTTAAAAAAAGTAAAGTTTAAAAAAAAAAAAAAAAAAAAGGGAAAAAGAAAAAACCTCGATAGCGCAGAAAGAAAAACCTAGAAAATTAATATGTTCGAAAAGATAAGAATCTGGGCTTCAAAGTACACATTTGACGATAAACAAAATGCGGGTTTTATGGAGTAGAGTTAAAGCAAGAATTAGATAAAAAATAAATGATTATTAAAATTTAAATAAGAAATAAAGAAAAACATGCGTTAAAATTTGTGTAAGTAATCAAAGAAAAATAAACAAATAAATAAAATGTACGTAGTGTTATAAAATCATATAAAATAAAGTTACACATGGCCGAAGGCATAGCATGGGAGGTGTCAACAACAAGTGGAAACAAAGAATCTAAAGGACAAAGACCATTGGAATGTTTTAATTAAAAAAAAAAAGAGAAAAAATTAGGTGGAGAGCTAAGGAGATTAAAAGAGAGATTAGAGCTTGAGACTTCGAGTCGACAAGGTGAAAAAAATCGCGGCTCCAAGAATCAGCCGATATAGCTAACCAACATGACTTTTACCGTCGATATCTCACATAGTATGACCGGCTAAGGCCATCATGATCGCGGTCAATCCGGACATCTGTACCAATGGTTCTGCAATAATGTAACAGCTACGGTAGTAATGCCTGCCTATGGACTCCTGTAGTGGCCCGACCTGTGATGCCTCGTCCTCCATGCCTTATTAACCAAGAAGCTACATCCCGCCAAATATAATCTACGACCGTCCCTCCTAAAGAAGTGGATAATCCACGTGACGGTCGACAACACGTCGGAATGAACTCAAAGACTAAACCCTAGGTAACTTAAATATTATTTTATATATCGTCAAATGTGCACATAAATTCCATAGACAATGGCCAAATGCCTTTCATGAATGGTAATGACATTCTTTTGATAGACAGCTAGGCTAACGAGTTATAAATGTGACAGCATTTATAATGATTTCAAGTATTTATTTATAAGAATTTCAAGTATTTATTTCCTTATAGCACTATAGAATATAATGTTTAATTTTATGTTAATGTTTCTTATATCTTTTATTATCAATTATTTGTTAGTATTAAAAATATATTAATTTATTTAAATCTGTCTTGTCTCGTTCTTCGCCACTCCACAAAATAGTCTAATACTAGGAGTGTAGAAATATTATTTCATTTTTTTTTTGCATGCTTTTAGTTATGAAATTAACACGTGAAATGTTGATGGTGCAGGGTTTTATCCTGTAAAATTTATAAATTAGCCAAGCGCTGTAACTGTAATATCTTACAGCAGCCGGGAGAAAGTTGATCGGGAAAAATAATCTGGAGGTTATATCCATATAGCGTACAGATTCGGTCAAGTACGGAAATCGGCTCGTCTGTTTCCGTATTTCTCTCTGCTTGAGGTAGCGGAAGGTGGACGATTTTGAATAATAAGAATTCCCCATTACATATATAAGTGAAAGGGACGTTGGAGCTTTTCGATCGTCCCGTGCCCGTTACAATATATATATATATTGTACCCTCACTACCGGGAAAATATAATAATAATAAAACAGGTCTAGCTCAGATAAATGATTCTGCTTGGCTAAAATACATATAATTAATAATACAGATATCCTATGATACTATCTAGTATTTGATTAGCTCTAACTAATAAAAATAATAAAAATGGTTCGGTTTTATAAAATTAAACAAATAAAATAATAATACATTATGAGACAATGAAGTGAAGTACAAGCAGTAAAGAATTACATTGAGCCAATATCCCACAGGATACAACCTCAATGGCATAAGAATACTATCCCCCCTATTATTTCAAATAATAAATCCATAGCATTCTTACAACTTTAAAAATAATAATTAAATATAATGCTAATAAATAAAACCTAATCTCTTTAATCAAATAAACAATATAACTGTAATTATCTCGGGTTCTTTAAAATAATTCTAATCAACTCATAATTTTCTGTAGTCAGGCATGATAAGGGATTTTGTATCACCCTCAACTACACCTAACTAATAATAAATAAAGAATAATAATAATCATCTTCAATGTATAATTATCAATCTTATCTACTTTTCAATGTTATGGAATTATAATAGTAATAACAATAATAAATAATATAGTATAATCTTTTAGCTCTCATGTGGCATCTTAAATAAAATATATGATATAATCTGAGAAAATATATGGCAACAAATAATATTGTAATTCTGTGCAATAAATTATATAATTAATTTATGACCATAATGATAATGTAAAATGAAAACTCATATAAATTATACTATGAAACACTATAATTTCTTAAATAAATAATCGTATTCATACTGTGCAAATATTATGTTTGGTTTATATATCTGGAAATCATGTATTTGTAGTGTGAAGAATCATTGCAATACACAACTTTATAAAACAAGTTTAACAAAATTTTATTATAAAACTTTTTAACAAAATAAACTATGTACATTACACCTGGGTCTCGTTTTACGCGATAGATAGGTTCCTCAGAAAACGTGCGCAAATGAAATCATGCAAAAATAGACGTAACTTACATTGAAAAAGGGGGGGGATGTTCGTGTAAAAGCAAAGCACCAACGTAAAATTACTTTAAAATTCGTGCAAAAAAAAAAATATAAGGAAATAAAATGTTACTAATAAAAAATTTCAAATTTGGAAAAAATTGATACAAGACAAACTTTTTTTAACTATAATATTTAATTTTATTCAAAATAATATATTTTTATGCATAATTTACAGTACAGTAATTTACATTTTTTATACACATTTTAATTATCACTATTTGCCCAAAAACACGTTTGTTTGCAAAGTAGTAACAAATCAGATTCTCATGGGATGTATTTGGCTTCTCCTTAAACGAAGTCAAGAATATCTCGGCAATTATTCTCACAAGAGGAAATACAACTAGTACCAAGTTCACTCTCATGTTGTGTTAATGGTTTTCTGTTGACGACGACGATGATTTTATTAATTGTTTATGAACTTAGACTTATGATAATAAAAAGACATTTATTCACCACTTCTGGGAAAAATTTAATTAAAACTAACAACTAAAAATTAAATTCTTATTTTTGTCTTTAATTTTCAATTCCGTTTAAAAATCAAATTTCGTTTTACATCACATTAATTTTAAGTCGCCAGTAAGTAATTTTTAAATTGTTAATTACATTAAAAATCAGATTTTAATTGTGCCCACTGCCATTACTGACCTTTTAAAAATAAACTTGTGGACACTAAATGATTAATAATTGATTACGTTCTTTTTTAAAAAGCAAAAACAGAATGTGATTTAAAATGCAAAATTAACATGCGCAATGTTTGAACAAATTTACATTATACAGTAATCTTGTAAAATTTAATGTGTGTATACATAAAATGTTGAAATCATGATTTTAATTTCATTATTGCATAAAATCTTACTATTATAAAGCACTGAAAATATTGAAATTACTAAGATGAAAGTAGAATTCCAATAGTGTGCTATTACTTTCAATATAACGTAAGTGCGCAAAATTTATTATTTAAAGTAATAGCGCATTATCGGAGGTCGACTTCCGTTGAAACACGAATCGCGTAACTTCAAAATCGTGTTAAATAAGTCTGCGTAAAAAGAGACCAAGGTGTATTTACAATTACATCTTGGGTAAATTACACAATTCTTCATTTCAAAATAAGATAAATAATAAAATCTACAAGTACATAAGCCTTTACTCTGACTTATAACTTTTCATATTTCTTTACAATAATCATAATATTACTAATAATAATTACGTATACAATTATAGCTTAAAATATATTATCTACCAATTGACCTATATTATAATATGCTCTCCATAAGCATGCACAAAATATAAAAAAAAACATATTTTACAGAAGTAGCTCTTATTTCAATACATGTCCATAGATTTTGTACTCAATTAATTAAACAACTTTTATTATGATAGTGCTGACATTATTCAAAAATATTAATAAAATAATATGATTAACAGATTTTTTATACATCTTGCTTGGCATTACTTTAATAAAAAAAAATCCTATGTGTGTGTTTATGCGTGTTCTATATATAAAATTATATTCACAGAATATAAGTACTTGTTCTATTTTATGTTGATTCTCTGGATGTATTATTCTTCTAAAAATATGCATTACATGTATGATAAAAATATTCAAAAATTATTCAAAAAATCTCGTGAATAATTTATTATCACATATATTTTTCTTTTCTAAAAAATAATTTAATAAAAGACGGAAATATTTATGATTCTTTATCCTTATAGTTTAAGTTTACTTTCAATCTCATTTGTATTTGATCTTAACATAACCCAAAGTAAGAAAAACCTATCTTATCCTCTTCCAAAAATAACGATTCTACAATTCCCAAAATTATTTATTATTCTCCTTCAAAATACCGTTCTGTACGATGCAATAACTTTAGAAATTACGATAGCGATCAGATGTGTAGGTATGAAGAACTAACTAGAGTATTAACTCAATAGTATAAACATATAATCACCATGGCAACAGTGCATATAAAGAAAAGAGGCATAACTTCTCTGTCTAATAACCTCCCCTATAAAATAATGTCCAGGCTATTCATTCAGCTCTTTGGAACATTAATACTCAATACTAAGGAAAACACTGCCCATAGAAATATACAAGTTACAGGGCTTCGTTATCTGTACCTGCATAATTACTAAGATAATAAAATTACTTTTTATTCCCCATAAATCCTAGATACAAGCATCCCTTTAATTTCTTTTCATACTTCCAAGGTCACTACCACTTTAAAATTTCATAATAGATTTATCAATCTACATCGCCAAAATTATCAAACATATTTTTAAGACAATAAATAAGATTCACTTATGAATTCAATAATCTAGAACTACTCAAAAGAAAAGGTTATTTCACTTTCAAAATTCATCAATAGAAATACAAATGATTTTGTATCATTGGGTTCCTTTGCTAAAGAATTGTATAAATTATTTTCATCGTTGAATCATATTACATTAGTAATATAAAAGAAAAGTATGCATATCTTTTTTTAAAAAACAATCTAACATATTTTACAATAATAATAATAAGTTCTATGTGTGTTTAATGCACCCACATATATCCATAAATTCATATGATACTATAAAATATTTCAAGCAATCTAAAGAAAATAAAAATAAATACATCATGTAAAAATTAATATTTTATAGATTTTACCCATAGTGACAAATTGCTAGTTGGTCACTTTTGGATGTTTTCTGGTCCACACTTCATAAAAATATTAAATACTAATAGCATTTATTCAGCAAAAACTATCATAGTCAAAAAAATATTTATAAAAAAAAACTTTACAGAAAATTAAATATTCTTTATGATAATTATTATACTACATTAGTAGATATTTTGTATGTAATTTTCCTGCCTAAAATAATAATATTAGTACATAAAATAAAACCATATTTATGTAAAAACTCCAATCCATTATAAAGTAAATTTTAAAAAAAAGTTCGTTTTGTCTTCTCTTATTTTCATTATCAGTCCTTACAGATGCTTACTCCTGATGTTTGTTACTATGATAATCACTGTCTAACACTTGAGAACAAAACACAGAGCTTTTTTTCTCCATGTGGCATATTCATAAATGATAAAAAAAACCATCAAGTCAACTCTTAAATCTGAAATTATTTATAAAAATAATCATTAATCCTTTGATGAAAGTTCATAAAAATTATAGTCCATTGTCTATAGCTTTTGGAATAATGATTATTAAATTGATATATCACTGGGAAGTTATAAAATAATTCTCTGGGTTTTTTCTCATTCCATAGGATTTTGTTTTGAGCTTTTGATGCATCTGTCACAGCTATATGGATTCAGGCATATTCATATGGAAATTATGCACTTTTGTTCCATTGAAATTAGCATTTAATAAAGTTAGCATAAAGTTACTTTGTCAGGATAATTGTAATTACCCAGGTATTTCTCTTCCAGATAATAATTTTCCAACAATCAGTTTTTTTTTATATTATTAAATAAATGTGGTCTTTTTTAATAGTGACAACTTGTCATATAAAATATATTTGCAGTAATATCAAACTTTATTTCTCCATCATTTTAAATAAAAGTTCATAATAAATTCTTAAAAGAATATTTTTTAAAAAACATTTACTGCAACTCTTTTTTAAAAAAAAGATATATTTTCAAAATACTGAAAATTAAAGTTTCACAGTATAACTTGGCTTTTTTCAGATATAGCTATCTTTTCTCACAATAAAATGCATCTACATTAAATTTCCCACAAACTTTTCTGTCTAATTTTCTCAACAATGTCCGAGATATTAATATAAACAATATTATACTTTTCTTCATTAATATTTTTAGAAATATATTTTCACTTAATATCTGTACCTCCATCCTTTCTTTCCACAAATACATAATTATTTTTGGTATGCATTCCATAGTTACTGTGATGCTGATTTAAGTTTTAACAGAAACACTTGATAGGGAATTTTGTTGCTTTAATAGTGCGTGATTTTAACTTAATAAACTTATAATTTTTTAATACTCTCTTCTTTAAAAATAATTTCAATTAATACATTATTCAATACTTTAATATTTTACAAATAATACATTATTAAAAGAGCTGTTTAAAAATACACAATTGACTTTAATTATTATAGTATAAAATTGACTGATTAAAGCAAAATTGACTTATTAAAGCACACAGAAACAAGTGAACATCTGCTTTTGTGGCAAATTGACCTGATGATTTAATTGGCTATTAAATATTTAGCTGGTGATCTAATTTACATATAACCAAGATTGCACAATTAAAATTAAAAATAAAATTTATGACCCATCCTTTTTAAAATATTAGATATTATATTATTTAATTCTAAACTCATTTTACATTTTTATTTAAACCAACTAAATATTTTAAAATAGCATTTTAAAAATAATATTTCATTATTTTATCTAACATTCATTTTTAATGTATCTATTTTTTTTTAAATCTAATTTTATTAACTACATTTGTTTTAAAAAACTAATTAAATATTTTATAACAGCTAATTTTTTTAATCTTTTTTTATCTTGTCTGGTGACTAACAAATGTTTTCAATTTTATAGTACAATTGTAAAGCATTTTTGAAACTTTATTAGAAAAACTTTCAAGCACACAAGTATGAATATTTGTGTCACATGACCTTTAAAATCAGACAATGTGTGTCAATTTTTTAATTACTGTCTACTAACAAAATAAATGTTTAATTGCAATATATATATATTAAAGAATAATATAATAATAAAATTTAGAAGAATAATTTTGATAATATTAAACTAAACACATTTGTCCCCACAAAATATTACATTTTAAATAAATAATTTATAATACAACTATTAAGTATAATTTTTATTTCACAATAGACTAGTTTATTTAATTTTAATTTATTACTTTAAATTTAGCTTTTAACACTTATTTAAGAAGATTTTTAATATACTATTTTACTATGGCCAGTTTTCCCAACCATACAAAATTTTACCATTTAGCTTTACTTGACTATTTTTAATAGATTAGTATAGTTTTATGCATTTAATACTCTCATTTTACTTTAACAAAGCTTATAAAAACATTGTCAACATTACACAGTAGTCATACCAATTAAAATACATCCTTAATTTAAAATTGACTAAATGAATTCATTTGGACCTAATCAAAAGGGTACAATATATATTATATTTTGTTGATATGAAGATTTTCACAGATTACATATATAAAAGACATATTTTGCTGGTTCATCCATGTTAAAAAATTTAAATATTAATATACAGACATTTTGACTTGATCACACAAGTCATCCACTGGGTGATAAAAGGTAGAAAGATGGTTGTAGAGGTGCTACAATCACTGATTTGAAAAAAAATGTTAAAGTTCCACCAATAGCAAAAATGTTAAATTAAGAATTTTTAAAAAAAAAAAATTTCCAAATAGGAAGTTTGCATGTATCATCTCGCTTATTGATACAAACTGGCCTTTTAAGTATCTCAATGGCTTCTCTAATTTTGCACTGGTAGAGATTATCACATCTGGATATGATCCTGGTATCAGAAAAATCAATTTTATGACATGAATCTATAGTATGGAGTGAGAATGCTAATGATGAAAGTTGTTTAACTGCATTATCATGCTCATCTCTCCTAACACTGATGTGACAATTACTCATATCTATGCAAGAAGCTTTACAATTTTCATGAGATTTGATAAGCACCATAAGATTCAAGAGGGATTGAATCCTTAGGCTTGGTTATCCCTCTTGAATCTCATGGTGTTTATCAAATCTCATGTGAAAATTGTAAAGCTTCTTACATAGGTATGAATAATCAGTGTTAGGAGAGATGAGCATGCTAATGCAGTTAAATAACACTCATCATCATCAGCACTCTCACTCCATACTATAGATTCAGGTTTTAAAATTGATTTTTCTAATACCAGGATCATATCCAGATGTGTTAATCTCTACCAGTGCAAAATTAGATAAGCCATTGGGATACTTAAAAGGCCAGATTGTATTAACAAGTGAGATGATGCATACAAACTTCCTCCTATTTGGAAAGATTAAAAAAAAAACATTCTTAATTTAACATTTTTGCTATTGGTGGAACTTTATCAATTTTTTCAAATCAGTGATTGTAGTGCCTCTACAACCATCTTTCTACTTTTTATCACCCAGTGGATGACTTATGTGATCAGGTCGAAATGTCAGTATATTAATATTTAAATTTTTAAACACGGATAAACTTGCAAAATATGTTTTTATATTATATATTATAGTTAATGTTTTCACGGTTGTATGGTGTAGATAAATTATTATTTTTGGGATAAAACCGTGTATTATTTTGCATTACAATCTGATATTTCGACAGACTAGCAATTGCCATTATCAAGTTTAATTTTTGAAAGAAAAATTGTTAGATCTCAAACAATAACGTGACTCAGTGTGAGATGAGAAACGAGATTCAACTTGAAGTAGTTCAGAATTCACAATATGAGGCTTACCAAAATGTTTATTTTCCTCAATTTTTTCACCTGTTAATTTTATTAAATATTAGATAAAATGAGAGGTTTCCACATAGCATATATTCTTGCTATGTGGAAACCTCTCATTTTATCTAATATTAACTTAAAATTAACAGGTGAAAAAAGTGAGGGAAATAAACATTTTGATAAGCCTCATATTGTGAATGCTGAACTACTTCAAGCTGAATCTCATTTTTCATCTCGCATTGAGTCATGTTATTGATTGAGATCTAATGATTTTTCTTTCAAAAGTTAACCTTGATAATGGCAGTTGCTAGTTCATCGAAAATCGGATTGTAATGCAAAATAATACATGGTTTTATCCTAAAAATAATAATTTATATATATATATATATTAAACACCCTAAATATTTGTATTATGTTAGTATTATTTACCCACATTCTCTATAGAAATGTATTGCCATTTGTGTGATAATGTTTAATAAAAAATATCAACGTCTTCTTGCAGAAAATGTATTTCTATCATGTTATCAGCTGCTTGGGTCATCAAATGAGATCACATCAAAAATTGCAAGAATTTTAAAATAAAAATTGAATTGCTATGTTTTATTTTATCTCAATTAATCTCCTAAGCAGTGATGACATCACAATTTATTGTAAGAAACAAATGGCCTGCAAGAGAACAGGTTGATATTTTGTCAAGAAGTGGTAGAGTTTCTAATTTGGGATGAGGAGATTTCAGTGTTGATTCTGGTCCTTGTAGTTATGGCACTCAAACTTCTTTTGAACTCCCAAGCAATAAATTCATTGGTCTTATATATATATATATATATTGTACCTATATTGATATAGGCACATATAATTTTATCTAAAATTATATTATTAAAACAATCTTTTGTTAAAGAAAAACATAAAATTAAATGTTGAGTTTATTGCAGCTTGTTTTCGAAAAAGGAATCAAATAGTTTTCTATCATTAATTTCTGAAATAAGAGCTACAATCAATTAATCAGAAGGGGAGAGGGGTGTTTCGTTAGAAAAATTAAACTAAGGGTTATAAAAGGAAGTAAAGAGTTTTTATTAGTATTCGTAAAAATATAATTTAAAAAGTTAAAACATACCAATCTCTTTTCATTAAAGAAAAATAATGTTAAAACTAAATAGTAAATTGTATTAAAAATATATGTGTGTATATATGTGCAATTTGTAAATAAATAAAATGTATGTGAAATAAAAGATTATCATTAAAAACATGGCAATGGCTATTAATAAAATAAAACAACATATTTTATTGCATGGCTATTACTAATTAAGCAATCTCCCAAAACACGTTTATCAAATGATTATCATTGGAATTTGACAACAGATCTTTGCCGGAGATATGAGAAAGACAACAAGGTGCAGGTATAAATAGACCTTTTTTTTATCGGACAATTCATTCCACAAATTAATTGAGATCAGTTCCACAAATTAATTGAGTACTGCAGTTCAGAAATTAATTGAGCAGTTAACAAACAAAATGCAGTGTTGAGAAGATCTTGGGAATGCACGTTTATCTCCAGCCCAGATGTCCGATGAAAACAGCAGATCTGCCCATTAAATAATGTCAGCTTAACATCGTAGAAAATCTCTGTCCGTATCTAATTGTCTCCGATAGTAATAATCGTGAAAATCAGGAAACTCAGCAAGGAAATGTCCCAGCTGGCTGGAAGCATTCATACTGGAACCATTCATACTGGAAGAAACAACAAACAAGAAGAAAACAAAGTGTTAAATCTACATTCAAAATCCTAGGTAAAACATTTGCTTATTTTCGTTTATACTGTAATAGCCATTGCATTGCATTAATTCGTATGAATCTTTCAAGAGTCTAATCATATGAACTCTATATCATACATAAATGAACTATTGATATGTGTGATTAAATTTCAAATGCTATGTAGTCCTTTATTATCATAATTATGTGTGTGCATGAGTTAATATGTGCATGATCATTATATCAATGTTTATTAGTTAAATTAGAGTGTTCTGTTATTAAATCTATAGGAATATTTAAACTATTTAGAAATGTTAATTTAAAATATGTGGGTGTTTTATTAGAATGTTTAAATTTAGTTAATAAATTATCTTTAAAATTAAACTTTATTTGTCGGTCAATTTTTTTTATCAATTCTTTTACCAAATTCTTTTATCAATTCTTTTTATAAATTCTTTTTACAATTCTTTATCAAGTCTTTTAACCACTAATTATGTATAATCTATTAGTGATTACAAACAGCTGAGCTAGTTGTGGATTTAGGCATTGAGTTAGTGGCCATTGCTCAAAATGTGTTATTTATTCATCCTTAAATAGATAGCTGGTGCCCGTGTTTATACACAAACAAAAAAAAGTGCTTTGAACTTGGTGTTGAACTCAACAGTCGAGAAGAAGTTATGTCCTGGAAATGTAACTCTAGTTATATATTTTATAGCTATTGTTTGGGCATACATACTCTCTGAGTATGTTCTTCTCTGCCTAAGAGACCGGTGATTCGAACCCACATATTTGAATGGTTCAAATGGCTTTACCCAACTTGGGCCGAACTTGTCATAAATGACAGTTAATTAAATACTTTGTTCTTGTTGAAAATAAAAATCTAAAAAGTTAAATTACGTATGTAAAAGTGTTTTAATTTAAAAAAAAAAAAAAAAGAATTGACCGAAATTTTTTTTTTCGAAATGAAAAGAGATTTTGACATTTATGCTATCAAATCAGAGTCAATTAGATGTTATGGGCAGAGTTAAAGCATTAGATCGGGTAGAGAAAAGGACTAAAAGGGTGGAGTTAGTGTGAGTTTCCGTCTCAGTAAGAAAAATAAATAAATAAGTCGTATTTAAATTTAGTTTAACATAAGCGCTAGTACTTTGAAATTGAAATTTTCGAAAATGGATCCAAAAGAAAGCCCAATATATTTTAAAAATCCCCAGTTAGTGGAAAAAGAGAAAGAAGAAGTATCTGAGATGCGAATGATGATGAAAATGATGAATATGATGCAAGAGTTTAAAGAAGAATTGTGTCAGAAATTTGAGCAAAGCCAAATAAGAGCTCAAAGCAGAATTGAAGGCAGAAATTAGTCAGGTTAAAACAGAAATTAATGAACTCAGAGCAGAAATTAAAGAAATGAAGGAAATGAGGGGTGAAATAATAGATGAAGTAGAAACAAATCATATAGCCATAGAAGCTGTAGTGAAAGATTTGAACAAAGAAAGTCAGGAAAGGGTGATAATAGAAGAAAGCATAAAGGAAGTGAGAGCTGAATTAGAGCAAGGTAGCGTTAGATATAATAATTTAGAAATGAAAATAATAAAGATAGAAGAGACATGCCGGGAATAGAGAAGTGTAGCTAGGACAATGCAGGAAGAATTAAGTTTGTTAAAAAATGAAGGTATTCAGAGTAAAGTAGAATGTAGAATTGAAAGTGGTGGTAGTTTGAAGTCGGAAGTAAAACAAATGTGTATAAATATAACTAAGGGTCTAGAGTATAAGGTGGACCAAATGGAGTGCAAATATAAAAATTACGATAAGGAGAATAAGCTGGAGGGACCGACCAAGAGATTCCTGGAAGAAAAATTTATGATCGCGACATTCAAGGCCGAAGCAGGTGAGAATCCATTAAAACATTTGGAAAGCTTAACTGGTTTGTTCCAAATACAGGAGTGGCAAGAAGGGGATAAAGTTACACTTGCTAGCAGTCACCTTCAAGGAACAGCCTTGGATTGGTGGCACACCCAGTATGCTAAACCACGCACATTTGAGGAGTATAGGTACGCCATCCTAAGAACCTTCTGGCGCGAAGCCCGACAGGATGGCATACTCTGTAAGGTATCTAAAGAAAGATATCCCAGCTTCCATGGAGAAACTCTCATGCAATTTTTTTTAAAACAGGTGGCAAAACTCAAGGCTTTAACGGCGTTTCCATTGTCAGACGACCAAATTATAAGAACAATCTGACACAACATGCCAATGCCTGTGCAGCAAATGATGCTAAGTAGCAATGGTCGGACGGTGGAAGAAATGGTAGAATTTCTGACCCGAGTAGATTGTGAAAATTTGGTTCGGGAACCTATAGATAGATATAGGAAAATATCAATATAATGATCAGAATGTACGTAAACGGGAGCCACCTGACCGAGCATAATTGTCAGTAAATCGAGCGGAATAATAAAATAAACAAAAGAGACCGGAAATGGACTATGAGTCTAATATAATTATTTTGACGTAGGTGAAAAGCCTGAATTAGAATTTCGCTATTTAAAATGATGGATTGTTTTGCCAAATAATAATAATGGAGGCTTCGCAAAATAAAAGATTTTTTTTCTCCACGCACATATTAATTAAGGAAATGTTTGTAAATAAACAGTTCAAATAAATAAAAATCAATAAAATCAAGTTAAATAAATGGGTCAAATTAAGGATTTAGAAATAATGTTTGTAGAATTAAATAAATGAATAAAATAACGGAAATACATAAAATAAAAAAAAGTTAAATAAATAAGTATAATATATCTGCAGAAAAGAAATAAAATATTCGTAGTAAAATAAAATAGTTTTTTGAATATACGCATGTTAAAATAAAAGTTTGTTTTGAATACCGTAAGTTAAGAAAAGGATGTAAATAAATTGTTTAAAATAATCAAGATAAAAAAAAAAAAAAAATCTAGTAAAATAATAATGAATGAATCATAATAAAGCAAAATAGTTTTTTTTCTGAGTACATGCACGTTAATATATAAGTTAAAGTAATGGGTTAAAAGTAATATCGTAATATAAATAAATATGTAAATTGATGTCCGTGATAGTTTAGAATAGTATTGTAAGTTAAATAAATATGTAAGATAATGTTCGTAATAGTTCAGAATAATATAAATAAATATGTTAAAGTAATGTTCATGTGTATTTAAAATAATATTGTAGGATTAGTGATAAATAATATAAAGTCAATCTAAGTTATATTAGGAGTGTATAAGGGTTTGAATCTAACAGGAATGAGGGTAGTATAGAAGTGTTTTAGATAAGGATTAAGTTTAAAGCTGTCGACTGGATAAATTCTAGTACCCGCAACGGATTGGCCGGGATCATTCCTCTTTTAAAAAGTGCACTGGCAACAACCAGAGTAAGTCATAAGTCACTTTTCAGGGGAGAATCCCCATATCTCATACCTCGTTTTCCAAAGCATAAGTCAGAAATGGACAGTTGAAAATTCCTGCCATTGCAGCTGCTTAGTCAAAGTCCGATCAAGAGAATCGGCAATCGTTTTCCAGGGCGTAAGTTGGAAATGGACAGTTGAAATTCCTGCCATTTGCAGCCCCCTTTTCTTAGTCAAAGTCCGATCAAGAGAATCGGCAGCCGACGCTTCATTTATAAAAGATCCCTGTGCCACAAATTTAGTTTGTCCTCGTGGTCATTATCCAGGACGAACACTGTAAGCAATGTTACCAGCATAGAAAGAAGAAAAGCATAATTGGAGATTGCCCTTAGTATGGAAAGAAAAGATATAAAAAAAGGCAAACTTAGAAGGAATAATAAATTAATATTTAATGTTGTCAGAGATAAAATGGTCAAAAATGACGCATTTTACTCTCAAAAGGAAGAGCAGTGTAATGTACCTATATTGATATAGGCACATATAATTTTATCTAAAATTATATTATTAAAACAATCTTTCATTAAAGAGAAACATAAAATTAAATGTTGAGTTTATTGCAGCTTGTTTTCGAAAAAGGAATCAAATAGTTTTCTATCGTTAATTTCTGAAATAAGAGCTACAATCAATTAATCAGAAGGGGAGAGGGGTGTTTCATTAGAGAAATTAAACTAAGGGTTATAAAAGGAAGTAAAGAGTTTTTATTAGTATTCATAAAAATATAATTTAAAAAGTTAAAACATACCAATCTCTTTTCATTAAAGAAAAAATAATGTTAAAACTAAATAGTAAATTGTATTAAAAATATATGTGTGTATATATGTGCAATTTGTAAATAAATAAAATGTATGTGAAATAAAAGAAGATTATCATTAAAAACACGGCAATGGCTATTAATAAAATAAAACAACACGTTTTATTGCATGGCTATTACTAATTAAGCAATCTTCCAAAACACGTTTATCAAATGATTATCATTGGAATTTGACAACAGATCTTTGCCAGAGATATAAGAAAGACAACAAGGTGCAGGTATAAATAGACCTTTTTTTTATCGGACAATTCATTCCACAATTAATTGAGTGAGATCAGTTCCACAAATTAATTGAGTAGTGCAGTTCAGAAATTAATTGAGCAGTTAACAAACAAAATGCAGTGTTGAGAAGATCTTGGGAATGCACGTTTATCTCCAGCCCAGATGTCCGATGAAAACAGCAGATCTGCCCATGAAATAATGTCAGCTTAACATCGTAGAAAATCTCCGTCCGTATCTAATTGTCTCCGATAGTAATAATCGTGAAAATCAGGAAACTCAGCAAGGAAACGTCCCAGCCGGCTGGAAGCATTCATACTGGAACCATTCATACTGGAAGAAACAATAAACAAGAAGAAAACAAAGTGTTAAATCTACATTCAAAATCCTAGGTAAAACATTTGCTTATTTTTGTTTATACTGTAATAGCCATTGCATTGCATTAATTCGTACAAATCTTTCAAGAGTCTAATCATATGAACTCTATATCATACATAAATGAACTATTGATATGTGTGATTAAATTTCAAATGCTATGTAGTCCTTTATTATCATAATTATGTGTGTGCATAAGTTAATATGTGCGTGATCATTATATCAATGTTTATTAGTTAAATTAGAGTGTTCTGTTATTAAATCTATAGGAATATTTAAACTATTTAGAAATGTTAATTTAAAATATGCGGGTGTTTTATTAGAATTATAAAATGTTTAAATTTAGTAAATAAATGTTAGTTAATAAATTATCTTTAAAATTAAACTTTATTTGTCGGTCAATTCTTTTTATCAATTCTTTTTACCAAATTCTTTTATCAATTCTTTTTATAAATTCTTTTTACAATTCTTTATCAAGTCTTTTAACCACTAATTATGTATAATCTATTAGTGATTACAAACAGCTGAGCTAGTCGTGGATTTAGGCGTTGAGTTAGTGGCCATTGCTCAAAGTGCGTTATTTATTCATCCTTGAATAGATAGCTGGCGCCCATGTTTATACACAAACAAAAAAAAGTGCTTTGAACTTGGTGTTGAACTCAACAGTCGAGAAGAAGTTATGTCCTGGAAATGTAACTCTAGTTATATATTTTATAGCTATCGTTTGGGCATACATACTCTCCGAGTATGTTCTTCTCTGCCTAAGAGACCAGTGATTCGAACCCACATATTCGAAGTTGGTTCAATATATATATATATTGAAACAATACAAAGAATAGGGAGTTACAATGTCCCAGAATTGGATAGCCATTTATAACAGTACATCACATTAGAGCTGAATTAGAGATGAGAAACCATCAACATCCCCAAATAAACAAAATATAAAAGGAATGAATATGATAAAATAAGCATGTGAAATCAGAAGGAAAAAAGAATATAAAAGGAATGAATATGATAAAATAAGCATGTGAAATCAGAAGGAAAAAAAGACTAATTATAAGTTCACCAGCATTACTGAGAATAATAATCATTCATCATAAATGATCAAGAAAATAAAATCAACAGTCAAACTTGTGACTGGATTGGAAAGTGGTCCACTATAGATAGATCAAACTAATTATTTAGTTCTTGCCAAGCTTGGCAGATCATATAAACAATAATTTGGATGCACAAATTTAACTCATAATCTATGAGAATATAACAATTAAAAAATAATGTTGGGATACTAAAACATGCTGATCATCATCAATGCTTTCTGTCCACTTGGTACCATTAATGGACTGGCCAACTAAACTCAATTTCAAATTTAATAATAAATAAAATATAGTACATGAACTTTAAAGGATATACCTTTGTGTCAACTATGATTATCTGGATGCCCATAACATTAGACATAAACCTTATGTCTAATTATGCATGATTCTAGCTCAAGGAGCAAGAGCTCTACAACTGTTACAATAAGCAGGAGATAAATATATAAATAAAACATAATATTTTAAACCTATTTTAGGATTAAATAAATTCTCTAACTTAATCAAATATATATTTATTAATTAGAAACAATAATAATAAAATGAAACTAAGATCTGCTAAATACTCTATAAATATAAATTCAGTATTCTGATTTTGATTAGATTACAAAATTGTATGCTATCACATTGTAATTAACAGATATTTTATGTTTATATAAGCACATCTATATGTATATATTGAAACAGGGCTGAGTTCGATCCCTATTTCAAAAAGTAAACTTTCCTATATGTGTCAATATAGCCCAATTAATTGAATTTATTTCTTTTTCATATTTATATTTATAACTAGATATGGATTAAAAAAGGTTAAAGTAAATAGAAGAGGTGGGGGTATGTGGGCTCTTTGTTTTATGGAAATGCATTTATATATTTTTGCTGGATAGAATATGAAAGAAAAAAAAAGTATAAATGCAGATATAGAAATATGTTTTGTTTTCAAGATGGAAGCTCTTGAATTTCATTTTGGAGAAGTTAAATGAAAAAAAAGATATCAAAAAGAACTTGAGATCAATATCTAAAGAATTTAATTACAGAGATTTAAGTTTTGGATTCAAAAGAATTTTGATCAAAACAAAAGGAAAGCAAAATTAAATTTTGATGTGCTAAAAGCTTTTGTTTTAAAAGAGTTTGGATTTTGAGTGGTAGAACTTTCTAGAAAAAGGGGAAGGGGTCTATAAAAAAAAAATTAAAAAAAGATTATAATTCTATTGCTAATTTTTAGTCAAGTGCTGTGGTGGTGAATTGTTTAAAAATGTCTTGTAGAATTATGTGCAAGCTGGCTTAAGAAGGCGTAAGCATGTCAGGCCATGCATTCTTTCCCCATGAAGGTCCAAAGGTTGCTGCAAGAAGAGTAACCATCAAAGATAGAAACTAATTGCTCCGAAGCCTAAATTAAATCCTAAAAGGAATGGAATCAACAAACAAGCATATAGGACAGCCGGAATGAATAATCCAATCTGATCGCCATTACATCGAGTGCTATAAATAAATTTAAAACAAATGAAATTTTTTACTTTTGGTAATCTGTCATTTTCCCCGGGGAAGAAAAGCAATTCAGGTATGTGCACATTCAACAATATATTATTTAATGTTACAGATAGCGTTTGTTTTTTTTAATTCTTCACAAACTTTTCTTTATAAACTTTCTTTTCATGAACGATCTTCATAAACTTTTGTAAAAAAAAAATCAAAAATGACTTTTTCCTATTCATATGAACCTGATATATGTCTTATTTATCTGATTTTATACATATCTAGGCAGTGTGTGTATGCATGCATTTTTCCCAGTAAATAAAGAGCACAAAATCAAATAATATTTAATCATGGTATAAATAAAATTTTGTACAAAATTTTAAAATGAAGTGTATGTTTATTTGTATTATTTATTTAGGTCTGGTTTTATGAAAGTATAAGGAATTTAGGATAGTTTATCAAACATATTTTAGTATAGTAAAAGCCCTCCCCCTCCCCTTGTAGAGTTTCTTCAATTTGTTAATCACCCACTCTGAGTAGCTAGTCAAGGGCATTTCCAAATTGGTATTCCAGCTCTCCCAGTATAATTCTTATAGTAATATAAGATTGGTGCTTGGAGTCAGAAAGTGACATCCATAAATATGCTGGGCGAGGAATAGGAGTATAGTTTTCGAATTACTTTAAGAATAAATATTTTTTTTAAAACAATTATGTTATAATTATGCATATACGTGTAGCGTTATATATACATGCAATCTTATGAATGGTTATATATATATATATATATGTGTGTGTGTGTGTGTGATATATGGAAAATGGCAAATCCCATTACAATATATATAAGCGCACAAATATGCTGTATAATAATATAAAATTAACATATTTGAAGTGTCATAGACTAATAAAAAATTAAAAATTCATTCTTAATAATACATAAATGACTAATTTTAACATACATGTGGGTATCCATTGAAAAGTGTGCACACATGATGTTTGTATCTTAATAATATTTCATTTGCTTGTTTCAACAAAATATTTTCATTAGTAATTGTAATTACTTTTACAAACACATATTAAAAAGTTAAAGAAAAGTTTTATTTCTTTGAAAATTCTATAGTTTCTTTTATACTTTTTTTTCAAATTACTCTTAATTGTACAAAAAGATTTCAGAGTCTACTTTTTTTAATAAAGTAGAATTGGAAACCATTTATTATTTTCTTCTTTTAATTGAATAATCTAGTCAAAAATTATTTACTTCTAAAACCAGCTAACTTCTATCAGTCCTTGATATTATTCTTTATGAAATAAATAGCATGGACAATCTTTATATGATCAGCAGGAATTATACATTTGTGCTTTTTTGCATATAGATTGATCAGCATATGTATATATAATCTATAGCATAATACTTTTTCAGTAAGCTAGCCTATTCTAAGATAGTATACTGACCTATTGATATTTTCACAAAAGGTAAAAATCAGGTAACTAGTGGATTCAATCAGCTCCATTCAGTCTATAATTTGATAGATTTCATGTAGGCTGTTTAGTACACATGAGCTATGAACCACAAAAACAGAATTGCTTTCAAGTGAATTCAAACTACCATAGTGACATTGGAAACAGCTCTATTTCTTGTCTTCAGCTATAACTTCATAATAATAATGCTGTATAATGTTGTTATCTCCCTTTAACTAATTTGCAAAATGGAATGTGGCTGCTGCTCATTCATTTGAAATTAAGATTTCTTTTTCTTTTTAAAATTGTGGAGAAACCAAATAGATGCACTATGTATGTGCTTAATGGTGTATGATATGTTAAAATTGGACAAAATTTTAATTTTTTTATTAATATTTCTAATTAAAAGTTCATTTAATTTTTTTTTTCCTCAATTTATTACATTGTTCAGAGAAAACAAAGATGTAAGTTTTTTAATGGCCACCAGAATTAGTAGTGAAGTGGATTCAACATGCTTCAATGATTTTGCAATTTAAAAGCCTGCATCTTGAAGATAAATGTAACATATATAAGTATTCAATTTAAAATTTTTTTATTATTTGAATATTTTTTTATTATTATTTGATAAATGTATAATTTATTAATGTGTTTGTGTTTGTACTAGAGTGTCTGTATAGTAAATAAATTATACTTTTATTCAAATATAATGAAAGTAGTGATTTATATACAATGTAATTTTGGGGTTCTGATCCAATTTATAAATTATACTTGTATTTAAATATAACAAACATCGTCATTTATGTACAATGTAATGTTTGGGACTCTGATGCAAGTTTGAGGCAACTTTATTTTATAGACATGATTCTTAAAAAGTTTAATAATTTAATAATGTGTCTATATTTGTAATAATGTTTGTGTTTGTTTTTGCATGTCTGTGTTTGTAAAACAAGTAATGGTTTTCATATATAAAATTAGGTTATTATAGAGCAGTACAATGTAAATTTCAAGACTGATTATCAGATGCACAGAAAGGTTGCAGTTGATGAAGCAATTACAAAGCTTACTGAGCGTAGTATCATGTAAAAATATAAACTGTTAAAACCAATAAAAAAAGGTTTCAAGTGATGGGTGTGTGATTATGGCCACAATGGTTATGTATACTACATGTAATTGTATGCAGGCAAAGAATCAAATCCAGATTTTTGCCTATGCCTTGATACTCATGCTGTGAAATCAGTAATTTTGCAACATCTTGCATCCCATTATTTTTTAAGTCTACAGTTAGCAAATGAGATCTATGCAAAATAATTATATCTCTGTGGGACAATAAATATAACAAGAGAGCATCACTGGTGTGCACAAAAAATATAAAATGGAGAGAGGATACTTATTTTATCATTGATACATACAATGGCCTTTAATTTCTAATTTTGGATAGACAAGAAGCCAATTTCTATGTTTGTAAAGGCATATCCACTTTCTGGAAGTGATATATTTTGGATCTTTTATTAGAATGAGTCTTTTTCTTATAGATGCCTTGAGATTTTTTAACTTTTGGAGCACAAGATAAAAATGAATTCTTCTGCTGTTACTTTTGTAAGTTTTGAAGCTAAGGATTATCTCAAGTAAGAAGTACTATATATGGTTTGAATGATAATTTTGTGAGAAATACAAAGAATTACCAATGAAGATGTAATTTTAATCATAGTGATAAATTAGAAATTATGAACAAACAATAAAGGAATAATTTTGGGGGATATTGAAATTTCTTTTTTTTTTCTTACTTTTTAATGGTCATCACTATTTGTCTTAGCCTTATTTTTTCTGAAGTTTTTTTTTTTAGTTTCTATCAATACAAAGATTTTGGTCTAACATTATTAAAACTGAAGTTATTGTGACAATTGGTTTCAAATCAATTTTATTAAAATTTAATATGATGCCAAATACCCTGATTGTGTTAATGATCTTTTAAATCCATCTTTTATACAGTGTTATGGAATTTAAAACAAGAATTAGTATATTTTTTCTTCTTTATCTTGATTTAAAAAAAACAAGTTAATGATTTTTTTTTTAGAATTTACTTTAATTAAAACAAATCTCAAAGTATTTTTAATCCTTTAAACAACATTGGAATATATTATACTAAATTTTATCAATATATATTATCCAAGCTTTAACTAAAAAAAACTTTCTTAATTTAATTAAAAATAGATAGGGAAATTTTATAATTACCAGTATATCTATTGTAACATTAAACAAGCTTGTTTTAGATTTTTTTTTTTTTAATTATCAAAATCAGAATAAAACATTAAATAGACCTTTTTAACTGTTTAATTTATAATAATTTTTAAAATTTCAAAATTATTATTTAACTCTTAACTGTTATTCCAATGTAATATAATAAATATCTACAAAAAGTTTTGTTTGAAACACAATTTTATATATTTACATGCACACACATTACTATGTTGTTCTATGCCATGAGACACATAACCATCTCATATCTCTTATCATGAGGAAATGAAAACCCAGTGAACAATATTTTACATAATATACATACATAACTAAAACAAAAATCATACCTCAAATTATGTACTCATCAATTTTTTTTAGAGATTTGACAGACATTTGACAGCTAACAGAATGAATAGTGACCTGAAATTGAGATAGATAAATAATTCAGCCACTGGACTATACTATATGTACACAATGCAGCATGAACACCAAGAGAGCAATCTCAATTTAGAAACTATAAGCTACTGCAACTCGATATGAAATAAAAATACAAACATCTTTGCAAATCCCTGTACCCTTGAGTCTTAGGGGCTGAAAAATACATAACTATGATTTGTTTCTTTTCTTGGAGATTTAGAGATTGGGATTATAGCAGGACTACATGAATTGCACCATGATAAACAATAGGAAGTCAGGAAGTGGATTGGAGATAGAATACATTTCAGATTTGCATAAAAACATTGCATTCTCAAGCCAATGACAAAACCTTTCATATATATCATCCAAAACTGAACAGTCAAAAATCTAATCCAATCTCCAAAATTATAGATTTTCTATTCAACTCTAAATATGAACTCCTTAAATGTACATTAACCACTATTTTATAACTTAATCATCATAACTTTTGCTACATAAAATGCAATCTTTTTGAGATCAAGTTGAGTGGCAATTTTGAAGTAATAACCACCAGTACTTGATCATCATTGGACCCACAATTGGGTAGCCATTTGTAATGGTGCAAAGAAACTGGGATAAAACTTGGGTGATAGAAAATTATCATCATCTCAACCTCACTTAATAATCTAAAGAATACACATGAAAGGAATATAATATAAAAGTACGAATAAATATGAACATGAGAGATCAGCAAAGACAAAGACTAATTCTAAGTTCACCAGCATTATGGAGAAGAAAATTAATCATTCATCATCATGAACGATCAACAATAAAAAAAATCAACAGTCAACATTGTGATTGGATTTGAAATGGATCTCCTATAGATGAGGCTAATTATTTAGCCACTTCCAAACTTAGGGCAGCAATACAACACAATAATTTGGATGTATAGAATCAAGTAGTAATTCATCAGAATATATAAAAAATCAATATGCTGATCATCATCAATGCCCTGGCCATATAGTACCCTTAATGTATTGACCAACTAAACTTAATTTATAATTAATAATAAATAGAATGTAGTGCTTGAACTTTAAAGGGTGTACCTTTAAGAAGACTATAACTTTTTATAAATTTTTATATAGGAAATAAGTAAAATAATATTAATATTATATAAATGTATTGCTTAAAATACAAATAGTTATAAGTATTTATGCAAAATTTATAAAAATATTATATATTATAGATATGTAATAATCATCAAAGCATGAGAATCCAAAACTAATACTATTCTAAAACTTGCAAAAAGAATATAAAACAGAAACTCTGGTTTAGTAGAAAATTGCATCTTGGGGCATTTACTTTTTTCAGATGTTTTTGTTTATTTTGAAGTATATTCCGTGGAATAGAAGTTTTAATATACTTAAGATATATCTAGGTAAAAAGATGATGGAATTGGATTAATGATATCAAGTGATTATGTTTTTTTTTTAAATATATATATTAATCTTTAATTAATGTTAAAGTTTATATCTGGCTAAAATGATGTTATCGCAATTCTAATAAGTGATTTGTAATAATCATTAACTTATTTATTTAAACTGGAAGTCAAAGTTTATGAGTATAAAAAATTTGATACTTGTATATTAAAGTGAAGTAATTAAAAATATATCACAAAATATCTAAATATAAATCAAATTATCTTAGCTTATGTAATTATCAACTTTTATTTGGTCTGTATTTGAATCTCAATTCATCAGCAAAGCTGATAGATAGATTCATTAAATAAATGAATTTTTTTTTTCAAAATGATCATAAAGAATTATTTATTTAGGTTCAGCAATCAAACAAATGATATGAAATAAATATGTAATAACATTCATACTGTCCATTTACACATTTCTATGCAGTGATATTTATAATTTAAAACTTTTAATCAGTTTATTAAAAATATCCATTATATTTTAAATGAACCAATGTGAATAGGTTTAATAATTATAAATTATTTAGGCAGCTTGGCTATATGAATGTCCAGTCTTTTACTTTTTCACCCTTACGTTTTATAAATAATTTATATCATATTTGAATCCTTTTGTATTTCTTCTTTGTGATTATATATACACACATATTATTATGAACTAATAATTTCAATATATATATATATATATATACAAAAATATATACATGAACTAATAATTTCAAAAACAATATATATATATATACAAAAATATATACAGATATGATACATAAATTTTAAAAAATAACTATGATATTACAAATAATTAACAAAAAAGTAGAATAATAAAATTGTAAAAAAGATGTAATAATAAGTTGAGAAAAAAAAGAAAGCACATTTGCATGTGCGCATACTATATTCAAATCTAAATATATACATATGTAGCTGTGTTTATCCAATCATTCTGTCAAAAAATTAAATGTGTTATACTTTTTAATTTTTCTTAATATAAAAATTTAAGATGATAATACAAAAGATACAATGTGTTAACTTTAAGCATGTTTACTTTTACAGATAGCAAAAGTTATTTTCTTGTGATATTTTTGGGAATACAGAAACAACATTTGTGCTGTAAATTATATACTTAAAATTTTAATTAAAATGGTCTCAGAATGCAAACTAATGTGGTGCATACCTACCAAGCTGAAAATAAGCCACATAGTAAATTCTTTTGTATCTATTTATAAATCTATAAATATATCTTACTTGCAGTAAATAGTTTAATGTCACGTTTTACTGTGAATAGTTTTTTGCTCAAGTCTTTGCATAGAGTGAATGCTTTCTAGTGCAATACATTATTTGCCTATTTCAATGTTGTTTGTATTTATATTTTCTGTTATAAGTTTAATGTTTCTTCAATTTTCACTACATAATAATTACATGCTGGAGATATAATTTTGGGTGTCGAAATATAATGTAGCATGATTTTTTTTTTTTACTTTTTATTATTTCAAGAATTGATCATTGATTTTTATTAAATTTCTAGACATAATATTAGCAAATAACTTTCTTATATTTTATTGCATAAAGGTAATATTTTATATCCTTTTTTAGGTTTAAGATTGCCATTGTTATAAATTTTGTTGTTTGAAAGTCACTTTAACAATATCACTGAGTGTGATAGTTGAGAAAATGATTGCAGTTATATACCAAGAAATATACATGTGAAATGTATTAATTTCTAATTTTTTTATTAATATTTTTAAAACTGCAGATTATTGATTCAGAATTTTGAGTTAATGAATATTATTCTGAAAGTCTGAGTTCGAATCCCGCATATATTACATATATAAATGCAGGTTTAAGCCTGTAAAATGTATTAATTTATATAAATAGTGTGTAAAAGGTCTGCCCATCTCTCACATATGTATGTATAAATGGATTATTCTCCTGTACATGAGGGGTCAGAATGACTAATATGATGACAACCTTGGCACTAACAAGAACTTCGAACGTTCCACCACCAGATTTTCAATGAAATGTTAGGCTGAAGAGTTGTGAGTCAGAATAATTTGAAGCCTGTCCATTAAAGTATGAAGATTGGCTATCTTAATATAAAGCTGAGCACTGATTATATATGTGTGTGAGGATAGTAATCTGGACCAACTGATGATTGCTGGTTTAGCATGAAATATGTAAATTGGTGATTATTTATCTTTTCACATGTGTGTGATCAGGTGGGTCAGCAATATGAGATGGCACTGAGAGTAGCGGGTCATGTGAAAGTCTGAGTTCGAATCCCGCATATATTACATATATAAATGCAGGTTTAAGCCTGTATAATGTAATATTCTGAATTGTATTTTTTAAATTATTTTTTTATTACACCAATTTTTTTAAACTTCAATTCTTTAAAATGAATATTTAATTTTATTTTTCTAATTCATTTGTTCCCTATACGTTGGTCATCACTACATATTTACTAACTTAATTTTTCACTCAGATTTATTTCTATGTTCAAAGCATTTATAAAATTTTCTATAATTATGTTTACTCTATTAATTTATATATAGATATAATGTCATTCTTTATTCAATTCTATTTTTGCTACATTTTTCTTTTCAAAATACTATTTCCATTTAGTACATATATTTCACCTATTTTCTCCTCTATTTACATTTTTCATTTTTTCTTTCTGTTTTTTTTTTTTTAAAGTAACACATACTATCATTCCTTTTCTCAAGTAACAAATCTTGAAACAATTATATATTATATACATTTGTTTCAAGACTGGTGATCATTATATATTTTTTTATTTTATTATTTTTTTTACCTACAATTTTTAAGTTGCTGTTTTATTTTTGATCAGAGAGATTAATTTTTTGCGCTTTATCACTTTTTTCATGAAAAATTATTAATTTAATAAATTGTCTATTTTTAGATGAGCTTTTTCACGAAGCAACTTCAAAAGTCCCAATTTTCATTTTATTTGTATTGATCTCTTTTATGTTTATTAAAATCTTTTAATAGTATTATATTCATATTTTGTTTTCTAAAATTATTAATATCTTTAATTAAATATCTACATGTATTTTTATCCCATGATTTTTGCCCTTCTGAGGTCGTATATACCACTCATATAATAATCTGATTATTAAACATCCAGGAATCTTAACTCACATAATTTTTTTTTTAGAAAGTAATATTTTTTTTGTTTTTTTGTAATAAAACTAATCCCTTTCCCTTTCTTAGTTTTTACATATCGCCTGAAATTTTTCCACACAAAACCTAAATTGTTCATTTCAATAAAAATTTTATTAACAATAAATAGTGATTACATACTAATAAAGGATAAATAAATGAATAAATTGTACAATAATATGATTATATAATGTTCTATATGTCATCTGGCTAGATTATGTTATGAGAGCACAATGTTATACTCTTATGTGGTTAGGTATAGTGAAGAGATTCTAAGAACTTGTTTAATGGTATTAGCATTTTTAATATAAACATGAATATTTTCTTTTATAAATGACTATTCTATAATGCTGGGTAGGTGGGAATTGATAATCAGAAAAAGGAAAGAGCAATTAAAGACCAGGTGTCAGCAAAGACTTTACTGGAGGCAAGGAGCTGGTCACGTTTCTTGATTTTTTTGAGCATTTGATAAAACAATGGTATGATTTGTAGCGGGGGTAATTCCATGAGACTTTTGCATCTCACTATCCATATGGAATAAAGGACAAAGGTAGAAAGCCTTATTATTGAAAAAAAACCATTATGAATGGCATTTTCAAGTGAGAAAATCATATCAGGTCTTATGTTGGAATTGATTATAATTATATCTTTCAGAGTTTTAAGTCTTGGGCACCGGTGTATAATATGGTCTATGGTTTCATCTTCACGAGCACACAGACCACATATAGGGTCAATGCTGGTAAAACCTCTTCGGTGATAAAGAAACCAATTCATGGGTAGCGCATTAAGATTTATTTTAATGATGAAGTCAAGGAATTTGGGTTCCAGACTCCATCTTTTGAAGTGTGTAATAAGTCTTTGGTTGGTTATTTTTAGGCTGGTTTTAATGGATTGTTGATTATAGTTGATTATATTGTATGCTTCCCATAAGGTGATTTTTTGGTTAAGGTTAAAGGATATTATCGGGTTATAAAGTTGTAGTTGTTGTATTAGGGATGCTATCCATGAACTGGAAGAGGGTGGAGGATGATCTGTCGGTGTAATTTTTTTAATAATGTTAGAGTATCCGCAGGAGAGGATCAGATTATGTAGAGGGTTGTGGGTTTTCTGTAAAATGATTGCTTGTATTGAGTGGAATGACAGTCCATTGAACCTGCATGGTTGTTGGATATCTCACAAGCTAATAGCAACTGTCCTTCCTCTCCAGAGAAGTTTGGTACATAATCCGTTAATTTTATTTTGAAACTGTTTAGACATTTTAACGAATGGAAGATAATATGAGATTTTTGGCATTATGATCATGTTGAGGAGGCCAACCTTTCCATATAATGAAAGGTATACTCTAGAGAGTGAAGTGGTGATGGCTTCAGTTGAATGGAGGATTGCATCTTGAATCTCTCTTGCCATTGCAGTTGGAGTTTTGTAGATTGGAAAACCTAGGTATCTTTGGGGTTTTGCAGAAAAGGGAGAGTTAATTTGTTTACCAGACATTATCTTCCAGATGGAAGATTTATTAAAATTTATTTGTAGGCCAAGTTTCTCTGTATTTCTGTTTAATATGTTCATGAGATGAGGAAGGTATTTAATGGTGGGAAGTACAACCATAATGTCATCAATATATGCAAATACATTGAAGTTTTTATTGAGAGAGGGAAGGAAAATTCCAGGGAGGTTTTTTTTTATATCCATCAGAAGAGGGTTGATGTATGCTGTGAAGAAAAGGGCACTGAGCAGGGATCCTTGAGGGATTAACTTGTATGGCTTGAAGCCTGGTGTGATCTTGCCATCAAGAGAGAGAAAAATCTCTCTGTTGTTGAACAGATTGCTGACCATCTGTACAATCCCAGCTGGAATGTCACATTCCAACAGAATATCCAGAAGGATGTTTATCTGGACTGAATCAAATGCTGCCGCAACATCCAGCTGGACAGCAATAGGTTTTGATTTATGATGTCCTCTGATGTAATTGAACAGTGCAGTTACATTGGACATAGCATGCGAGGTTGATGATCCCTTTTTTCCGTATTGTTTTGATGAGATATGGCTAAGAATTTGATTTGATCTTTAATGACTGACTCAATTATCTTGATAAGCAATGGGGTCATGGAAATTGGCCGGATACTGTTAATGTCATTTAGTGGTTTTGCTTTTTTAATAAAAGGCACGAGTGCCACTGGGTAAAAATCTGTTATGTTTCTGTTGCCGGAGGCTAGGTGATCAATCATTTTTTTAATAATTGGCACAATGAATTGACTGAGGTGTTTGAGAAGGAAATTTGGGATGCCATGAAGGCCAGGATGAACGCCGTCAGAGAGAGATGTTATCTTCTTTTTGATTTGGACACAAAAACCTAAATTGTTTTGCTATTACTTCCACTTCTCGATTTTTCTTTCCTTTTATCTATTTAAAACCTCAGTGCAAACATTTAATTTATTAAAGAAACAAACATTTAATTTATTGCTTCTTTATTATATATATTATGTACTTGTTCTAAAATTTAAAAAGTGCTCCTTTCTATTTTATATTCTTTTTTTTAATAACTACTTTTATCACATTATGCCCCCCCCCACTAGGGAATAAAAGTTATTTCCCTAAAAGTTTAAATGTAATTCATTCTTTTAAAATAACATTTTATTTTTGTATAAAATATTCTTAAAAAAATTAATTTTATTATTTAGACACAATATAGAATTTTTTTTTAAAAAAAAAAAACGATGTAGTAAAAACTTCTGTGAAAAGTTAACACTTTTTCGATCTTTACTTTTTCTGTAATCAATATTTAACAATAATACATTATTTTTAAAAACAAACAAATTTCCTTTTTTTTAAACATACAAAAGATTTTATTATTATAATAGCTTTTATTCTTTCTTTTAATCTTCTTGCATTTTATTAAATATAAAGGAAAACATCTTATCTTTATTTTTTACACGCCTCTTAATTTGTTATAGATTAAAAAAAAAAAAATATTCTAATTAATCTATAAAATAAGTTGATTATATATATATCTCTAGCAAATTAATAACCTATTAATAAACTTAAATATATTGAGTTGTAATATTAAGTATCTGAAGTAAATTTTTTTTAATGAATTTGATATAAATAAATTTATTAATAAACCAATATTTTATGATACTTAGGTAACTATTTACTGATGTTTTAACAACATGCATTCATTTTAGATACTAAAAAAAGAAGAAAATTTATTCAAAAAGAAGGGAAACAGAAATTACTCCTGATATATTAACTTTTATATCTAGATAGCATAAGTAATATTTTTTAAAAGAAATAAAAAATGCAGCTTTTAAATGTACAACATAACTTTTTTTCTCAGCTTGATAAAACACTATCCTGAACATAACTTAAATCCTTTATTATAGTTATTTTATAACAAAATTGTATCTGTTTATTTATTAATATCTTAAAATTATACACTCATTCACACGTACTTTATAGAAAACTATGATAATTTCATTACTGAAATATAATAAATTAATGCAATGTTAATACCAACAAACTTCATATACAAAGAAAATATTAAAAATAAACTTTGGTCCTGAGACCCTTGATAAAACATACCCATTGCATTCAAAGTAAAATTAAAAAGATAAAATTATATATTTGAGTGAACATGTTCCAAAATACCTTCAACTAAACACTATTTATTATCACTGTACATTAGTAAGACTACATTATTAATGAAGCATGCCTTTTAATTTTATAATTTTGTCGTTATGTTCAATGATATATATATAATAATACAATTTCTTTAGTGTTTATAATAATACTTACCATACATATAAGATTCTAAAATTTGTTCTACTTCTGCAACTTTAATGCAAGTTTCTTTGTAAGTATTTTTTGCTACATTTATATTTCTATAAAATAATAAAAAGAATATTTAATTTAAATAATTAAATGAGAGATGTTAAAATGGGTATAGACTAATTTTTAATATTTTGATTATGGTAATAATGATTTTTATATTTTAAACAAGCATGAATTAATCTATATATATACTTAACAGAATGCTATTATAATTTTCATCATCCCTGTTCTTGCTAAACAACTAAGTAAATGTAAAATAACTGTATACCTTTATAGCCTCCAAATAATTTAGTTAAGAATGAAATCAATTTTATAACAGATATAAAGATAATTCTTTTTATAGACCTTTAGAAATGTGTTGGAGATTTCATTGTTAATCATTTTAAAAAATACATAAATGTAAAACTATATGTCAAGTACAGATAATATTATTAAGTACCATGTTTTCCATCATTATAAATGTAATTTCTGATTTTAATAGAATATTATTAAATTACTATCCACACTTAACAATGTAAATAATTTCTTTTCAGAAACTAGTAAAGCAAAATTATTAAAATGTTATTTAACATCATCCTGCTAAGTTATCAAAACAGGAAATTACATAAATAATGTTGAAAAACACTGCATTTAATAATATTATATATATTATGAATACACATTTTGATTTTTTTTGTATGAAATTGCTTATTATTACCACAACCGTCATCACTACCACTACTACAGAACTAATATTCAACTGAATTTCTTTTGTCATCTGTGTCCTATAAATGATTCATTACTAGAAATAAAAGTAATGAAAAACAACCTATAGATTACTTATCATCTAATTTAGCTGTTTGATATTTAAACCAATATAGAATTTAAAAAAATTGGACAGTGAGGTAGACGATAAATTTAATAATTTTTTTCTTGCTTTTGAACAGTATGTTTTGTTTCTTTAAGCAAATTATTTACCATTAAATCACATGATAGACTATTTACACTTTGTCTATTATTGCTATAATAATAATTACAACAAGAAATCATAACCACACAGATAAAAGTGTATTTATATCTTTTATTTTTGAAAACACTTTTAACATATTTGTGGGTGTTGAAATGAGTATACAAATTATTCACTTAAATATTATGTATATTGATTGTATAAAGTTTTGAATCTGTATGTTATTTTAAATTTGTACTTCATTGTACATAATTGTTTTTGATAAGAATAGATTTAGTTACTGAAAAAGATTTTATTTATTTTTAAAAATGTAACTTGGAAAAAAGAGTAATAAAAATACATATATATTGATATGTTTATAATATAAAATATTTATTATTTCAGACATTAGTATTACATTTATTCTAATATTTTGTATTTATTTAAACTCTTAAAAATACTGTATTACATTGATTTGTTTAATTCAGTAAGAAAAAAACGTTTTTTTTTTTTTTTAAAATATTGGTGTTTACATTTTTAATTATATAAATTGTATCAAGTTAATAAGAATGGCTATGAATCTAAATGACTATGTATGTTTTAAGTTTGTCTTTAACTTAGTCTTTAAACACTGATTTAATAATAGTAATGATGAATTGAGAATTTGTAAATTTGTTTGCAAAAATTATGATTTATTCTAGTAGTAATATTACTATTACTAAATTTATAAATTCAATGTGTAATCTGAAATCTCTTAGTATTTGTTTGCATTAACAGATCTTTTTTTTTTGGCAAATTTTTATTTCTCTTTTCATTTTCTTATTGGGTTTAGAGAAAAAAGAAGTGGAAGGGTGGGAAAGGGATCAGGAAAACAAAAACATAATATGCCTTTTACTTATTTACAAAAAATTTCTTATTTGTAATTTTAAAAAAATGGAAATTTGGATTCTTCTTTTGTTTTTAAAATTTTAAAAAAAATTTTTCTTTCCAAATGTGAGAGGGAGTATAGTCTGGACTTTGGATTTATACTAATAATACTACTATGACTAAATTTATAAATTAACCATGTAATCTAAAATCTCTTAGTATTAGTTTTCATTGACAGATCATTTTTTGGGCCAACTTTTAGTTTTTGCAAATTCAATGTAAATTTTAAAAAAGTCAAAGATAAAAAAGGAAACAACATTTTCCATCCCATCATGCATTATAAGAAATACTTTTTTTTACACTTTTTTGGAAATTAGTTTTAAAATAAATTTTTTGCTGATCACATTGTTGATTTAAAGTGTTTTTATTTGAAAAGTTGTTAATTTAAATTGTATTATTTTTTAGTTTTAATTTTTTTTTTTTTAAAAAGCAAAATCCAAATTAATAACAAAAATGTTAAACTCTTTTCTTATTAATTTGTTGTTGTTTCAAAGCCAGCCAATTCATTTTTATTTGGAGTGTTTGATTGGATTTGTATTGAATGTAACTGCATCAATGTCCACAAAGCAATTCACACACCCCTCCTTCTCTCTTCTCATTTTTTACAAAACCAATAAAGAAGAAATTAAAAGAAAATTTAAAGACAAAATTATAAAAATTTAAAAAACAAATCAAAAGAGATTGTTTGAAATTCTACATCACTTAATTTTGTAATGCAAAAATATTAAGTAGTACAATTCACAACTCCTCCCTTTCTCTCATTTCACTTTTTTAAAAGGCCAATAAAAAGAAATTTAAAAAAATTTAAAATCAAAATAAAAAACTTAAACATATCTGTCAATTACAAAAAAAAATAAAAATTAAATTCTAAATCAATCAAATTTTTTTAAAAATCAATATTAGATACATTCTGACTATGATGAAAAATCCAAAGAAATCATAAAAATCTAGAATTGGACTTTTTTTAAAAATGAGAAAAAAAAAAACAACTACTACTAAAAATTTACCAAAAGACTATCACTGAAAACAAATACAAAGTCATTTTAAGTTCTACGTTGAATTTATAAATGAAGTCACAGTACTATTGTTATAATAAATTGTCATTTTTCTAAATAAATTTTCAAATGATTGATTAGTAATCCCAATATTTTTTATAATGTGAAATAAAAGATAAAAATGGCAATGTATATAAATGATGAGATAGGTATCAAGAACATATAACATGTTTATTGAATATAAATTTTAATGGTAAGCACATCAAAAACAAAAATTCTTTAAAAAAATATTTTTTGATCTCATAAATTTAAATTAAATTATCTGTAGTTCTCTGCAAATTTCATATTCTTAAACAGTTATTTTTTTAAATTTGAAGCTATACAAAAGTATTTATTAATTAGTGTTATGTTTGATTCAAAACCAGATGTTAATGGTAGTGGATAAACATGAAGGAATTCAATCATATATATGTAGAACAAAACAACAATACTTCAGGATGAAGCAAATTAAATAACATTTATTTTTGACTTGTAATTAGGTAACAAAATTAATATATAACAATAATAATTCTTATTGGAGGAAATACGGTGCTCTGTTTATCTTTATTGAAGCTGTATATATGCACACATATATATACTTCATGTTCGCTTGTTAAAAAGTACAAACAAAATTTAAAAATAAAAGTTGTAATAAATTTTTATAAATAAAAATTAAATGTATATTAATGCACAGATAGATGCATATGGTATAATTAATTATATAGCTATTTTGTGTTAAATGCAAAATATTTTCTAAAATTTAAAAAAATAATAGATTCTAAATTTAACTTAAAAGTAGTTTTTTTAAAAAAAGGTGTTTTAACAATTAAAAAAAAGATGGAAATGACACTCTAGGAAAAGTAATTAAAATGCTTGTAAACAGATTACTAGATTTAAAATTAGAAAATAGATAATTAAAATAATTTAATTAAAAAGGCTGTTATTCCTGCTAAAAAATATGAGCTTGCAAATAGGGGACTGGGTAAATAAACTCTGACCTCAATGAAAGTAATGGAGTCATCTATACCCAATAGATTGAAAAATCCAAATGATAATAGATCAATCCAAAATTTACAGATAACTACAAATCATATAAATAGTACTGGGAATTCTGTATTCATTATTATATCCTGATCCTACTATGAATATTATTCTGTCAGTGATTATCATTTTGCCATTATTATTGTTTTGCTTTAATTAATTCTTATCTGATAGTTCCAGAAACTCTACTATGCAAGAGTAGAGGATCTGGTGTCTGCTTTATTCTGTTAGGTTGGCAGAAGATAAACTGAAAACCCATAACTGAGTTGCAAAAGAGAAGCCGTCTACATATGAAAAACCATATGAACATATGGATACTGTACCGGTCAAAATATGTTTATCCATCTAACACGAGCTGGAACTCACAAAATGTACTTCAAACCCAGTCAAGCCCAAGATTTAGGTCAGGGACCAGCCTGGATTCGAACCCACTCTCTAAGCCCCAAATCTAACATCTAATGAATAACATAATAGTGATGGCCCATGAGAATTAATTTTAATCCGGCCGACTAGCAAAGCTGAGCAACACAATGAGACATCTATTAATTATGACTAAACTAAAATATACATAAGCATGGCTGTAATATGTGGAAGTGGAGGAAAAGGAATTCGAACTACTCAAATAAGTTAGACAATAAAATATAGTTTAATATAATGAAAAAATATTTATATACATTTATAAATTAAATACATATATTAGTGGGTGCATGAATGAGCAAGCGGTAGATAATTACATAGTGTCATTCATGCTATTATTTCTCATATGCTCTTTATTAGCTAAATGGTATATTACAAGTAAACACACATCTTTGGTGGGTCCAATATTAAAATGCCAATCAGTATTAGAAAGAAGTTAAATAAAATTGCTATTAATGCTTTGGGTTATGGTTCTGAAACATGGTGACTAACATATGATTTAGGGGAGCATTCTGAAATTCATTATACATATGATATAAACTATTTCCACACCATTAAGATCGTGAAAATAAACAAAAGACAGTTAAAAGATTTTATTTGAAACTATGACAAAATATTTAATGAAAATCATTTAACAATAGTAAGACGAACGCTTTATTTTTCCCAAGGCACATAGATACTCTTAAATAGATATATAAATTATGATGGTGGGACTGTATAATACTGAATAAATTTAATTATTAAAATAGAAGTAGTTGGCATTTATATATATTTTAAGCAAAGCTTAATTTTAATATTAGAGCATTAAAACTGGGTCATGAAGCAAAAGAAATAATAATAACACGAAGAAGTTTGCGGTGCTGACATGATAGCCCAAAAATAACTAAGAGAAAAAGGTCGTGCTTCTGGATGAAAAATGAAATGGATGGGCATAGTGTGTGCCAAACTTAGGGGATCACTGCCAGAGGCCTGTTTATACGAAGAAATGGATGGCATAGCATGTGCCAGACTTATGGGTCACAGCCAGTGGCCTTTTATATGAAGAAAGAATATGCATAGCATGTGCCAAACTTACGGGATCACCGCCAGAGGCATTTTTATACGAAGACTTGAGAAGAAATCTATGGGTTCAAACTTGTCATAACCCCCAGATTAAGAAGCACATATATATATACGAAGATAGGCTAAATGACAGAAACGCAGTACGAATGATAAATGTCACTAACATTAAATAAATTTGACTGCTTTAAAATAAATGAACCTTGTTTGAATACTATAATATGCAATGCAATTATAATATATATATATAGAGAGAGAGAATATTTCATTTAATAAAATATATATTAAGATTTTACCTAGTAAAAGAAACATTAAGATTTATGTTTCAAATTAATAAACTATATCTTAAGATTTGATTTAGTAACAGAAACATTAAGATTCACCCCCATCCCTTTTCTGATATTTAAAATAAATCAATCCTACTTTCATTGATTTTACAATAAATGAAATATATAAGTACTTTATTTGATATTTTAAGCAGAGACTATTTTAAGAATATAGAAAAAAAATAACTAGCAGTTATATAGAAAACAAATAATCGGTTACCTTTTTAGAAATGAATAAAGAATATTTTAAAATTTCAAAGTGTTAATTAGCCATAGTTCTGGATTTTCCAAGTAGAAAATCCATAGTTAAACAAATATATATATATTTTTATAATTAAAGCATAAACAAAATGTTGACGTAAAACAATCTGGTGAGCGTATTAATTAATAATACGTTATGTTTTAAAAGGGGACGTTAATAATTTGCTTTATGAAGGTTTACATAAAAATGACAGAACAGATTTTTATAAATTAAACTTGCCAGTTTGCTTTGAGATTAGCAAATTAATAAAAAAAAAGCATATATATATAATCAAGTAATAAATATCTATAAATAAATGATCGCACCAAAATTAAAAAGAAGTTAAAGCATATGAGATAGGATTAGATATAAAGAAATTATTTGAGAGCAAAATTACATTCACAGATATATATAAAAAACAAAGTTAAAGGATATATTTAAGCTAGATTTAGTTTGAGGTGACTGCTTGAAAAATTACCTTGCAGTTTTAAGAGTTCAATTTAAAATATTGCAAGTTTTTCTGTGGCAGCAAGCTTCTATTAGCACACTGAAGTTCTTAAGTCAGGCTTTGCACTCTTGGGCAGCAGGGTGGTTCAGCCATGAAAGATGATGACCCAAATGGGTCAAGAAGTGATGGATTTACTGCTACATTATTTAAGTTTCAAGCGACATGTAATAATCATTTTCACTAGAGCAGTTAATCTTCTTTCAATAGTACTTTTTCTTTTATCAGTTGTTTTTGAAGATGCAATTGTAAGATAACGTCCAAAAATAAATTCAAATCTATTTCCAGATTAGAAATAGATTTGACAACATGTTTTTAACACAAGTAAATCTTTAATCTACTTAATCCCATTTATTTTAAGTAAAACTTTAATTAAAAAAATACCTTCCCCAGATTAAAACAATAGTGCCTCCAACCCCTAATTATTTTTAGACAATTAACAACACTTGCATCTTCCATATTGGATTTTATAAAAAATATATAGTTTAATAGAAAAACAAGCAATTTAAAAAGAAAAAGCTAAAATGACATATAATAAATATTTAAAAACATCAATATTTTGTTAGTAAGTTTTGCTCCTATGTATATATTTGAGCCGCGTCTATAATACTTTAATAAAAAAAAAAGTAATAATTAATAAAAAGAATTAATAATAATTTTAAAACATGTTATTGAAACATTAAATTTTATAATTTAGGCGCACATCTCAAATATATACATGAAATATATATACACGACAAAAGGAGCAGGATGGGAAATAGGGATTTAAACACAGGTTAGTAGGTAGAAACATGAAGCACAATCTTAAGCTAAGATTGACTGTTTCAATACTATGTATTTACCTTAGAAAAGGAAAAGTCTGATATCCAGTGCTACAGAAAGAATGAGTGATCAAACAAAGATTTATTTAATATCTACACATCCAAAATGATTGTAAAATAGTGATTTAACCTTGATCTACCATAGCTATGGTAAAAAATCAGACTAAATGTGAACTGTTAGCTGAAAGAATAATTATAAAATTTAAACTAATACTTACTTAATTATTATCTCCAATCTAATAAAATATGTTAATGAATAATGATTTATTATTAATCTGTTTATGAGAAGATATGGCAAGAGATTATAGTTTGTTCTATTTAAATATCATGCCACAATTTAATTGATGCTAATGGTAATAAATTAGTTTATAAAAGGCAATTAGCTTGTAACCGCAATCTCTTGCCATGCTATTAAAAGAACTATGTCAAAACAGTTCATTTATTAAATAATGAGTGGAAGGCAATCATGCTATATACACAAGCTAGATTAGGGTTCTATTAAGTAGATGCAAGTTTTAGCTAACTAGACTTGTATTTAAATTATTGTTATTGATAATAATATACAGCTGATATTCATCAATTCAGGTTATAAGTTGCATCTGATTCTCATTCTTATGTAATGTGTTAGTATTAGATGATTGTAATTTTGTTTGCTACTAATGATCCCTTACAATCATTATCTCATTTAAACAGTAATGTGTGGTATATGATCAAGTCCTACCATATGCCATCCATTTTTATATATGTCAGAGCACTTACTGTATGCTATACATACAATGGACAGTTAATTCCTACTGCAGGCATACAATTATCACATGTATTTGCTCTTATATAGATACCCTTGAAGTAATAAACATCAGATGATCACCATTTCTTATGCTTTCTTAAAACTGTTATTAAAACAGGCAAAACTCTCCATATGTATTGACACTCAATGCAAGCCAGAGTAATCAATGGATGCCAGAAGGCTTGTGCATAAAATCCCCATCTACTGTCTACTCATCTAATATCCCTAGAATAGTTTCTGGCTTATGGTCTTTGTCAGTGAGGAGTCTTGGATCTGAGAGCACTGCACCTAGATCTTAGGATCTAATGCAACCCTCCAGCAGCCACCTTTTATCTCTATTTAACTACAAGACTATTAGTCTTAAATTGAAACACTATAAAATTTTCAATTCAAGTTCATTAGCTTATATAGACATATAGGTCTGAACTTAGTTCAGTACTTATACATTTTGGTGTTTTTGGTTTTTTAATAATCATAGCCACCGCTATTTTATTAGTTCAGGTTTAATTTTAAGCCAATGAACATTACATGATCATTATTTCTTATGCTTGCTTATAACTTATTAAAACAGGCAAAACTCTCCATATGTATTGCCACTCAATGCAAGCCATAATAATCAATGGATGCCAGAAGACTTGTGCATAAAATCCCCATCTAGTGCCTACTCATCCAATATTCCCAGACTATTTTCTGGCTTGTGGCCTTCATCATTGAGGAATCTTGGATCTGAGAGCACTGCACCTAGATTTTAGGTTCTAATGCAACCCTCCAGTAGCCACGTTTAATCTCTACTTATCTACAAAACTATGAGTCTTAAATTGAAAACACTATAATATTTTCAATACAAGCTCATTAGCTTATATACTCATATAGGTCTGAACTCAGTTTAGTACCTACACATTTTAGTGTCTTTGGCTTAAAACCAATCTTGCCTAATAAGATAGTAATGGCTATGGTTATTAAAGAACAAAAGACACCAAAATGTATAGATACTGAACTGAATTCAGACCTATATGACTATATAAGCTAATGAGCTTGAATTGAAAGTATTAGTGTTTTCAATTTAAGACTCATACTTTTGTAGTTAAGAAGAGATAAAAATGGCTGCTGGGGGGTTGCATTAAATCTTAAAATCTAGGTGCAGTGCTCTCAGATCCAAGGCTCCTCACTGACAAAGGCCACAAGCCAGAAACTAGTCTGGGGATATTGGATGATTAGGCACTAAATGGGGATTTTATGCACAAGCCTTCTGGCATCTGTTGATTACTCTGGCTTGCATTAAGTGACAATATGTATGGAGAGTTTTGCCTGTTTTAATACCCTTGAAGTACAGAAGAAATTCCCTATATTTTACAATTATTTTATTACCTATTGCATACTAATATCATAACCTATAATTGATCACAACAACCTTATTAGTAAGATCGGCCTTATGATTGGAATTCATTCAAACAATTAATGTTAATAATATTCTAAAATAGTATTAATTGTTTTAAACTATTATACCATCTTATATATATATATATTATATATATATATATATATATATATATATATATATATATATATATATATATAATTAAAAGTAAATTAATAAAATTTGGAAAGCTTTATTTACCTGCAGTTAATTTATGAATCAATTGATTAAAGTTATTCCAATATGTTTTGTGTTGTATATATGTGAATAATAGTGTTGCCTCATTATTTTTGGCAGTTTGCAATCTTTATTTGCAATCAATAAAGTAATCAGTTAAGAGTCTCTTGTTTGCATCCTGATATTAGAGGGCTCAAAAAAAAGTTGGTATTCTGTGACATCAGAATGTAGAATGCATATATGGATTGCCCTTGGGTGATTTTCATGTGGGTTGTGCAATTCTGACAGTTATAATATATTTGATTAATTTAATTTTGTTTAAAATCATTAGAAGACTGAAAATAGTTAAATTTTGAAATAGATAATGTCAGATCTATTTCATGATCTGGATAACAGTGCTTGTGAGGTTGAATGATAAAAGTTAACATTGAAATTTTTCTAAAGTATTAAACAAAAAAAAGTAATATTTAATAATAAAAATTTAAAAATAATAATAATGTAACAAATTAGTTATTAACAATATATCTTTTTAAAAATAATTACAATCTCCCCACACCTTTTAAGCAAAAAATATTTATTATTATAATTACAGTTTCAACTGTTCCTTGCAGTCTTCTTCAGATCTACAAAAATTTATAACAATACAACCAAAACTTATACATACATCAATAAATTAACAATCAATTTATACATATAACAACATTATTAAACCCTATACATAATTTATTATATTATATTACTCAATTACTCAATCCTTAAATATTAAAAAAAAAATTAATTTTTAATTCTTCAATATTTTATATTCCCTTTTTTTATACATTTTAAAATATGCTATCATATTGAAACAGTATTTCCTTCTCACATAACTGTTTCACCTATTTTTCCTCACAGCTCCATCTGTTCCAGAGTTAAACACTCTCTGAGTACATATAAGCATCAACACAGTTATATAGGTATCATCACACATACCTAGGTAGACAAACGATTGTGATATCGATTCATGTATTACATTGTGCATATTTATTTTAAAATAATAGTTTTTGTTATACATTTTGTTTTGTACATTTTAAATTTTAAGTGGTCTACACATAAACAGGTTATATGTAGAGGGATATTGTTAAACGCTATAACAATTCTCAATTTTAATCTTAAATGAATCATAAACAAAAGCCTTGATTGGCAAGGTAATTTCAGTTGTTTCAAAACACTAGTATTTTTCCAAAAGTATATAATTGTAGTAAGTAAAATTTCCAAACTGAAACTATTAAAGTTATTAGGAATTTAAAAGGTCAAGTTTAAAGAAAAAAAACATCCTATTAAAAAAAATAACAGGAAAGTTTAAATGGATTGAGTTATGATATTTTAAAGGGGTGCTAAGTGATTCTCAAGAAGACAATAGACTTGTTGACCACAAGGGTCATCTAATCCTTGAATTATATAAATAGGCCAGATTTTTTGCTGCAGTGCTCTTTCTTTTCTCCTTTTATAATTTTGAGAAGAGTTATCTACCAAAACCCATGCCAGTTTTGACTCTGACATGTCTGACTAGGCAAAACTTAGATTTTCTATCTCTCTCTAGAATGGAGATGGCAATCTCTATCCACCCTTATGTGCCTGATGGTATGATCATCATCACAGAGAGGGGAAGCTTCCAGAATTCTACTGCAAGAAGAAGACATTTTAATCCAGACCGCCTATCCTGAGGAGAGTGCCATTACACCCACCATCTGATGTGTCTGTGTTACAAGCTACAACCAAGAAGATTGGTAATATTCCTTTCAAAGACTGCTGAGCTCTAAAATTTAATCTCTAAATTTGTAATTTTAATATTAAGCAAGCTTATTCACTGTAATGAACATTCACTATTATTTCTTAAAACTCTTAAATTAAATCCTTTATCAAGTAAAATTATGTTAAAGTTACCTGAATTCATCTTTATAATATAAAATAATTTATTATTAATCTTATTCCTTAAAATCTGTTAAAGCAATCCTTTCCAAAGTAACTAAGTAAAACTTGCCTGAATTCATCTTTATATTGTCAAATAATTTATTTTTCTAACTTGTAAATAACTGCAATCAGTTATGTCTTAAATTTCTCAAAACTGCAGTTATGCATAGATTTATTGTTTTAACTATTTTATCTAAATTTATTATCTATGTTATAATATGCCCATCTTTCGAAACAGCTAAGACTAATTGTTAACTAAATTGCAATGGAGATAATTAAAATCTCCACTTTAAATATTTTGAAGAATGCTACTTCGTATATTAATTGTTGTTTTGAAATAATATATTATATTGATAGATAATAACCGATCGCTATGTGCTTTGTTTGTTATCATGATTTTATATGTGTTATAATTGCATTACATTTTATGAGGGTTTGTTTGGTCAGTTATTGTAACTTATGATTTTTGATATCTGTTAGTTGGAAGTGATGGGAGCTAGAGATGATATTAAAGTACATAAAGCCTATTTTAGTGAGTATAATTATGATGCTCGATTAAAACTGAGTTGTGTTAGTTTGGCAGATAGAATCTATCTGTTTCTGGTACAATTAATTGGTTATACATATACATATTGGTATTTTGCTTATGTGTTGCATGTCATTACAGAGTACACATCTGTGCATTTATGTTTTGCTGCATCTTTTAAAATGGATTCACAGTGACAGATCACCCATTTTTTAGTTTGGGTATGGCTATCTTTATTAGATTTGGAAGACAAGGGTCCAGACAATTTTCATAAAGCCTATCTGAGTTCCTGAACTTATCTGTTCTTATATAAATAGCAGCAAACCATCTGGTCTCAGAGCACTGAGCATTTGATGTTGAAGCTTTTGAATAAATACTCACTCACACTGCAAACTTTTTCCTCAGTATTTTACTTAGCACTATAGCATATATATGTGAATCTAAAGGTAGCCAGTTCTTTCTCTCCTTAGTAATTAATTTTTCAGCATTAGATTAAAACTCGAATCTTGGTTACCAGATTGAATCTGTATTATTATGAGTTTATTTATATGCTAATATTGTTAACATATATATGACAACCATCTTAAAGCTGTAAGTAATCATCATCTCAGGTTAGGCTATTATCTAGACACATCAGCAACCCACAAAATAGGATGGGCACGTTAAATGATTATAGGCATGATTTATTGACCGCACATATACCTATTATAATATGTTAAGATGAGATGGCCTATTGGTAATATTTTCATTTCTATGTAAATACCTGCATGTGTTGATCACACATACTGAACACTATATAACTTTTGTCATTTTCTTTTACTTGATTTTATGTTATTGTGTTAATAAACCTGTTTAAAATATAAAATTTGTTTCATATTTTTCTTGCTCATAGTTCTGTTTCAATCCAATCAACATTATCTTATTCCAATTCCTTAATGATTTTATATGCTGAATATACATTGTTGCAGTTAAAATAATTATTGTGTTAAGTGGTCTGTTCTACCCATTGAATTAAATTGATAGTTAGCCCTTGGGTCTCATGCTTCTCCCTGTTCAAAGCCAGCTCATAGATTAAATTGACACTGAGTGTGGCCTCATAAATGTCACTCATAAAGTGTTAAGTCACAAAGTGCTGGCAAAGGAGTTCAAGTTTGGTCGGATCTGAGGTCTCACCACCTCACTTCGGTCAGCTTTGGTGTACTTTGTCTGGACTCTGGATTTTGTTATGTGAGTGTACAAATCTGATTGTTACAATATATATACACATAATACATCCTCAATAGAAAATGTTTTAAAAAATACATAAATCTTAATTTTTATATCTTATTTATTATATTACATTTTTTTAATGCTTTAACTTTTTAATTTTAAATCTTATAAAACCTTCACATCCCTTAATTATAATTTGCTTAAAAGATGTAAGAAGATTGTAATTATTTTTAAAAAGATATATTGTTGTATATGAGGAAGCAAAATTAAGAAAGATGAAGAAGGGAGAAGTGTTTATTATAGAATTATATAAAAATTAGTTATTATTAAAATATGAAGGATTTAAAAAAAATCTAAATAATATTTTATAATATAGAATACAATAATTGAACTACTTTTTATTAGAAACTAAAAGATTTAGAAAGAAAAAATAATACTTAAAACTCTAAGTGAAATAATGTAGGATACATGTGCATTTAAATGCTACATTATCACAAAAAGAACACAATATAACTAAGATAGATTAAAAAAAAATAGATCTTAAAAAATCAGTGAAAGATAAAGTTAAATTAAAGCATCTACATTATGGTTTAATTTAATAAAACAAAATTAAAGAGGTTTAAAACTTTATTTTAATTTGAAGATTGTATTTTTGTGGGGAATTTCTTAGAGATAATGGAGTAAGAAAAAAAAGAGTCCTAATTAGGAAGATTGATGTAATTTTTACTTCAGGATTATTGCATATAAAATATTTTCTTCTAATTAAATTAAAGTATCTAAGATTTAGTAAACAAGTGTGACCACAGAACATATATAAGTGTGAGTTTCTTATATTGAATATAGTGTTTAGTGCTTAAGAAGTAAAAAAAAGCCACTATCTATCAGAATATGTTATTCAAAAGAACTAACTCCCAATGATACTGGAAAAGTATGATGATGAACCAGTGAGTATTTATAAAATAACATTCATTAAACAAAACTGTGAGCCAGAAGAAAAAAAATCAATCTTAGAGCACAAATAAACTATGAAGCTTCACAATAAACAGTTGAAAGAATTCTAGCAATGAAATGTTGGACCATGGTTATATACATTAACAAGCCAGTGGTTATATTTTTAAATTTTGATATGCCAGCAATCATAGACTTACCAAAATTTTTAATTAGATGAATCTAGAATATTTACAGATAATAATCTTAAAATGAGAAACAATACTTTATAATTGAAAAATAAAATTGATTTCCCAAAAGTTTTAAATTAATAAAAATAAATTTATAGGAAATTGATAAAATTTTAAGATTAATTATTGTTCCTGTAATATAAAAAAATTCTTTTATAAAATTTTAGCTACAGAATACATATTTTTTATATTTTTATAATGAAATAATGACCAACTTTGTAAGCATAAATTTATTAATGTGTGTTCATATATATAATACAGTCCTTATAGAAAACAAAACTTAAAACTGAAATTAAACTTGCACTTGGCCAACATAAAATATTTGCACATAAGTTAAAAATTGAGGTAGCAAAGCTCCATTTCTCTCTCTATATATATATATATTGTAACAATCCGGAACGAATGTCTGTGTTCGTTACAATATATATATATATATATATTGCAGCCCTTTGGTCTATCACCTATAAACCAATTGTAAAGGACAAGAGATAGTTGTGGAAAAGGGAAGGAAAAATTATTTTTTTTTGAATTTTAGAAAAATTAAAAAGCTGTATTGAGAAATCACTAATTAGATAGCTCAGAAATAACATATAGAGACAGTTTGTGTTTGTAGAAAAATAGCTAGCATTATTTAATGCAAGAGGGGATGATTTGATTTTTTTTTTGTACGCTGCAGTAATGATTTGCCAATATAATGATGGAGAAATAAATATTTATATAGCTGGGATAGAGTTTTGTAAAGTTTAATGTCTATCACTAAAAAGTTGATGAGAATTGAAAGTAAAATGATTATCAATAGCTTTTGTTTGACAGCTTCTTTCGGGAGAATAAGCTTAAGAGTTATAGAAAATAATAATGGGAGTTTGTGTTATGATTAACATAAATTATAATTAATATTGCATTTGCAATTATAAGAAATTGTGAGGGATATTTTGTGTTCATGTAGTCTAAATAAGCAATTTTTTTTTATTAAATAATCTACAGATGTGTGTGTGTGTGTGTGTAATACAGTTATATGAGTTGACATTTTTTTTTTCCTTTATAGAAATTGATACCATTTTTTATTATTATTTCCTGACAAGTATGAAACAATGGAAAAATAAATGAATCTGTTGTAATTTATTATTAGTAATTCAAAAATCTAAATCTAAATGGGAAAGTGTTTAGATCAAGAGAAGTGTAACAATTGTTTTACCAAAAAGATTAAAAAAGCTGTCAATATCTGACAACTGATAAATGGTTCAATTGTTTGTTCTGAGAATGGATTTTTTTTAGAAAATTTGGAAGGGGACCACCTGTGGAGATAGGAATTGTTTTTTTTCCCTCTTTCTTCCTTTTGCTGGAAAATATAAAAGGGGAGTTGGAGAAAATGACTGGGGACTTTTTAAAATTTTGCTAGGTGGGGACTTTTAACTTTTTGCTTCTTGCTGAGAGAGCAGTTCAATTATCTTCGAATTTTTATTAATTTTCCATCTCAGAAGTTAATAATGTACTTGAGTTGTATAGTTTACCAAAATATGAATTTCAATGGTGTGCTTTTATTCTTCATGAAGTTAATCATGAAACAATCAGCCTTCAATAAGACATTTTTTTCTGAATGCCAGAGTCTATCGGTTTTGCTTATTAAAATTTTATTTAAGGAAAGAACTGTCACACTATGGTATAACTATGAAGGATCAATTTATATTATCATAATTGTTTGGCTGGGTAAAATTTGTTTAAAAAAAAACTACAGTAAACTTCTGAATAATATTTAAAAAAAAGTTAATTCATGTTTGGTAGTGAGAAGCTGCTTGTTGTATGTACTTTGAACCTTTGAAAAATGGAAAAGAAGAGGAAAAGAAACAAATGAGTTCAATCCCGGAAAGAAACCAACAAAGTGGAAGGTAATTAACAAAACTCTTTTTAAGATTTATTAATTGTCCTGCAGCTATCTTCTGATTTAAAATAACTCTTCATTTTCTACATTTTGATTTAAAATAACTTTTCATTTTCTACATTTGATTTAAAATAACTCTTCGTTGTCTACATTTGATTTAAAAGTAACTCTTCGTCTGCTACATTTGATTTAAAGTAACTCTTCATTTTCTACATTTGATTTAAAAGTAACTCTTCATCTGCTATATTTGATTTAAAAGTAACTATTCGTCTTCGACATATGATTTAAATATAACCCTTCGTCTTTCATGCATTCTGATTTTAAAAAGACTGTCTTCATTTTTTTTTATCTATTGTGATTCAAATAACTATGTGCGTTTTTAGTATACATCTGATTTAAAATAAATGTCTATGATGTGCATTTATAACTGCTATCTCCAAATAAAATGAACTGAGTACAATCAAAGGAAAAAGATATTAGAAAGAGACTATAGTAATGTTTGGTATTATTCTATATTTTATTTCGTTTATATAATGTTTTTTTTTTATTATTTCATTTTATAATATGTACATGTTTGATAGAAATGTTTTTTTTTTGTTTTACCACTAGAATATCTTAATATAATAAGTTTTTTTTTTATTATTTATGTTTTAAAGTATGCAAAAGGAAAGAGAAAAAGAATGATTTTGATCCCATTGAAAAGATAAGTGCTTATGTAGATTTAAATTTAAAGAGAAGAGAGAAATGATATAGAATACCTTTTATATTCTTAACAAATTTTGATATGTATTTATGCTTGATATTAGGTATGAATGATATGGATGATCGTGTGGAAAACCACAGTTGTGCTATCAGTGTCGACGATCTGTTATTGATATAGGTGTAGGGGGTGTGTGATCGGCTCGGCTGTTTAATATTGAAGTGATTCATACATGTTTTAATTCGGGATCTGGTTAGTCTTTGTCATTCATTTAGACTGTAATCAATGTATGTGGGTGCATATATAAAGCAGTAAAGGCTTAATATTATTGAGGTAGAGTTATTGTGCCACCTCATGGATGGAAAATAGCTGTCTCATGATTGATTTACCATGATAGTTGGAGATGGCTGAGTTTCACTCCATTTATTCTATAAAAGATAGGGAATTATTAATAAAGTTATTGTTGAATTGAGGAAAAGGTTTTGCATGCCCATTATGAATAAATGTGTAGGCCGGAGCTCCTCACACATTCTAAATCTTAAGAAAAGATTTCTCTTCCCCAGGCTGAAGCAAACAATTGGAGTTAAGAGTTGAAGTTGTCATTGGTTTAGTTTTAATTTCCCTTATCCAGATGCTGCTGTGTGCGCGTTATATATATACTGCATGGTATTGAAGGATCTAGAGAGTGGTTTTCTGATGTGGGACAGAATAAAATTGCCCTGACAGGATAAAGATTCGGTCAGATGGAGGTATGATGAGGAATGACAAAGATTTTAATTGGTAAACTAACCGATCCGTATTGATTTTGTGAATATGATAAGTTGAGAGCTGTCGAGCTGGATCAACAGACTGACCTATTAAAATATCTACGGTTAAAAAATGTAAAGATCTGATGGGCATTAATGTAAAAGTGTGGGTTTTTGAATTTAAACCAATCCACAAGACCAGTAAAAGTTTTTTTTTTTATATTATATGTATATCATCCTTTTTCATAAGAATAGAAAGAAATTATTAATTAATTAATGATATGGAAATTTCTGATTAGTTGACATTGCTGATTAGAGTAAGTGAAACAAGGTATTCTTTGGAATAGTCCATTGATAATGTTTACAAATAAAATGGGGGGTATGAGTTTATAGGTTTCTTCTCTTTCGAGATGTAGATTTATTAAAGCTAAAATAAATATGGAATTCTGATTCCGTGCGTGTGTATTATTTTTGTGTGTTTATCTTAACAAATAAATGGGTCAAAAGCAATAAATAAGTTATCTAAAAAAATATATATAGTAATTTTAAACATGTATTCAAACCATAATATTTAGTGGATCTAAAATATAATATTTAAGTGTAACCATATTATATTTGGGTATGTTTTATTTTAATTCTCGTTCATGTAATAAAGTTTTACTATTGTTATAAGTTGCATTATGTCTTGTGTTTTGATGTTTCCAATATCTACAGAATTTTCATACAGCACCTATATTTTAAGTAATATTAATTTATATTTAAATTTAATTATTCATTTTTCTATTGATGATTTATTTCCATGATCGATTTGCAGTAGTCATCACTATATTGTTTCCATATTCGATTCACATAGTTAATTTTATATTGACAATTTATTTCCATGATTGACTTACGATGTTGATTTTTATATTGATTATTTCTATGTTCAATTTACATAATTCAATTTTATAAGTCACTTTGCTATAATTCAGTTTCACATGATTTATTTTTATAGTTAATTCACAAAATCTAATTTTATGATTTATTTCCGTACTTTACTTACCAGTAAATTTTGATTGACTTATCTGATTAATGTCCATGGTTTACTTCCATAGTTTCTTTAGTGTTATAGGATAGATTTAAAGTTATTAATTAAAGTTTGGTCAACATATATAGAATAAAATGGCAGGGATTAGTTAAGTTAAATTTAGTCAATTTTATTTTTTGGTTCATGGTAATGTTGTGAATATTGGGAACAGACATAAAATCCCTTTCCTGCTCTTGATGTTTAGAGTGATTCCCAATAGTAAATTCATATCAAAATTTGGCTTAAGGTATTTGGAATCATATCCATTACAATGTAATCGTGCATAAGTGCATCTTTTGACAGATCTAGACCTTGAGAAAGAGCAGTTCAATTATTAATCTAAGAGCTAGTTCGGAAGTCAAGTAGCATCACATAATCAAATTATTATACTGTTGTTAAAGTAGGGATCATAAATTGATAGTCGATTGACAGGTTAATTTAGATGTTTAGAAGTAAGATTAGGGATTCTCAGATCAGAGAACATAACACAGACATTCCGTGTTATATAATTGTAGCTAATTTAAAGTGATAGATGCTGAGAACGAAAAATAAGGTAATGGAATCAAGTGAGGAGAATTGATTTAGATAATTTTTTTTTCTACCCAGTGTTAAATTAAATGATAAATTTATATTATGAACATAGATTATGAGTCCTCTGCATCGATTACTGATTCATTTCCAGTCCGATATAAATGAGAAATGTATATAATAATTTCTGTAGTTACCACTCGAGATCAGATATTTATAATAAAGTTATGGGAGAAAGTTGTATTATTATTATTATTATTATAGATTTCATAATAAATTAATTAGGAAATATTTGCATGACTCAACCGAGTTTGAAATTAAGACCACATAGATTAGATGGTTTTATCAATATCATTATTGTTATTAATTTTTTTTAAAGAGACAATTTATTTGCTTTCTCCAGTATCCTCTATAGTCCTAAATATGGCTAATGATGATGATCTCTGGTGGGCATACAATTTGTAGCTGCAATTTAGCACCCCGGGTATATTTGATCCCAAGTTAGTATTAAATTCAGTTGTCTAGCTACTTGAAATAAATTAAAGTTTATTGATGATAAATAAGTGAAAGAGTGCGCGGAGAAAGTTGAAGCTACAATATATATATATATATTGTACCTCCCAAAATTGAGTTCAATTTCACTATATAAAATAGGGTTAAGCATTTTTTTTTGTAAATAGTTTTAAAAGTTATACATCAATTTAGAGAGTATTGAAATGGTTGCTATGATAACAGAATGTTAGAAAAAGAAACATTTCATTATTATAACATGAACTTTCTCCTTTAAAATATGTACAAACAATAAAATGGTAGTATTAAATAATAAAATATACAACTTTATTAAAATTCATTAATATTTCTTGGTTCTTTATTTTTTTAAATTGCAGTCATAACTAGTATTTCATTGACACTACAAATAAATGTTTAATATTTAAATGTGCATATATTTATGTTTACATTATAAGTATAATATTTAAGTTAGGATAATATATAAATTATATATTTTCAGCACAATATTATAAAAATGTAATTTAAATAATTTTAGTCCATATTAAGTTAAAGGGTGTCATATGTATTTTCAAAATATAAATATATTTTTTTGTTTATACAATTATTTGTGAAATATTACTTTATTCTTTTCATTATTATAAAAAAGATTTTAGTTTTGGAGCACAGGACAAATCTAGTTTTAACATTCGAGTAAAGAAAATTTGAGCGTATTGTGGGTTCCAATGATGAATACTCTTCAATTATAACAAGATTATAATTAGGACTGAACAATTCAAAATTGCTCTCTAATATTCTGACTTTCATTGAAAGAAAACAGTTATATATTTTTCTATTTTGTTTAATTTGGTAATTATAAAATAATGGAATAGAAAAGAATATATTAAGTTTGGTTAACCGAACTGGGTTTCCTGAAGTACTTGTTAAAGCAAGGAGCAAGGAGATAGAAAAACTTCTAACATTCACATTCATTTTAAAGTTCTCTGTTGAAAAGATTATTGCTACAGATAAACAAATGTTTTAATTATTAAATGTCAAAATTAGTAATATGCTGCTAAATATGTGAATTGTTTCTACTACAGTGATGGATTATTTTAATATTGGATTTGATTCAATTTATTTATGTATTGCTTATGTTATAAAAGGATATCAGCAACTGCTTGTTTTCAGTAATGCTATTTGTGATATCAAATGTTTTACTATACAAAGGATAAACTAAAGATCAGCTTTTCAAGCTAATTCACATGCGCTTTATGAATCTTAATCATAAATGAATACTTTCTCTTCCATTCATAAAGCGCATGTGAATTAGCTTGAAAAACTGATCTTTAGTTTATTACAATTCATAAACATCGCGCTATATAAAATAAACGTCTCATTTATATACAAAGAATAATAAAATCATAGTTGGAGTTTATTGGAAATTTGATATTTTTATTTTGGATAACTATCTACACAATATACTTTATCTTGATTAGATTAATGAATCTCATTGAATTAGGTTGAAGTTCACAAGATAAACATTTAAACTGTTGTGTTTCTCTGGAGTATGCACATAGAAGGACTTTGTTCAGGTTGTATATAAATATGTATCTTATTTACTTATTGATTTATATTATATTTTATTAGTATCATTGTTTATTATATTATGTGTGGTAAATTGTCTGTTCATGTTTAAAATAGAAGAAAGTTAAATCTTAATTTAAATTTTAATATTTTTAATTTTAATTTAAAATACAATATGTTTGTTTGTTAACCATATATTATTTTCAATACACTTGTTGTGTGTATTGAAAATTTTAAATAATTAGTTAGTTATCTATTGAGATTTATTATTTAATTTATTTTAATAAATTATCATATCGTATAAATATTATTAATTATTAATAGCTTTCTTGTATTTCTGTCATGTATTGATTCAACAACATTTTCGTTTTATATAAATTCTTTTACATTATATAATACACCTAAAATAAACAATTCTTGGCCTTATAAGTATTTATCTTCTTAATGATAATGCTTAAAGATATTTAATTGGAATGTACAGTTCAATATATTTTATTATTTATCTACCTTTATTTTTTATTTATTATTAATAAATATTGATTCATAAATATTACCAAAAGCGCACTTTTTTTTTATTTTTGCTGTAATATCCTGTAAATACAATTTATCCAAACTGCTTCAAACACTTTTTAGCAAAAACTCTTTATTTGTACATATACATACAACTATGTTTCGACTGACCTGCAGTCTTCTTCAGAGCTATGATATAATGAACAAAATAAAATAAAAAACATAACTATATAATCATACCATAAAAATGTATTATTATATAATTACAAATAGAAGATTTGCAAATGAATTAATTGATATAATATTCTGCCCAAATATAAATGTATTTGAAATATATAGTTACATTCAAAAGTATCAAAGGTCAATTGACTGTCAAAATAAAAAAAAATACAACAAAATTAATCCTCCTTGCAAGAAAAAAAATGAACAAAATAAAATAAAAAACATAACTATATAATAATACCATAAAAATGTATTATTATATAATTACAAATAGAAGATTTGCAAATGAATTAATTGATATAATATTCTGCCCAAATACAAATGTATTCGAAATATATAGTTACATACAAAAGTATCAAAGGTCAATTGACTGTCAAAATAAAAAAAAATACAACAAAATTAATCCTCCTTGCAAGAAAAAAAATGAACAAAATAAAATAAAAAACATAACTATATAATAATACCATAAAAATGTATTATTATATAATTACAAAAAGAAGATTTGCAAATGAATTAATTATTATAATATTCTGCCCAAATATAAATTTATTCGAAATATATAGTTACATACAAAAGTATCAAAGGTCAATTGACTGTCAAAATAAAAAAAAAAATACAACAAAATTAATCCTCCTTGCGAGAAAAAAAAATATTTCCATCCCATTTAGCTCTTGTAAGTTTATTGTACAAAATAATTAATAAATTAAACTGAATCATGGATTCTATTTACATGTGAGTCACAAATGCAAAATATATGTGATGGCCAAATGCATGTGCTGCAATTAAAATATAATTTTTTATTATTTCAATTTGATCAGAGTGCTATTGATAATTGTTTTGCATGCCCTGCTTTGGCATGTGTGCCCTAGGTTTCAGACCCCTGATCTAGACTATTACAATTTGAATAAAGTGAAAAAGATTAAATGTAATTTACTAAAATCAGTCATGCAAGTAGAATTAATAAAAAACTACAATTTAGCAATTTATTTTCTTCTGAAATAAGACATATAAATAGGATTGATGAATATGAAATAAATAAAATTGAACCATTCAAAGAATTGTAAAGATGGAAGTAAAATTACTGGCATAGAAGATAATTGTTGATGGTATAAAAAAGTGTAAATGTGAGGCATAATAAGTCAAATTATAGAAGAGAATAAAAGCTTTAAATTTATAATCAAAGGTCTTAAATTGGGAGAAAAGTTGTTTAATGAATAAAAAGAAAAAATAACAACATGTTCATGAGAAGTTGGCTAATATTGCGAAGGGTGTATAAAAATTTCACACATTTAAACAAAAAACAACAACAACTATACAGTAAAAAAAAGGAAAATGAAATAGTTATCTAATAACAATAATATTAATCATAATAGTACAAGCTATTGTAACAGTAGAAACTCTAGATGAAAAAGTGAGACATAACTTTAATTCATTTTGAAGAAACAGTTGAATAAATAGAAATACTATTGGTCAAATTATCCATTAAATATGGTGTACTAGATTTCTTAAAATGACTCCATTAGCTTCAAAATGAAACAAGGCAAAAAATTTCTCTAAATTTATGAATACTAATAAATTAACATTATAGTTCAGTAAAACTAAGCCATGAGATCCATTACAGTTTCAATATATAGATATATCACTCTTCTAGTTTTAAATTAATCTCCATTTGTTTTGAACCAATTATTTATGCATGTTTATTTATAATATAAAATCATAGTTCAGTGATGGCTATTGAATACTTAATACTATATTTTTAGTTAAGGATTAAATGAAAAGTAAAAGTAAATGAGAATATAATGCTTTTATCCTTTTTTAAACCAAAATTACCTGACATATAAAATATACTGTTCAACATGCTGTTATAGATATTTCAACAATTTACATTGATTTGGAAATAGTATAAAAATAATCTCACCTTGGCAAACTTATTGATTTTTGGGACACTGATCTCAACAAAAAAATAATGGGATTAAATCCATGGATACAGAGGTTCTGGATTTTTGATGGAGAAATATCCATGAGACAATGTATTCCCTAAAAAATATAAATTATAAATTTTATAATAAATGCAATATATTATTGTTCTAATGCACTGAATTTTTTTGTGTGTTATAAGTTAGAATAATAAACATAATTTATTAAAAGTAAGTATATTGTTTTATTGATTTTAATAAAGTGTTTTCATCATGTCAATGACTCATGTGCAAAAATACTATTAATTGATGAGCTTGTCATTCATGAATAGTTAAACTGAAATAGAGGGCACTATGAGGCCTCTACAGCCTAGAATATTTATTTTTGGTTGACCTAGGTCTTCATTGAGTACCTATACAGATGTTTACCTATATATAAATTAATTAGTGTCATTAGATTAGGGAGAACACAGATTCTTGATAAAATAAACAATTGATAGGGCAGACAACAGTATACAAATACCAGACAAATCTAACAATTAACAATACTGTTTGTTAATGAAATAACAATAGTAAAACACAAAATAAATAGCTCACATTAATGTACTTGAACTATAGATAGCTTTATTATATTAAAATGTAGTATAAGCCCTTTTAAAAAGTAATTATTATCTTTGTCAGTTGATTGTTTTGATTCCCTTCTTTTGAATTAATTTTATTCATTAAATACTTAAGTATGAAAATAATAGAATTCTCCATATGCTTAATAATTGCAGATGTGTGTGTATATCTCTGTAAAAACATGAGCTATTAATTAAGCATAGGCAGATTTTATTATCTAAATAATCTCACACATGCTGAATTTTATAACAGAGCTCATATGTTGTGCAAGACCCAAGCCACGAGAAGAAAGAAACAAGCACTGAACAATAATAAATAATACCTAAGTAATTCATGTTAATTAACAGTGAAAAATATATCACAAGGCACGGAAAGCTTTACTACTCTTGACCTAATGCAGAATTGATATGGACTATGAATTCCTAGAGCTAAATAAACATAGATTATGGAAAAATATATAAATGAGCATGAGATAAAACATAGTTGAACTTAGAGCTATATAAAAATAAATAATAGACCAAATAGATAAATAAACCTCCTCATGGTATCTAAAGAGGGATAATTTATATGCATGTATAGGTACAAGCCAATAATCTTCAATAATCTCTATTTCTTTCAGGCATATATGATGTAAACATAAGTAAACTGCTATTATTGTAACAGTTCTAATATATATATATATATATATATATATATATATATATATATATATATATATATATATATATATATATATATATATATATATATATATAACATATTTTGTGGGTTCATCTATTATTAAAAATTTTAAATATTGATATTCCAATGTTTCAACTTGGTCACACAAGTCATCCACTGGATGATAAAAGGTAGAAAGACAGTTGTAGGGGTGCTACACTCACTAATTTAAACAAATGTTAAAGTTCCACCAATAGCAAAAATGTTAAATTTAAGAATGTTTTTTAAAAAAATCTTTCCAAATAGGAGGAAGTTTGCATGTATCATCTCGCTTATTGATACAATCTGGCCTTTTTAGTATCTCAATGGCTTCTCTAATTTTGCCCTGGTAGAGATTATCACATCTGGATATGATCCTGGTACTAAAAAAATCAATTTTATGGCTTAAAAGGCCAGATTGTATCAATAAGCGAGATGATACATGCAAACTTCCTTCTATTTGGAAAATTTTTTTTAAAAAAACATTCTTAAATTTAACATTTTTGCTATTGGTGGAACTTTAACATTTATTCAAATCAGTGATTGTAGTGCCTCTACAACCGTCTTTCTACCTTTTATTATTCAGTGGATGATTTGTGTGACCAAGTCAAAACATTGGAATATCAATATTTAAAAATTTTTAACACGGATGAACCCGCAAAATATGTCTTATTTATGCGACCAATGAAAATCTTCATTTCAACATATATATATATAAATAACAAATTATCATCCACACATCCATGTACATCAAGAAAAAATGAATATGTTGAGTTCTGGGACATTATTAATTCAATATGTATAGAAAAATATTAATCACCTTTCCTTTTTTAAAATCTAACTTATGAAACTTTTTTTACTTTTGCTTTTAATAATCAATGATCAAATTAAAGGAGAAAATTTGTTATAATCTCTTTTTTTAACAACTCTGTTAAATTTAAAAGTAAAACAAAATAACTAATTCTAAAAACTATAGCATTTTTCAATCTTCAAGGAGATTAATCCATTGAAATGGTTAAAACTGATATATTTATAATCTATGATATCAATAAACAAAAAAGATTAATAAAATTGAAATATAAAACAAGTTATATCTTAAGAAATATATGAGTAATAAAATATAAATTAATGAAACAAAATTTACATACACCCTTAGATCACTGGTTTATCAATATATATATATTGTGCCAGAACGTATATAACGTCCATGCACAAAATGGCTGTTGCTGAGAATTCAGCACAGCTAATCTTTAAAAGATTAGAATTTAATATAAAATTGATCAAATAGGTTGTAATTAAAACATGTGTGTAAATGTTTATATATATGAAGAATATAACTGGGTTTGGTTTATAATATATTCTCTTTTCACCCACAGTACAAGTGTATGTGTTGTATTTTTAACGAATTTATCTTAAAAAAAAAACTTGTCAAGCAATGGTGGTTGAGAGGTCAGCATGACTACCCTACAAGCAGTTGCCTGGGTTGCAGGGTCACTTCTCGGTCAATGCTATGACACATGAAAAAAAAACTACATAAAGAATAGTTTTAAGTTTGTAATGACTTTTGTTTATGTTGGGAACAGTTTTGTTTTATTTGTAATGTTCCGATATTTGTATCCAGAAATGTTTGTTTTTTGATATTTTTAAATAAATGTTTTTTTTTTTAAAGAGAAAAAAATATAATGTCAAATTTTATATTTTCATTATAATGGATTTTGTTTTTGGTAATTATAAAAAAAAAGTTTTGATAAATTGGAATGTATTTTTTTTATATATATATAAAATAAAAGATGGAAAGGAATGTTTTGTGGTAAAAGAAAATTTGTTCTTTTGATCCGTTTTAAAGATAAAAATTAAAAGTTGGTTTTATCTAATGTAATGGGAGCATAATGGTGCTCTAATTAATTAAGATGGAAACTATATAATTTTCATGATTAAAAAGGTATACTTTGTAACAAATAAAATTAAGGAATGTATAAAGTATATTTTAAATTATTATAGGCTGATGCAATAGCTCATAGGGGGGTAGTTTAATTGGCAGAAAGGGGACCATATGTGCTATGTATTAGGTGGGGAGAGTCAGCCACTCCTGAGCAGTCCAAGCAGGCAGATTGTGGATTTTGGAGAAAAACTAAAAAGTCACTCATGATCAGTCCAAGCAGGCAGACTATAGATTTTGGAAGAAAATCAAATTCACTTATGAGCAGTCTAAGGAAGCAGTAAAATCCGATATTATATCACCATGAAGAAATACTTAGTAATCAAAATGAATTTTGAAACTCAACCATGTCCAATATTATATTATCATAAAGAAATTTAAACCAAGCTAAATAAAAAAGAAGAAAGGCATGAAAGTGGTAATAAAATCAGTCGTATTAAAACCTATCTACTGCCAAGAAGTACAACTATAAATCTTAGAACAAGTACCTAATAATGATGGACATCATAGTTGTTCCAGTATACAAAAAAACCATGGAGTAGGTCACCAGCAGCAGTACACTGCCAGTTCATCCCTGAAGCCCTATGATGCATTAAAAGAAGCCACCCAAGACCTGATAACAAGGACTCTTTAGTACATGTAATGGAGAAGGAAGCCCTGTCCACCCTATGGAGTAGTCCATGTGGTTCACTCAAAGTCAAACTTTATAACAGTTGTAAATACAGATGAGTTTAAATCTCTTGATATTTATATTTATTTTTTATTCATTTATTTTTTTTTATTCTATAACTCAGTAATATGTTTTTTCTTATATACTCATAACTATAATTTTTTTATGTAACCTTCATATCACTTATATTATATAATAGTTGCATGCATGTCTCATTTAGATTCCCTACATGGAGAATCTCTACCGCATAATCCTTTACTATGGCGATACTTTACATAGAGTATCAGTTAGCTGTATTATTTCTTATTAGGCATCATTTATATGTTTAAAACAAATAAACGTAGATGCATATCATGTATAAATATTTAAGCACCAAAATATAAAGATGCGTAAAATATTAATAATTTATTGATTCTAGAGGTAATCAATAGACATGTATGTAAACTAGTGGATTTTTGTTTTTTAAATGGATTATAATACCTATATGAATTATGTTTCTTAGTAGGGAAATTTATTACATACATTTGTTTCTTAAACTATTATTTTTCAAGTGGGGAAAGGAATATAGACCACATCCATTATGCAATTATTTTAAAATGACATTTTCTTTGTATAAATCTTTTTTGTAAATAGATATTAAGGCTAAGTACTAATTTTTTTTCTTCAATTATATGAAATCTTTAATCTGATAAAAACAGTTAAAAGTAATAATAAAGAGTAAATTTTTTTATAAAAAAAAATGGTTTGCCACTCTCATTTGCTTAGTTCAAATTACTTATTCAATCATTAGCATGTAACCGGAGTTATTTTAAGTAAACGGATCAAAACAGTCATTAACCTGAGATAGGGAAAATAAATTATGAGCTAGATAGGGATAACTTACTGGGGGGTTATATTGTTTCACATTTTATGTCCGAACATATTTAATTTTTTTTCTTATGATATATAACTGTGGTCATTTTATTTGCACACTCTCTCAGGAAGAAAAAGGAAGGGTCAACAATACATTTCTTTGCCGGAGATGGCACTAAAAGCTAAATAAAAATTTTTTAGTACTTTTAAAGGTGTGTAAATTAAAAGAGTCACCACCGTTAGTTAATCAGACTGGTGTGGGATGATGTAACAGGGAAAGTTCCAATTGACCTCATTTTTTAGGTTGTATCTACTTCCTCTAATAATTTTTTTGGGATATTTGCTTTTCATATTTAACCATCAATATCGCAGGGGATTATTATTGTTATTTCACATCATCACATATGTCACTTTCATGCTCAGTGTGTGTGTGTGTAGGTTGAAAGATTTATAAGACTGTAAAGGGTGGAATGGGTGGGCTAGTACAATATATAAAATGTAGTTCGTATAAAAGTTTTACCATTAGTCCATAGTAACAGAGTAGAGAACTCTTACTTTTTGTATAGATTAATCAAATGAGTATGTACTCTTGGAAGATTTATGTACTTTCAAAGAGTCTTCTTTTCTTCCTTCTCTTGTTGAGAAGTGCTTTGCTCTGACATGTTCTATGATGCTGCAATTGACTGGTTCATGAGGTCACTTGACAGGAAAAATGTTGAAGGAGGGGTTCATGCTGGCAAGAAGTTTATCCTTTGGAATGCCTTAGCAGCACATGGCTTCAGATATAGTAATAGAGTCATTCTAAGGTTCATTTTACAAGTGGGCATGTATAACAAGACACAGGTACAATAGAGCTGTCTAATGAAGTCAGCAGAACAGAATCAATTAGAATAGTATAGAATAGAAGAAATTACTAATTTTAAATGGTCTTATATAGCTCCACCACTTTTTATTTGTCCCAATCAGGAATATCAAGAATATCCTCAATCAGAAAACCAGTGATTAAAATATTTTTTCAGATAAGCTAGTATTTTTACATTAATGACAAAATTCCAGATTAATTATCTTAATTAAAGGATTTTACAGATATCAATGCTTAACAGAAATGAAAATATATATTTTTCTAAACTCTTAATTAATAAAAGGGATTACAGTCCATAAAGAGAAAAATTTATGGATTGGTGAACTCTATAAAATTTTTCACAAGAATAGAATAAAATTAATTACTAAGTTCACTTTTTTTGAGATAAAAATTGTTGCATTAAAATAGACAGCTAATTTTAAAATCTTTTTACTATTAGTGTGTGCACATATATACATATAACTGCATTCACACTTTAAAAAAATGCAACTTAAAATTAAAATTGTTTGCTTAGACAACAGACATACAAATTAAATTTTAAAATCATCCAAGCATCTCAATATATATATATATATATCAAATCGGTCTGTCGAACATTAAGTAATTTCGGCTATACTCCCCCCCCCCCCTAAGAATAAGATTTGATATTTTCTATATGATTCCAGTTAGGATACAAACTACGATTATTTCATATATGTGAATGTCAAATCATTTACTAATAAAAATAAAGACATATATGTTTTTTACTATAATATCAAACTTCAACGATTTATTTGATGATTGATAAAAATTCCATCTAGATTATATAATGAATTCTATGTCTCAAGCATTAACCGACAATAACTTATCTTTTACCAATTTCATCTCAATATTTCTGATAAATTACATCATATAAAATTGCAAATGAATCTGATATGATAAAAAATTTATAAACATATTTAAATTCAGCACACATAACTTGCAAAACAGCGCTATAAAAAACCCAGATTTGTTTCATTTTAAAAATATGGAAAAAAGTTTGTTTTTCCAATACATTCCAAAAATATATGGATTTTTTTTATATAGAAAATTAAATACCTATACGAATATGATATTTTTGATCAGTAGTAAAGATTGTATAATCAGTGAATCAATATTCATCTGTTTAAGTCAGATTAAATGGAACTTTTGCTCTTAAGCTAAAAATAACTAGATATTGATTTATAATAAATAACTGGATGATTGATTTGTATAAAATGACTTTCCAAAAAATCATAGGCTTGCCTAGCAATTCTCAGATGTCCAAAAACAATTTCTAAGTTGCACTTAGATGTGAACCTTGTTTTTTATGAATATCTTATAGTTGCAATAATAAATACATAACAAGATCTCTATACTTGGACATCTTAATTATTAACATATTATAAATCTTGCATAGCATAGATTTTGAACATTAATCTTATGTGATTCTTTTAATGCAAATGAAATTTGTTTTCATAACTTTAATGCAGAATCAGTTTTTTATTAAATATAAAGAAATAGTCAATATGCTTTTTTAAAAATAATGATTGATTTAGCATATTATAATAGTCAATTTATTCAGAAATCATGAGTTACAATAATTCATCACCAAACATTATAAATATAAGCTTATTGCAAAGCAGATATCCATATTTAAAACAACATCTTCATGACTCAAAATTTTATTTGATTTTTTTTACCATTAATAGTATGCACTGTGATGTTCACAGCAGATCTAAAATATTCTGTGTTGCCCGCAGGAATAGTAGATTGACATGAAGAATTATTCAATTAGAAAAGGAATTATTTGTGAAACTACTTGAAACAAATATAATGATAATAAAATAATTGTTAATTAAAAAATCAGCAATGACAATTTATTAAAGTAATATTTAAAATCAAAGAACTGGAAAACTTTGCCAACCATATTACCCATTTGTGTATTTTCAGAATTAACATGTTAGTTGTCATGGAATTCTCTTTAAAAATGTTATGGTTACATATTCTTGTGATCCCTAAAAATAATCAGTAACTCATTTTCTGACAATAATCTTATTATGAGAGATTTTATTAAAAGAAAACATGATATTTTCTTCTTTGCAAAATATAGAACTGCAATTTGACCCACTGATGAAGTTTCTCAGAAGAAAAGTTTTCTGTAGAAGTAAAAGGCAGTTTCATAAAATATCAAATAAAAGCAATAACAGACCATCAAGTTCTATATGTGGACATTTTGTGGTTTACAGAATAGTTTGTATAATCATCATCAAACTCATACTTGTTTTGACATTTTAACTCATTTGTGGAGTTGTAATGGTATATTTATTTGTAAAGACTGTTGATAATTAGAGTAATAATTAAATTTATTGATTTGAAAACAAGATATAGATTTTGAAAAGTACCAGATTTTCGTGAAATTTTTACCATTCTGAAGCAAATTCTTTTTGAGCAAGATAATGCATTGATTAGTGCTTTTAATAGATTTGTATGCATCACTAACTGTAAACACAAGACTTTGGAAGCATACGTTTTTATATATTATATAACCAAAAAGTGGAATGACTATACATCATACCATGAGGCCTACTATATTAATTTAAAATTAAATATATCTTGGGACATTAGAATAACTTTATCAAGCAATGTTTCTAATTTATTTTTAAATTATTATGAAAAAAATGAAAGTTTTGTTATATTTTTTATTATCATCAAAGTTTAATGATTAAAATATTTAGATTGAGCAAAGTTTAATAAGCTTAAACTTTAAAAAATAAAGAACTTTAATTAATAATAATTCGATTTTAGCAATAATTAAATCATAATTTCAATAGGTAATTTAATTTTAAAAATAAAATTTAATTTTTTAAAATTGTTTGAAATCTGAAAAATGATTTCGATTAAGCTATTTACTATAAGCCATAGAATTATTAAATGCAGAATATGTTTGAAAGGCACTGACCTACGAATTGAGTTGTTTCTGTGATTTAAAATGGTATTTACTTTAAATTGTAAAATATATGTGAGATTCGAACTCAGACTTTCACACGATACACTACTTTCAGTGCCATCTCATATTGCCAACCCATCTGATCACACACATGTTGAAAAAATAAATAATCACCAATATACATATTTCGTGTCAAACCAGCACTCATCAGTTGGTCCAGATTACCATCTCCACATATATATATATATACAATCAGTGCTCAGTATATTAGTGATTATTTATCTTTTCAACATGCATGTGATCAGGTGCATCAGCAATATAAAATGGCATTGAGAGTAGTGTAAATAAACATCAATATACATATTTCATGATAAACCAGCACTCATCAGTTGGTCCAGATTGCCATTTCCACTCATATATACAATTAGTGCTCAGTATATTGGTGATTATTTATCTTTTCAACATGTGTGTGATCAGGTGGGTTAGCAATATGAGATAGCACTGAGAGTAATGGGTCATATAAAAATCTGAGTTTGAATCCTGCCTATATTACATATATAAATGCAGGTTTAAGCCTGTACAATGTATTAATTTAAATTATTAAAAAAAGCATATTTATAGGCAACAATTATACTGTAATTATTGAAAATTCTCAATTTTTATAATATTTAATTATTTGTAATTATTTTTAAATTTGTACATAAAATTATATGCAATTATTCTTATATATTTTTGGAGAAATACCAATAATAGAATTAACTTTGTATATTAATTATTATAATGACAAATAATTCATAAGTAAATAAAATTAGTTAAAATGTATTAGGAAAAATAATTCACTTGTAATTCATTTTAGAAACATCTATTTATAAGTATGAGCAAGCAATCAGCCTTAGATAATAGTGCAGATTAGTTTTCTAAAGAAGTTTCTGGTTCATTGATAATTATTGTGAAAAACATTGAAATTTGCATATACTCCCCAGTAGCCATCTTTATTTTGTTGTATTTTTATTATTATTATCCAAGCTAAAGGATTGAAAGTTTAAAAGCAAAGATAATTGCTCAATGCATATATAGAATTCAATGCTGCACTCTAATAAAGATTAATAGCTAGAAAACAATCTAGGGTTTAGATGACACTACCATGAATTGTATACACTGATTACTCTTGCTTACAATAAATGGTACTAGAGAGATAGAATAGATTACAGCTTTTATTGCTAATGGTAATTGTAAAGTATGAAAACCATATAATGATTTTTGGGGGTATATAAATTGTATTTGAAATTGACAAGCAATAGAAACAATTACTAATGCCTCTGCACTATCACACCTGACAGTCATTCAGACTAAATTTTCAAACAATAAATAAGATAATCTAAATATTTAATAACATGATTTAATATTAATTGTTATTATTCTTACCTGCCTAGAAAGAAGTTCTACTTCTTCTATTCTTGCTCCAATTATTGTATTATTAAGTCTTTCAAAGTATAGAATTGTCATATCATTACATAATTCTGGAATTGAAGCTGAGAGTACAACTAAAAACACACAATATTAGTTAAATTAATTTTTTAATCATTCAGTTTTAATACTATATAAAAACACATAAAGATGGTGCAACATAAAGTAATTAAAAAAATAGTTACAATCTTTTGTTATAAGGAAACACTAAACCCTGTCATTATTTGGCTACCATGAGACAAAGATACCAAATTAACACTAGAATGTTCAGTGCAATAATGTCTATAATGAACAGAGAACTAGAAAAAGTTTAAAATGTGCAAAAATAATAGAAAATCTATTTTTATAAATTGTATATAAGAATGTGAGAAAAATATATTACATAATTATGAGAAATGGGGAAAAAAGTTAGATAAACAGTTAAGGGAAAACAAAGTAAAGACATGGAAAATAAATAAGAATAAAAATAGTTTTAAGTTAGATATGGATAAAAATATATAAAATGTGAATGTTTGTATAATAAAATCAGTTATTTGTTACAATGAGATGAGTTTTAGATACCAAGGAAAAGATATAAAAATAGAATAAGAATTTGTATTGTAAAGGTAATTTTGTGGAGATGGAATGAAAAGTATTAAACATTTATTTTTTGGAATATAGAAAAAAAAGATTTTGAGAAAGAGATTTTTGGGGTTTCTTTTGAGAATTTTCTGTCAAAAATGGACAATAATAGGATAACATGTTGATCTGATAAAACATATTTTTAAATATGGTAGCAGAAAAAAATAAATACATCAGTTATAGAAAAATGATTTATTGGTGAGAGAAGATAATGGGTGATGGAAAGAAGTAAATGGTTTTCATTTCTATAAAAAATTTCAGAGCTCAGAAATATCTGAATTTGTCTAAAAAGAAGTTATTTTACATGAAACCATACAAAGATAAAATCTAATAAATACATTGTTTAGATAAATGTATTATTATTTTTTTAAATTGGTGGTAGTTATTATCGTGTTCAAAAATTAATCCACAAATATTCTTGTAATTATTGATGAAATCATCACAATATTATCATATTATTGTTAAAATAGTATTAATATCAAATGTTTATATTATCAGTTTAGAACCACCCAAAATGAATAAGTGCAAACCTAGAATTGTTAAAAATGCAAAAAATAAAATAAAAATAATGTCTTTAATATTAATCATGAGAAAGAACTCAGAATGTACATATAAATGATTATTTAAACATTATGAGCATAAAGCTAAACTAGTCAATAAACAATTAAAATTAGACCCCAAATTTAAAACTCAACCAAACCCCTAATCCTAATCCTAGTGTAGTGGATTTTATCCTTTGTTTTTGTAAGAAGGTTTACATAAGTCAGAGTAGTCTGAGTTTAAATGAAAGAATAAAAGTTCATAAAAGTAGGTTTAGAAATAATCAACTTAGTTCTACTTTGTATGTCCATGAAAAAGATATAGGCAAATTATTAAGTTTGATAAAGCTAAGGTTGACTTCTTTGAGAGAAATGATATAAAAAGAATTAAAGAATCTTTATTATTGAAAATTTATTATTTTGAAGTAATTAACTTATTTAAAAGTTCTTTTAATATTAAGGGTGGATGGAAAGTAAATGGATTTGTGGTTAATGTTTAATTTAAATATGGTATTGTTTTGTAGTTCTTTACAATTGAGAAGTCTGCTTGTAGCAGTGAAATCTTTGTTTGTGTTTTTGATTTTGTTTTTTCTTGGCTAGTTTGGTTGAGTTTTGGATTTGGGACAATTTTAGTTATAAATAATTGAATAACTTTTTCATCTTCATAAACTTTTAGAATGCTAATAAATTGCTAAGTAAGCTTATATTTTTTTCAGGCAGTCAACTAATAGCCTGATGGGAATCTGCATTCATAGTTGTAGAATGAAATATAAAAATTCATATATTTTATTTTTCATATCAATTATATAAATTTAACTCTATTTATTAACTTATTAATATAATTTAAAATTATCCAAATTATTTTCCCAATAAAAGAAAACATTTGCAATTCCTAAATTCTAAAATCACTATATTTAAAAAGCCATGGCCTTGCATGGGTTGATGCAATAGCAGAATGGTAGATTCTGGAGTTCATAAATTGCAGCCCAGATCTAATGATTGACATTCTTATAAACACTTGAACAATAACTATTCTAGTGTTGTTATCGTTATTATTATTATTTTTAGGTTTCAAAGACAACTTTACTAGTAAACAAAGGTTACATTGGTAGTGGATGTGTATAAAAATAAAAGTTCAGTGAACAGGCAATTTGGATATGGATGGCAAAATAGGCAAGACTTGGTCATTGTTAACTGGATATATGTGTAATATTATTATTACATTTCAAAGATTTATTATGTATTCAATGGTTACATAGGATTCATAGTGATATTATACAGATTATATAAATAATTACATCTATATACATAAGATTAATTAAAATTACCCAAATCCAAAATTCAATCAGACCAGCAAAAAAATAATAATATTAAAACACAACCAAAGGTTTTAATTTTTTTTTTTTCTGGTCTGGTTGAATTTTGGATTTAAGTAATTTTAATTATATATTGACTAGTTTAGCTTTATGCTTGTAATGTATACATAAGATTGTATATGAATTACATATATATATAAAGTCTGTTAATCAAGTATTGATTATGCCAATGAATTATATATAATTCTTTATTAAAAAATTATCATATAGTTAAGATGGTTACATATTTTGGGGTACTTATACAGTCATACAGCATCAATATCTACATATATTGCATGGCTATTTGTTTTCAATGCAATCAAATGTTTATTTAATATTGGAATACTTTACAAGACACATAAAAATATCAGTTTACATATTTCATTGCAAGAAACTCAATAAAAAAATCTAATTGAGCTGTGCCACTTCTGCTGCCAAACATTTTTATTAAATGTCTTTAAAAGTTGTATCAGTTGGAGTACTGGAAAAGTTCATTGGGTAATCCTCTTGTGTATGAATTGTAGATCTAGAAACAGTCTTGTTACAGCAAAAGCTTCCTGAATATCTTTGAGGAATTTTTTTGCTTGGTGTGCTAGGGAGTTATAGGTTAGACCACAGCTTTAGGTATAACCATATGTCAACAAAAATATCAGAGTAGGTGTTTTTACCAGATCTAACTATCAGCTGTTCAAGTTTATAAGAATAGGTTTCAGGGTGACAACTGGTGCTGTAACCAAGTAAAAAAGTATATTGAGTGCACTACAATGCATACAAACTGAAGCTAGCTGCAAGGACAGTTAGTATTGCCCCATGGCTATATGTACTTATGATTTTATTTAGGAAGATACCATTTTGTCTACAGGTGCTTAACATCACATCATGGATGCATGCAAGATAAGCATATAGAAAATGGTGTTGTGTTTCATTTTCCTTGTAGCATAGGCCACAGAATGAATCAATACTCACATATGACCTATGGTATCTAAGGAAATGAAATGTGAGTAGGACATGGAGGTTAACTTTCAACAAGAAGTCAAAATCTAAAAACCATCTTTTGTATTGACGCAACAATTGGCATTGTTTATTCCTAGTATTGGGTGTGTGGGGTCAGCAGATTGATTTGGGAGCAATAGGTTGTATATGCTCCAATATATAAGGTCAGCAGATTGATTTGGGAGCAATAGGTTGTATATGCTCCAGTATATATGTTTACTTGGACTTCAAAGGGATATCTGGTTATAGATGTTTTTAAATTGGTTCATGAGTATTGACATGTATGAATATGGGAATGCAGGTCTATCTGTAGATGGGTACTTGAGTATTAAAGTTGCAACACAGAGCATATATTAGATCAAGCTGCTGATAACTTTGTAATCTTGTGATCTGACCAATATAATGTGTATATGAATCTTGTACACAACTTTCTTTGGCAAAAAAAAAAGAATGTGTACACAGATCTTGTACATGGTATTTTGGCAAGAATTACAAACTTATTGGGAAGTTGATATGAATGTCAACAGGTGCAGTAGGTCTAATACAAGCTCTATATTGCAGGACTAAGAATAAGTTAAGTAAAAAAATAGTAAAACTTTTAACATTAACAGAAAACTTTTAAGAATGACATTTAAAATAAATGCAACTTTCACACATATGTACGACTTTCAACATCAACAAACAATTTTTAAGAATGACATTTAAAATAAAACTTCAACATTAACAAGTTTCCAATGGAGATCTACAGTAAAAATTTTCATTCCGAAAATGAAACCATGTGATTGCAAAGAAAGCTGGGATTTTTATAAAACTGCTAATAAACGTCTTTTTTTTTTTTTTTTTTTAATAAAGAAATTAAACCAAAAACTGCAAAAAATGCTATCTTGCTGTTATCCCTCATTGGTACTTTGTACTGTCTTTGATTTTCATAATAAGACATTCATCTGTTTTCCTACATAAGCTACCAAACATCCAGGTCCCCTTGTGAATGCGGATTGTAGTGTTGCAACCTTAGATATTACAACATAATTGTTTGTCACTGACAGGAGGATGCCATAGTGTTTGAAATAGAGCACTGCATCCATTTCCAAAATGAAAAATAACTGAAAATGTCAAAGTATTAAAAAAGAAAAAAACAGATCGCGTTGAAAAAAAAAATCTTGTTGATAAAAAAAAACATGTTTTTATGTATACTTGAAGGGATTTTTTTTTTTTCAATTTAATATCATCGTGATATTATACATTTATTGTGGGTGTGAAAAGGCATCCTATCTCCCCTATATTGCAGCTTTAATATTCAAGTATCTTTAGATGTTAAACTCAGTATGCATTCCAGTATTTGAACATTCTATGATGACTGCTAAAAGGTTTATGCTTTTCTGAATGTGAAAAGCCCTAGTTCACTTTGGATACCCAGTCTTATTAGATGTTTTGTGGAGATGGCAACTATCTTTTTCCACCATAGTAGCTTATGATGAAATCAAGGAAGTTAAAGATTTTGCAAATTTTATTGAGGGTGAATAATAAGTTATCTTTGTGATAACAAGCTTGTTATAGAGAAACTTTCAAGAATATTGAGAGGTAGTCTTTGAAGAGAGAGGTAGTAATCCATTCAGTGTCTTCTTTTAATTTATTTTGATTTTTTTTATGTCTCATTCCATTGATTCCCAAGTGAAAAAGAAAACCAAGAAAATCAGTCAGCTTACCTTGATATATCTGTACATAAAGTTTGCCTGTATAAAGAAACCAGGAATCTGTTTTGTTCATGTTAAACTTGAGTTTGAAAGTAGCAGTATAATTGTAAAGAATTTCTTGTAGGATTGGCAAATGCTTTTTTGAAAGAAGAAAAACAGTGATGTCATCCATGTAGGCTATGTATAGCATGTCCAAACTTATATATGGTATTTAAAAGCCTGGACTTTTTTGGTGGATTTCCATTAAGAGAGGATTGATGTATATTGTGAATAATAGGGTGCTAAGGGGCGATACTTGTGAAATGGATTGACTTGGAACAAATGAAGGTGAGGACCTAATATTAAAAGTCATGTGTATTTTCCAGTTAAGCAGTAAGTTAATTATAACATATAGTAGAATGCTAGGTATTGATATGTCTTTAAGCGTATGAATTAAAATGTTAACAGGGATCAAATATTAGCATTATGTTTCAAAAAGGAAATTTTATTAATGACTAAAAAGTTACATTTACTACGAGCTGCATTACAGTATTTTCACAGGATTATATGTTGCAGAGCAGAAATGGAGGCTACAATATTCATTTGCTAATTTACATTTGGATATATTTTATGCAATTACTTTTGATTAACATTTTTTGGGGGAGGGCAGGTGAATATATATATATATGTATGTATGTATGTATGTATGTATACAATAAATGGTTTTTTTAGTTCTTGAGAGACATTTAGTGTTCATTTTAATTGATATTTGTGAGTAATAGTTGGGGTAATCTGAGTTCTCAAATACCATGTGTCATCATTGTTAGGTGTTCATAAGCAACATATTTGTTGGTTGTTGATTTTAGTATACCCTTTGGTATTTAAGTCTTGCATGACTTGTTGCAGTCTTTGAAAGCAATAGTATGTACCCAGATAAAATTTATCTATATTTCAGTTGTTGTCTAGCATGTCTTTTTGGGAGAATGCTTGTTGATGACGTGGATTGGTAAGGAGCTTGGTGGCCAGTTAGTGGTTTGACTGCTTTGTTATAAGTGACTAGGTTTTATCTCTGGTCCTTAATTTTGCCAGTTTGATATTAAATGTTGATGAATGAGACATTGTATTGTTTCTTAAGGCAAATGTGCAATGAGTGCACTAATATGCATAGATCACCAAAGTGGCTTCACAGATTGATGGGTCAGAGCAATATGAGGATTATCTGAAGGCTGGTGTTGGGTTGTATATAGACTCTGGTCATGTTATAATGAATTTCTTCAGTACTGAACAGTGACAGGAATAGATGTTACTGTGTTTTTTTTCTGTGACATAGGAAGCAAAATGAATCAACATTTGTTTACAACTGCTAGTATCCCAAAAAAATAGAAAGTGGGTGGGCAGAAAATAGATATTTAATCTTAGCAAAAAGTCAAAGTACTTTGACTCTAAAGACCATTTTTTGAACTTACAGAGTCACTGTGGAATTTTGATTTCAAGCATTGTCAGATTGAATGAATTAATAAATAAATTTGCTAGCATGAATACTTGTACGTAGTTTGAAAAGATATCTATGAGGATGTGGTTTTTATGTAATTAATGATTGATGATGGTTGATCATATGTGGGATTGCTTATATGCTGGTGTTATTTGAAGAAGACATTGTAACATTGGAAAGTATTAGAGTGTAGTTATTAGTAGGTTTGTGGCCTTCCGAAGTTGAAAAATATAAATGATATGAAGGCCAAGTCCATTGTGAGTGGGTGATATGAAAGTTCTTTCTTTGCCACAAAATCTTGTTGCAGAGAGAAGTGGGTGGTATGATAGATCTTTCTTTGTCACAAAAGCTTGATGCAGAGAGAAGAGATTTTGTTTGTAAATCCTTTAGAAAAAGTAATAATGAGAGAATAATAGGTCTTTTTGGTGGTGATTAGCTGGTTAAATAGCTGGATCTTGGAATATATGGACATATTCCTTTGAGAGTGAGGTAGTGATTTCATCTGTTTCTTTTTTGAGATTGTACTGGATTTTACATTTGCACTCATATAATAAAGAAAAACCCAACTAGGTGGATCACTTTCCCTATATATATATATATATATATATATATATATATATATATATATATATATATATATATATATATATATATATATATATATATATATATATATATATATATATATGTCTGTACATGGCTTGCTATTATGAAGACATCAAACAGCAGTCTTATTTAAATAGATAATAAGCTTATGTGTAGCTGGGAATACTTGTAGTAATCTATGTATCACTGATAGATCCTTTTTGGATGAGAGAAAATAGTTATGTCATACATATAGGTGAGGCATGTTAACTGCTGAGATGTGTTTTCTATTTGGATGCTGGTGAAACTTTGCTGGATATTCACTAGCACTTGGTTGATATAGAAAGTGAATAGTAATAAACTCAGAGAAGAACCTTGGGAGATGGATTGTGTTGGAGTGAAGGGTATGGAATTTTTGCTGCATCATGTGTTATGGATGCAAGTTACTCACAATGTAGAGAAGAGTATGATGTACTGTGGTCCAATGGCAAACAAGTTAATTAGTACTTTGACTGCCATGGAATCAAAGGCTGTCTCAATGACTATCTAGACTGCAACTGGAACATATTTTTTTCTGGCCTTGCACAAAGCTCCAAACTGCTTTGAAGATAAATGCTTGTTCTGTTGATGATTACTTTCTTGCAAACTGATATCATGAAATCAAAGGGATAAGATGTTGCTCAGTCTTTAATAACTTTTTGAATGAGCTTAATGGTTAGTGGGTCTATGAAACTAGTTTTTTGTTGAAAGCACTATTGTGATTGAATAAAGAGTCTCAATGCTATAGATTTTTCCTAAGAGAGATAGTTTGTAAGGTCACATAGCACATATGTGGTTGAATAGCTAAGATACTCAAAGACAAGTTTTGATATGCCATGAGTATTTGGGCAACATTTATTGGGCATGAAAAGCAAGTTTGACTTTGAATTAATTAGTAGTAAATGGTGAATTTGTTTTGGGTAGTCCATAAAAATCATGAGGTCATATAAAGAGTTGATGAGTTTGAAGTTTCTGGTGGAAAATGCTTATGTATATGTTCACTCATGACAGGATGAAGAGTTGATGAGTTTGAAGTTTCTGATGAAAATGAAGAGTTGATGAGTTTGAAGTTTCTGATGGAAATGCTTATGTATATGTTTAATCAGGATCAGATGAAGAGTTGATGAGTTTGAAGTTTCTGATGGAAATGCTTATGTATATGTTCAATCATATTATGCACTGCATGTGTGGATATTCTGATTCAAAGAGACATGACACTCTAGTGGTGGAGGAAAATTACAGGGCCCATCTGAAGCGACCTTTAGTTCATGTATACTGTTGATTGAGGCAGATTTTGTATTTTTGATGGGTAAGTAGTCTTTATGTGCAGCACATATGTGATTATGTTCCCGAATGAGATTACATATAAACTGGTATATTGTGAGTAGGTTCAGATAATGCATTCCACTTATGTAGTTTATCAGTCAGAACTAAAAGCCTGGATGGAGAGATTATTTTTCTGGTTATGTGATCACTGTTAAATGAAAGTATATTTATGTAGATCTGGTATCTTTGCACAGTGCTTAGTTGTAGTCATTCATGTTTGGGGAGCATAATATATGTTTTAGCAAAAAGGAAATTCTGAAGTTAATGCAGAAAGTAGAATTATCATTGTTTTCTCAAGGGGGGAATGCAGTTGCCATTTCAGCTAAGTTAAGCATTGCAGTTCATGCAGAGTGGTCTGAGGGTGGAGATGGGTTGAGGTTCAGGTTTACATAGTGGGCAGCATTGGCAAATAGAAGCAAATATCACTTAATGATGTGTGACAGTTATAGAATGTCATTGTGTTTGATAGTAGAAACCTTTCAGCACTCTTGAGTGGTATTGTTATTTGATGAAGCCATTTGGAGATGAATTTGAGGTCATTAATGAAAGATGTTTGTTTTTTTGATATGAATTATAAGAAAACTATTTTGTTTATATATGTGTTATTTGTATCTTATTTAATTTCACTTGAAAAGGGTTATTCATCTCAAAGAATTTTAGTAAAATTGTATTTTCTGTTTTTTTTTTAAATTATATTTTCTGTTTATATTTTAGTGCTATATGATTTTATATTTCATTCAATACATAAGTATATTAAAACTCTAAAGATGAAAATCTCCCATAAGGATAAATTGGTAAAGGATTGATGCTAGTAATGAGTTGATGGTGAGTGTGATGTAATATATGGTGATGTTTCCAAATGGAATAAAAGTAAGCATGTTGGGAGTGGGTTGTATAGTAACAAAAGATTGCTATTAATATATTTGCACCAATATAGATGATCTGGAAGAATGTGAATGAACAGCTTGAAGTTATACATAGACTAGTTCCACCTGAAGATGATAATGTGTCACTGCAGCAAGCAATGAAGCTCTCAGTATGAAGGTGCACTGCACAGTTAATCATTCCTGGAAACTAATATATGTGGTTATATGATTCTAGTCCATTATCTAAGGTGGTGTACTTTGCTGAGTTTAAATCATGCACCTTAAAAGCTGTTTTTCTGACTTTCATTGATGTTGTGGATTGGAGGTTTTGCACTTCAAGATATGTCAATGGCTAGTTTTCAGTATGTGAGCTCTATGTTAGCAGGGATTTACTGGTTAGTTGGATAGGAGTAATATTCATTGGTATCAAGTCTTCTGTTTGAAGGCTAATTACCAATGATGAACTGTTGTATATCTGTTTTTGGTTTCTTATTGTTTTTATTTCTTTTTGAGTGACCTGTTCTCTTTTTTGTTTCTATTGTATTTAGTTCAACTTATAGAATGCAGGGTATGATTACCTCCATGATGCATGCTGATGTCTTATTTTTAATTATATGTGTAATGTTTGTTTTGATGGTATTTAGTGTCTCACTGGAGGTGTTCTGGAGATGTTTTGTGATAGTTTAGTTGGGTTGATATTTGCATCTGTTAAATGTTGTATATTTTCATACTCATGTGTGTTGCTTGGAGCTGTTTGAGTGACATTTGAATCTATATCCTCTATACTGTTTGGTTGATCTATGGTTTGTTATGTTTCTTTTGCAGTTTAATCTAAGAATGAGATAAAAGTGATTTTTCAGATGGAGAAGTTATTTGAGTTTGGTTATTCATATCTGAATTGTTGTCAACAGTGCATATATGGTTAGTATCTTCAGTTTGGGTTTGATTAACCTAATCATTTATCTATTGTAATTGTGGACTCCTATTGCTATCATATTGTGTTAAAAAGTGACCATGCTGACCACGTGCATTGCATTGTAGTTTGAGTCCTCTTATGAAGAGGTTTAGCATGGATTCCTAATCTGCATAGGAATATTGTTTGAATTCATTTCTGGATGGAATCTCAACTTGAAATGAAAGCAGTTGCTGGAAACTAGCACTGGTGTATCTTTTAGATAAATTGGACTGAAAACTATGACTTTACCACGTGGCTGCATCATTTTCTGAAAGTTTGTGATGTCATATCCAAGGTATGCATTTTTGAGTATGCTGGTGATCTGGTATTGATAAATATATAGTAGGACAAAGTTTTAATAGTGGCTTGAAACTAGGTATTTAGGCTTTCTTGATAAAATTAAGGATTAAATACCATGGGTTGGGATGATCGGCAATTCTTAATACTGTATCCCAAAGCCCATGTAAAGTTATTGTATCATAGAGCAAATACCTGGGAAATTTGTATATATATATATGCATCTGTAGTTGATATTATTGAACGCAGGAAAAAAAAATTTAAATGATGCATGTAGGTATCTTTTAATCAAATTATTAATTAATCAAATTTAAATCATCGTTATTCAAATGCGCTGAAGTGATTGATTTTCTTATGTTTATATATCGAGTTGCAAAATATCGTTAGTATTCATTCTTCGGTTTTCTGAGTTTGTAACTTGATTATGATCTCTTTGTTGCAAATTATTTTTTGCAGTGTTGGTATATGTTTTGGTTTGGTCTGTATTTTGTATCAGTTTGGAGTTTTGGCGCCATCCATCTGGTCACATGGCATGGTGGTCGCCATTCAAATATATTTTAATGTTGAGCAAAATTTATTAATTGTAAAAAATTAATAGATATATATTTCTAATAAAGAGAAATACTTGTGATTATCTAATACTTTCTGTTCATATATATATATATATATGACTGTAAATCTAAAACATGTGCGTTTCAAGGTTTTCTCTGGTTCAAATCCCATGAGCTTTGTAAACAATAATTTGTCAAAGACAAATTTGCTGCCGAGTTGTTGTTTTTTTTATTATTATTATTGTTGTTGTTTTTATGATTATTATTATTGAAAACTATTAAAGTGACTCCTGAAAAACTTTCTGTTTTTAAATGAATGCAATAGAGATTAAATTAATATATTAAAAAAGAATAGAAGACAAAAAAATAGTTAAAAGAAAAATATGAGTGACTACTCACTTTTTGGACACAGCTTAATTATAGGTTTTGTAGTTAGTTTTAATAAATTCTGTTTTAAATCTTCAGTAACATCATCTGGTCCATAAATTATAATTGGTCTTTTAACAGAGCCTACAAAAACACAGAGAAAAATATTAACATTTATTGTTTAAACTATAAAAAGCTGTTATTTAGATTAATAAAAATTATCTAAAAATTTAAAAGATTAATGAAACCATATATAAACAATTATGTTTGTTACAAAGAAATAAGATTTATAAATAAGTTCTTTGCTAAGTGTCACTTCCTAGCCATCCTTACTATGCTTAGAAAATGAATATCAGTAAAGATAGATAAAATTGAAAATGACTTATTGCATATCATTCACACTGGTGAGGAATATATCATAACTATATAGGTAATGAATTCATAGTTTTTTTGCAGTTTAAATTATATATGCATAGAAAATATACTATAGGTAAATAGATTATACAGCTATAAATATAATATTTATTTAATTAACTATTACAGATACTAATCACAATATACATAATTAGTCACTTGCTTCAAATAACCAATAATATATAGTATTTGGCTTTTTCATATGTCTTTAGTCATATGTTTCAGGAAATGTGTGATGAAATAGAAGTTTGATATATATATAATTCGATGTCTGTACTTCTTAAAAGCATTATACATAATTATATAATTGAAATTTATAAATACAGTAATCAGATATATTTTAAAATTTTTATCCACTTAGTAGCGCTTTGACTATCCTTATAGTCTTTGTCAACTAACACTTTGAAAGGCTAACCTTCCACAATTCCATGATCTTAATGTTTGCTGCCCACCTGTTAATTAAGTCATGTTTGTATTTATATATTAGCATAGCTTCTTTTTATTTTTATTTTCTTGTTATTTTTAGATATACTTTTACATTAATCTAGCTTTTGAAAAAGTGATTAGATATTATAAAGTTTGGTTTTTCAATGGACCCTCTCCACTTTTCTGTACTTGCATCATTCAGTGATTTGCCAAGTTTTTTTTTTTTTTTAAGTGTCATAGCATCGCCAGGACGTGAACCTGCAACCCGGACAACTGCCTGCAAGTGCAAGGCAGTCAGGCTGACCTCTCAACCACCAATGCGAGACTGATTTGACAAGTTTGTCAGCATTTTTTGGATTTCTGACAGACAAAATTGATTATAAAAAGCACTTCTTTTTTTGTTCCAACCTGAAATGAATTACTTTAAATATTCCTAAGAAATGAAATCTCTGGAAATTAATATGGTGAATTTTTATTAATATTCTGTTAAGATACTCATTATCTTGACTCCAGCTACTTTTTAAATTCTATCCAGTTTTGAATAACTTTCAACTATAGAATATCAATTTCATGGATGATTAAATTTGGTTTATATTGACTAAGGGTGATAATGATCCAATATTAATACTTTGGCAGATAATAGTGCATTATTTTTGTCAAAATAAAATATGTCAGATGTTATTTTTGGTCTCCATTAACCTGAATAGAATGATTCTTCTTACCTAGCATCACAAATTAAGTGCATGTTGTTTAAATCATCCTTTCTAAAAATTGACAACTTGCTTGATTCTTATTTACAATTCCAGATAGTACTATGAAAATTGAAATGTCTTATAAACCCAGAAGATGCAGAAAGATCTGGAAGAGATGGAAAAGTCAATTTGTATTTGGAGATTTGTTATTTTGATGAATAAGTAGAAATACCATATTTCTATGACCGAAAGAATATTTTGTTTTGCTTTAATACTTGTGTGTGTGTATATATATATATATATATGTGTGTGTGTGTGTGTGTGTAAAATTAAAATTAAAATGAAAGACTTACATTGCTGAGGCTTCACAATCACATAAGGCTGAGTTGATAATTTTAATTGTGCTTCAGTAAAGATTTTGAGTTCTGAAAATAATTATATGGATAACATTAATGAAGAATACAATAATACTGAAAGAAGAGCAACATACAAAATACACACTATTGGTTTATCAGTGAAACAATCACACACATACAATGATTCCTTTTAATCCTGCATAAATACTATATCTTGTATTGGTGAGAAAGTATTCATTTATTATTAACACTAGCAATGCGTGTATGCACAATTAGCTTGATAAAAGGCTGATATTTGAATGTATACATATAGATAATTTAAATCCATTTAAATATATGAATTCTGTGCTATTAATAAAATGTGTTATATGCCAACTTAAAAAATAAAAAAATCCTGTTTAAACTATGGACAAAATTGTAGAATAAGATAAAATAATTTTTAATATATATAATAATATAAATGTAAACTTGAGAAATTTACATATGTAATTGAAAAATATGATTAATATAAATGACACATTGAATATTGACCCAGAAATTTGTTTACAAAAATATCTTACCATAGAAAAATGTAATTCTTTTAGTCCAATAAATTATGTTGAAAGTAGAAAAGCTTATATGACATTATGCCAGTAGCAGTTGTCATATATTATTTCGGAAGTTAGCATTCCAATTCTGGAAGAAAGAATACTTTTCTACAGCAGGTTTATAAATCATTTTTAGCAGCATTTTCTGGACTGTATTATGTCATAAGAGATCTTACAATTTAAAAAACCAAAAGGTTAAATTGTTTATGCCTCATTTTAAATAAATAAGTTTTTCGATATCTTTTCAAACCAGTGGTTATAAATATTTAATAAATGGAGTGATTCCATAATGAAGCAATGTTTTTTTTCTAAAAAAATAAAGCCAACTTTGAGACATATTAAAAAGAAATATTAAAATGTGTAGTTTATATTTGATTTAGATTTTTCTCTGATCATAATAGAGTGATTTATTTTTGCTACTATCATAAAACTTGATGCCTTTGTGATTGACTGGAAAACAACAAGTGCAGTATAATATATATATTTTACAGTTTTCACTTTCATGTTTCACAGCATACTTTATTGATCAAAAACAATGATTACATCAGTAAGATTGAGCTTACATAGTAAGAACTAGTCTGTTTCTGTGTCTATACAGTTCTGGTGAGCAATGAAATTATTTATAGATATATAAAAGAAGAAAAAGAAGCTCTCCCATGAGTTCTTTATGTTGTGTTTTGCTCCTTTTAAAGTATGAAAGTTGCTTGAAATCGATTTGTCTAATTTTTTTTTAATACATTATATTGATGGATCCTGTCATGTGTGTGTCTTGCCGTTTTTGGTGTATTGTGTTCTTTTTTGTGGCTGTGTTATTCTATATCTCTTTTCCTGTTTTTCAATTATAGTGCCATAAATTCATAAACTAACAAATAAAAAAAAAGATCTGTACTCCAACATTTAGTATAATATTCCCTCCTCTTCACTCATTTAATTTTAACAGTTAATTAACAACACCAAAAACAATTTGCCATTGAAGACACACTGCAGATTGTATATAAAATCCAATGCAGCAATGCTGCCTGCACACTGCATATTATTCAGAATCAAGAGCAAATATCATCCCAAGAGTGGCCCAGCCCAAATATCTATATAGGCACACAAAATATAATCCCCTGAATATAAATCCATTTTCTGTGAGTATGAACAACAATTTGGTCACACTTTGAGTCCAATGAATGTCAATCTAGTTTGTGTGTGGAACAAAATGACAAGGTGAGAGAAATTAAAAGAGGTGCAGTTTATCATCAACCACAATCATGTATT